>JAYESA010000014.1:6774291-6903421 GCA_036927795.1 Iris macrosiphon
CACTTCTGTAGGAGGCCAGGGCACCTGGTCAACGAATGTCGTCTGAAACAAGGATTATGCCTCATCTGTGGCGATGCAAACCACAGAATTCGTGACTGCCCCAAATACTCTGCTAAACATCCCCAACGTAACGTTCCCTGATGGTAGGTCCTGTTCTTAAGTTTCGGGACGAAACTTCCAATTAGTTGGGTAGGATGTAGCGCCCCGTTCTCCCGATGCGGAGAGCGCGTCTAAGAAACACAAGACGGTATCGTTCGATCGGGATAGATTGAATTAAGAACTCGTCCTCGTTATGGATTTGTTTCTTCGGAATCGATTCCCATATTCAGTGGACCGTGCCCCCGAGATCGACTTAGCGGCAGAGTCAGGAGGGACCTCTCCGCTGTATTCTTTTGTTGTCTAGTTTTCGATGTCGCTTGTTGCTTTCGTGCTTTGAGTTGGTTTTGGGATTCGCTTGTTTTCCTTGAACGGTTTCGATGGTTTTCATTGTCTTCGTTCATTGACTTGCACTTCTATTCTGAAATGGGAAGAGAGGAAGAAGTATTAATCGAGCTGTTCGTGTGCAGGTGAACGAGCAGTAGGCGGCTTGCGAGCGGAGTCGTGAAGCGCCTCTTTCCTTCTTCTTTCCAAAATCTAAGTGAGTGGCTACCAACCCGATTAGCTAGCCCTGCTTCCAAGCTTCACTCCTTTGCCCCGATCAAACGATACCAAGTAATAACTAAAAGAAACCAAGATAAAAGAGAATAGACTTGGTACTTATGCTTGTCAATGAAACTTGGGAACGGTTATATCTTTGCATGCTTGTTCGTTCGGAAATGTTCATCAAATGCATAGATACAAGTTTAAACGTATATCCTGATGCATAAATATAACGTAGTTGCAATGTAAAATGAATCATGCAATACCGCTTGTCTTGTACTCACGTAGCCTCCGGGCGAATGCTTGTTAACATAGCCTTCGGGCGAATGCTTGTCAACGTAGCCTCCGGGCGAATTATTGTTAGTGTGCGATCACGGACAACTTGTGCACAAGGTACAGTTCCTGCGGGCGGCTGCTGGGGCACTGGCACCGTTCCGGCTCCGGACGGAACTAACGTTTAGTCTCACGTACTAGGACAGGGTGGTATGCGGCGCCTAATGTTCTTGCACGTAGCAAACCATCTTCGTCACAGACTAGTGTCCATTATGGCAATCAAGCCAGTGATCATCGTGTATATTTAAACCTGTTGCATACTAACTTGTGTCTCCGTGGCAGGGAAGACATGGTAAGTATTGTGCAGGTAATTCAGACGGTCAGGTAAAATCCACAGAACGGTGGCACATTCATTTCAGTAAATTTCTATATGCTGCTTACTTGTAAATGAACTAAGGCAAGATAGAAACCCACAAAAATATGCATGCTTCACTAAACAATGTGTTGATTGGTATAGTCAGGCTAGCTCGCCTTCACCAGCATGTTTCGATATGCTGACCCTCGTTGAAACAGGTTCTCCGCACCAAGGCGAACCGAGCGAGGAGCCGAAGTCGTCTACCCGATCCAGTCCAGCTGTTGGTGCATCTTCACCGCGCCCTCGAAGTATCTTCAAGTCAGGAGCTTGCAACTCTTCATACACAAATGCAGCTCCGTGGCAAAGCCGTCCTCCAGCCTGGAGGTCCTTATCGTTTTGAGTTTATAAAGGGATGTAATGTACAGGACTGCTATCTCATTTTGAGTCAACCCTTTTGTAAGCCGTTCGGCATATTAGCTAACTCGTTCAAGAGTTTGTAATAGATGTTCATTATCAATAAAGAGAACTTTTCTATGTTTCAAATCTGTGTTTTAATTTATCTGCGTACTCTGAATATGTGCTTGCTATGCAAATCATTAAAGCCTTGTGCGGGCGCAACTCCAGGCCCGCACGGCGGTCACGACTTGGGGGACGCCTCGGGGCGTGACAGACACAGCAAGGCGTCAGCAAGCGCCAGCAGCAACAGCAGCCGCACGAGCAACAGTGACAGCAAACTATCACGAAAAGGCAGTAGCAGCGGCAGCAGGAAGCAGTGACAACAGCCAGCGACAGTTTTAGAAAAACTGTCGCAGAAACAGCAGCGTATCAGAGTCTGTAGTGATAGTTTTTAGCGACAGTATAGGAAACTGTCACTAAAACAACAGTATATCTTAATAAACAGCAGCTTTCAGTGACAGCAGAAATAGTTATAGCGACAGTTTGGCAGTTATATATATATATATATGAGTAATGTCTCTCCTAAATTGCTAACTATTAATTAGTGTAGTATATATATATATATATATATATATATATATATATATATATATATATATATATATATATATATATTACGGGTAGTTAATATAACAAGGCATTGGGTATTACCTTGAGGAACCAAGGTAATTGGGGATACGTAAGGTATCGAGTTTGGGTATCAAGTTTTTGAATTATTGTTGTGATACCAAGTTGGTTCAAAACCACGGTACCTAGTTAATGTTGTAATTATGATTCTATATTATTAATGAATGTTTGATATATATATATATTGATGTTTACCTATGGATTCACGTATCCGGAGATACGGTATCCTAATATTTAAGATATGGTTTTTATGGCTTAGACTTTAGTATCTTGAACCCAATATAATTGTGTTAGACTTATGCAACCTAGAAATAGGTAGTTGACCATCGTTGACCATAGTTTGACTATAGTTGACTATGGTTGACTATAGTTTGACTTTTGACTTAGAATTGACTTGTTGACCTAGAAGTGACTAGTTTAACTTATTCTCTTTCTGAAACCTTATATTGATGTTGTATTCCATATCTAGGTCTTCGAGGCACCGTATCAGACATCAGTGAGGCTATTCATTGGACTTCAGGCGAGTACATTCTCTGATAGTTTCTCGTTTATGTTATACTCTATGTTCATTGTATCTAGTGTAGATATCCATGTTTCTTGACACGATGGTTACACGGATTGGTATATCCAGATCTCGTCATGAGATGTTATTCCTTGTATATGGTGTATCTTGTGTAAGTCTTGTTTTATTGATATCTTGTGCATATACAGACACTGATTCTCGGAGAGATTTGCTACCTTCCTAGAGAATCCCGTGCCATAGCATACCATGGTTGGATCTATTATACCAGTCGATGGTGGAAAGTAATTTAGTGTAGATATGTGATCATACCCTCCTTGTGCATGTCTTGTTCCTTGTGAGTGTTAATCATACACCGCACGTATGATCAGCCAGGCCATTATACTCTTGTGCAAGTTTCCAAGCCGATCATATGTTAAAGCTAGTACTCACATACTTATACATTAGTATTCTTGTTTATTGTCATATTGTTCATTCTTATATTTATTCCAGTATTTCCTTGTTGCGTATCTCTTGTATCTATTGTGCATCTTGTATATTCACATCTATTTACTGTTACATAGTTTTTATCATTGATTAGAACTGCTGTTAGAGATGTACTCTACTCCTTTTCTAATTGGATATATTTTTTCAGATGACACTGAGGACCGGTATCCTACACATTATGGACCTCAGGATGTTGTGGGTTTAGAGTCTGAGACCCTAGTTCAGGAGGAACTTATCCCAACTGAGACAGTTGACCCGGGTTTAGTAGCTTCTTAGTATTCTTGTACTGGATTTGTCTCCAGCTTATTTGTTAGTATTCTTTCAGACTTATTGATGTATTATTTAGACTCATGAGTTGTATTGTGACTTTTCTATTCTTTTATCTGATTCGTGCTCATTTCTATCTTAGATCTGTGATTGAGTATATTGTTATTGTTGGTGGCTCATTATATTGATAGATAGATTACCCAGACATCGTTCTACTGCCGATTCTGTGGCGTAGGCTGGATATTGTTCCCAACTTGTACCCTTACACCTGGTGTGAGTCGTGATAGGTGCTAGCATTGATAGGCAGTTTTGACTTGGAGGTCGAGCAAATGGATATAAAGACGGCATTCCTCCACGATGATCTTGAGGAGGAGTTGTATATGGAGCAGCCAAAGGGATTCTGTGTGAAGGGCAAGTCACATTAGTCTGTCGGTTGAGGAAGAGCTTGTATGGTCTGAAACAGGCTCCGAGGCAGTGGTACAGGAAGTTCGAGTCATTTATGGGGGAGCATGGTTATGCACGGACGACGTTGGATCATTGTGTTTTTGTGAGGTACTTCGCCGAGGATAATTTCATCATTTTGTTTCTTTATGTTGATGACATGCTATTGGTAGGTCGGAATGTTACCAGGATAGCAGAGTTGAAGCGCCAACTAGACGCGGCCTTCTCTATGAAGGATTTGGACGCAGCGAAGACTATCCTTGGAATAGAGATCAGCCGAGAAAGAGAGTCCAAGCTGCTACACTTTTCCCAAAAGAAGTACATTCATCGGGTACTTCAGCATTTCGGGATGGGGGGGGTCGAAGAAAGTGAGTATCCCCCTTATGGCTCACTTTAAGTTCACTGAGTAGCAGTGTCCATCTACCGAGGACGAGAAGAAAGATATAGAGCTAGTTCCATATGCCTCAGCCGTGGGGAGTCTTATGTATGTTATGGTATGTACGAGGCCAGACATTGCTTACGCAGTCGGCACAGTTAGCAGGTACACTTCCAATCCTAGAAGGGTACATTGGAGTGGGGTCAAGTGGATTCTACGATATCTTCAGGATACTGCCGATTGGAGACTTTCATTTGGTGGTGACGAGCCGAAGCTGGTTGGATATACCGACGCTGATATGGCTGGAGATGTAGAGACGAGGCGATCGACTTCGGACTATGTGATGATATTTTCTGGTGGAGCAGTATCATGGTAGTCGCATTTACAGAAGTGTGTTGTCTTGTCGATGACAGAGGCAGAATATATTGCGACGACGGAGGCTTGCAAGGAGTTGTTGTGGATGAAGAAGCTGCTACAGAAAATTGGGCTAAAGCCGGAGCAATATCATTTGCTTTGCGATAGTCAGAGTGTTATTCACCTTATGAAGAACCAGATATTTCATAGCCGGTCCAAGCACATTGATACCCGGTATCATTGGATACGGGATGTGGTTGACAAGAATGAAGCGACGCCTGAGAATATTCATACAGATGACAACGAAGCAGATATGTTCACAAAGGTTCTACCAAGAAAAAAGTTTGAGTACTGCAGGCGGATCGTCGGGATGACGACCCCCTCCACATAGTTGTGAAGGGGAATATTTGCTAGAGTGGGTATGGTTCCCAACCTATGTGAAAAATATCCATGAGTAGGATTGAGTATTTCTACATATAATAGGAATACCTCAATTTATTTGGATTGAATATTCCTAAATATAATAGGAATATCGTAATGGATTTGGATTGGATATTCCTACATATAATAGGAATATGTTAATAGATTTGGATTTGTATTGGATATTCCTATCTATAATAGGAATGCTAGTTGTGGGTTTGAGGCTATATATAGGTCTCCTTGCCCGAAAATATACCCCCCTCTCTAAAAAAAATATAACAAGAAGGAGAGAAAAGGAGGCAAGAGTGTCATTGCAACATTGGAGAGGAGAAAGAATGATTGGAAGCCGTTTCGAAGAAGGAGATCAGTTTCGGGTATTTCTCGTTGTCTATCTTCTTCATGGTTATAATCTATTTTCTGTTCCAAAAGAGTTGTGGTGATCCGTTTGGATCGGTGAGAAGTTTGTAAGGAGTCGGTGTATTTCTTATTCCATTAGTGTAGGCTTTTCAGGGTTGGACTCCGATTGTCCCGTGGTTTTTTCCGTAAGGATTTTCCACGTCAAAAATCTTTGTGTCTGCGATTTGTGTTTGGCGTTTTTGTTTTGTGCGTTTTACTCGGTTCTCTCGCAGGTACTCTCTGATTTGGAGAACGGTTGCCGCACTTTCATTCCCAACAAATAGAAGTTGGCATTGATTATATTCCATGTCATTTCATAAACATAAAAAATAAAAGGGAATTCATCATCTCCAACTTAATTTCCAAAGAAGACGAGGCACAAGACAACTGCTGTTACTGCACTTACGTAAAATTTGGTCATCTTCACATGCAAAAACAGTTTAATATATGAACGTGTTGGAAACGTCACGGCAGGGGAATACATTTAATGGTTGAGTCAAATTAAGGGATTTATTTTTTAGTAATTCTTCTAATTAATGTTTAGGTATTTAGGTAGTTAATCTAGTATCTAAGCTCTAGAAGTTAATCGATGGTAACGGGGTCTTGTAGCTATTGCCTAAGCTCTTCAATTAGTATTGTATCTAAGCTCTTCCATTAGTCTACTAATTATTCTAATAAATGGTTAGGAATCGAACCTGGAACTTTGGTAAGAAAACAAGAACCAATTTAAATATAGAAAATATTACGAGTTATTATTCTGAGTTCTTATTTGAATTTATGTAGTCGAATTGATTTACATATAGAAAATATCTGTAAGGGTTCATAATTTCTTCGGATGTAACCCTTCTCAAGTAGGAGAAATTATTCAGTGAGCATGGCTCACCGTGCATCTTAATTCTCCTCTACTTGAAGGCACATGGATGAGTGCATGCTAGTCGCGGCCTGGAACAGTCTTCCTTGTCTCTCTTCCATCAAGTGGAGGAGAATCAAGGTGCACGGTGAGCCCGTCTTACTGAATAATTTCTCCTCAAGAAGGTCATCTACTAGTTGCTTTTAGGTTTCGAGTCATGATATCAATCTTCACTAAACTCTAGCTGCCAGTACATGTTCAGTAGATCTATCTTCCCCCAAAGTATAGCTTAGTCTTCATCAACTTGCTCTTTTATGTAAATATATTCATCTCCCATATTCCTTTACGTAGTTCTATAAATTCACACTTGAGTTCAATATATTCTTGAGTGGAGATTGAAGGCCTTCTTCTCTTGAGAATAGGCAAACTGGCAATGGCTACAATAAGCTCTTTCCTCTCATTCTTCTTCTTCTTCTTCTTCTTGTCCTTCTATGGCTCCGTCGTTGATTCTAGTGATTCCGAGGAGTACTTCGACTGGTTCGTCTCTTACGCCCCGGCTTCTCCTTTCGGAGTCGAGAAGCAGGTGATCGTAATCAATAATCAGTTCCCGGGACCGCTCATTAACTCGACGACCAACAACGTTGTCCATGTCAATGTCCATAACAATCTAGACGAACCTTTCCTCTTAACATGGTAAGAGTGTATTAATTTTTCTCATACAAACATACATTTTTTCCTAGGGTTAGGGTTTTTCACATTATATGTACTTAGTTTCAAAACCCTAGAGTGTATTAACTTTTTCTCGTACAAACGAACAAAAACTCTAGAGTTGTGATGAGAATTGAGGATTATATATGTCATGTACTAATTATTGGTTCTTTCTATAGGAACGGTGTGCAAATGAGAAAGAACTCGTGGAACGACGGGACAAAAGGGACTACGTGTCCGATACAGCCAGGGAGGAACTGGACTTACAGTTTCCAGATGAAAGATCAGATCGGAAGCTTCTCCTACTTCCCCAGCCTCCTCTTACATAGGGCTGCCGGAGGTTATGGTCCGATCCGCATCAATAACCGTGACGTCATACCCATCCCTTTCGACTTGCCTCATGATGACTATGATATCATGATAGCAGATTGGTACAATGCTGATCATAAGGTTATGATCTCCTCCTATTTTTTGTCGCTATTTTGCAGTATTTTTAATAGTGTTTAATTCATAAAACTCAGTTAATATTGAGCTTAGAAAATTTTATGAGCAGGCGATGAGAGCTGTTCTTGATGGAGGGAATCTACTGCCTCCGCCTGATGGAGTTCTTATTAATGGGAAGCCTCCTTCCAAGTTGAATTTCCATTTTGAAACAGGTGAATATATATATATATATATATATATATATATATATATATATATATATATATATATATCGGTCCAACAAAGAAGTCAACTCTAGTTGTTTCTTCTGTCCGGTCGGCAACTGGTATTCTGTTTATGGTGTAAGGGTCGGCAGCAAGCATAGGAGCCCACGTAGCGGTCGAAAGCGAGGTGGAGTGAAGCACGGTCGGCAACAGCTAATTGGCTCAGGAGAAGGAATCCAAGTCAAGACCCTTTGCCCGACAGAACCGATACCCTTTCCGACAGACCAAACAAGGGATTCGCGCCTAGGCGCTGTTAAGCCCTTCCTTCTTCATCATCTGGAAAAATGGGATTTGATCCCTCCTCCATTAAGCTCGCAAGCTGCTCTATCCCACTTCTCTCGGTCCCTAATCGCCCTATCCACCAGGATCCGTCACTGTCCATTGGAACCCTCACCACCAACAGATTTCTTTTGTTGTCTATTAGTTCCTATATATATATATATATATATATATATATATATATATATATATATATATATATATAGTTTATTTTGCTTGACACTTCTAGCAGTCATGATCTAGAGCTCCTGTATTATTTCATAAAATTAATTTAATGGTCCACAACAAAATGAGGCTATATTTGATTTGAAGTTTTAGTTAATTTTCATCTACATTCTAATCATCGTCCAAGCCTGTTATCCATCTTCACAAAAGAACTAACAAAGTTGCATGATCCATTGTCAACCTGAACATGCACTCTTGGTGGTGTGTGCCAAAACAAGAAGGGAGATATATTTAAGTCATGGGGATCTATGTCTCAGTCAGCTAGAGATACCAAGTTTGCTAAACAAGCAAATGTTCCTGAGCCCTTTGCCATATTATATTATATATATATATATATGCACAGAAATAAAGGAACATTTGAAAACATGAAGATATATACTCGAAGCTTCTCATCTTATATATTAAAATAGCAAAATTCTTGGATCTTGTTTGGAATAGTCTACCAAGCACAGAAAGAAAGGCATAGATCTACATTGGTTGGATGTGCAGAATATTACGAAGCACCATAACTTAGTGACACTTGTGCTGATAATATCGATTCATCCAGCACTCTATGACGTCCATTGCTTGAGAACCCCTAAATTATTCCTTCTCTTGTAAGTGCAGGAAAGAGGTATCGGCTAAGGATCTCCAATGTGGGGCTCAAGGCATCGATCAATTTCAAGGTCGAAGGCCATGCTATGGTGCTGGTCGAAACCGAGGGCTCCTACACCCTCAAGCAAAGCTACGCATCCCTCGACGTCCATGTGGGTCAGTCATACTCGGTTTTGATCACGGCCGACGAGCCGCGAGCCTACCCCTACCGCATGGTCGCCTGCTCTCGCTTCATCTCGCCCGTACGCTGCGGCGTTGCCGGCGTCCACTACCCCGGCTCGGCCGGACAGAACCCGGTCAAGTTCCTCCCCCCTCAGACTCCTCGACTCAGAGAATATAACAATTCTATGACCCAAGCTCGTACAATAAGGTATGCATTTAACCCTCTGCTGGTTACGTTTAGCCTCGTGTACTGTACTGCTAGAGGTCTGCATTATTCGCTTTTGGACCGAAAATCGAATAGTACCAAAACAGAATACACTATATACTGCATGTATTTCTAAATCTGTGTCGGTGTCTCTGTGTCCGAATCTGTTGTCCTTATCTGTGCAACTTATTTAGGTGATAGTTTGCTGTATCGGCCAATGCATAAGTTTTGGCACGTCCGAATCCAATACTAACCGATACTGACATTGGGGAGGAGGGGGTCTTTTCTCGGCCAATTCGACATAGAAAATTGAACGAAAAAGACCTATTAGCGTAAGGCTGTAAAGACATGTAAAAGAGAAAACTACAAAAAATACTGTAAAATAGCGACCGACTTCGACGAGGACGAAACATAATTCGCCGCTAGATCATTAGCGATGGATGGCCGACTGACTAGCGACGGAACAAATTTGTTTGCAATGATAGGTGGGATTTAGACGTGGGAGCGGCACGTCCAAACCCTCAGGGATCCTACCGCTACGGGCAGATCGACATCACCCGCACCATCGTGCTCGTAAATGGCGTAGCGACCATCGACGGCCGCAGGCGGTTCACCGTCAACGGCGTCTCGTTCGCGTACCCCAACACCCCGTTGAAGCTGGCGGACTACTTCAGAATCCCCAACATATTCTTCCCCGGACTGATCCCGGACCGGCCGGTCGGGGGCGCTAAGCCGAGGCTCGGCACGCCGGTGATCGGCGCCAGGTACAAAGATTTCATCCAGATCGTGTTCCAGAACACGGAACCCAGCATCCAGACATGGCATATAGCTGGATACAGCTTCTTTCTTGTTGGGTACGTAAGCAATTCTCTTATAGGAATCAATTCATGACCTCTTATACTCGTTCAACTAGGAACTGCTAATTAAGTTTTTGTTTGTTTCAGTATGGGATTTGGTGCGTGGGATGAGACTAAGCACTCAACGTACAACATGGTAGACGCAGTTTGGCGCTCTACAGCTCAGGTAAAGCTACTGCATATTAGGGAATATTAGATCAACAAGGTTACGATCATAATTTGCAGTATCCGATGATACCGATACGATATAGATACGATTTGACATGTTCTGATCCGATACTGACGGATACCGACATTAAGGATCTTTTTTTCGGTCAATTCTGCAAAGAAAATTAAACGAAAAACACCAATCGGCAAGAGGTGTAAAAGCATGTAAAAGAAGAAAACTTATCTACCGCATGTAAACCAATACGCAATAGGTAATTACTATTTCATTCAATTTCATAACTAATAAGAAACAACACAAAAAATACTTAAAATTATGCATAGATGTATAAAATATATTTTCTAAAATGTTAATAATTTATTACTAATGATTTTTTTTCCGATGCCAAAAAAATCCGATGCTACTATCAGAAATAATTAGGGGACATACCTACATGGGGGGCGAGTGGGGCAGTTTGCCCCAGTTAATTTTTGCTTCCGAGTCCCCTCCGAAATTTATAAATTTTAATTTCTATATACTATTTTATATCAGGTTTTACTTTTTTTTTTTTCATAATTATTACTATTTGATGATTCCATGCTGAGAGAGAAGTCGTGGTGGGGGAACAAACGTACAATTTTTTGATGTAGCAAATTTTATTTAACAAAATTTTGAGGTTGATCTCCTCTTTTAAATTCTTGTGTCCGTCCCTGCATGCAAACCATCGATACTGTTGATATTATCAATCAGGATACTAATAAAAATGGTTCGATACCGATACTGCAAACCTCTGTATATTAAGTGAAAGAAGTTTTTCTCTTGGATATGTTTTTGTAGGTTTATCCCAAGTCATGGACAGCAGTTCTGTTGTCCTTGGACAACCAAGGAATGTGGAACATTCGGTCGCAAGATGAAGAGAAGAGGTACTTGGGTCAAGAAGCTTACATTAGGGTTAGGGGAGACAATGCTGTAACCCTTCCCGATCCGAGGGACGAGATGCCCATCCCTAGTGATCTTCCCCTCTGTGGAAGGGCTCTACCCCTTCTTTAGGAAGTAGCATTTAATTTTCTCCCTCCATTTCTTCTAATTTGTAACTTTAGTTTATTTCCATTGATCATAATCTCCATGTACCTCTGGATAAGTGGGAGCTTCGTGGCACTGTGATGTGCTAGCCTATTTTCATTGTAAGATCGTTTGTTCGACATTTTGCCTTCAACTCCTTTTTTGGAGGAGAAAATATGTGTCAGTGTTTACTTCTTCTCTACTATCGTGGAATAACACTCTTTGCTTAAAAAACTGGAGTATATAGATTCACTATTGTTGGAGTTTGATTCATGTACTAACATTTAGGGGTGAGCAATTCTTGGTTTTTAACCGAAAACCGAACCGAATCGGACCGAAATTGAAATTCGGTTCAGTTTTTAATCAACCGGTTCGGATTTCGGTTTTATCATTTGATTAATTTCGGTTATCGGTTCGGTTTTCGGTTTTGGATTCCGAAACCCGAACCGAATCGAAAACCGAATCACTACATTATAAAAGAAAAAAAACCGGTTTTTATGAATTTGGTATACACTTGCCACTTGGTATAAAATTAGTTTATTGTTATTTTTGGTACACAATTTTGGTTTTTCTCAGTTAGGTTTGGGTTTTTTTCGGTTTTTATGAATTTGGAATACACTCACCACTTGGACCTAAAAAATCGAACCGACCGAGAACCGAACCGATTTAATTCGGTTCGGTTTTTTTCGGTCTTTACAAATTCGGTTCGGTTTTCGGTTTTGCAAAAGGCGGTTTTCGGTTCAGTCGATTTTTGAATATTCGGTTCGGTTTGAACCGAACCGTAGCTCACCCCTACTAACATTCACTATTGACTGAGTAGCTAGGAGTCGTATGGCTGTGCTAATAAGTAGGATAGGACCCGGCATGTAGGAGTATATTGTGGCCTACTTTTTGGCTTTGTTTTGTATATACTTTCAGCCTATTTAAAGGCTCCATCCGAATGAATAAAGAACCAAGCATTGCTAAAGTATTAAGCGCACACTCTGTCAATTTTGTTCTCTGCTGTCATCTTGTTGTTCTCTTTCTTTTGTTTTATTTAACATTGTGGTATCAAAGCTTGAGTTCGTGTTGAAGCTGGGTGCAAATTTTTATCGTAGGAAACTTGCTAACGCTGCATTTAAGGTTAAAGTAGGAGTTACTCTAGTAAGTTGTTTTGTTGGAGAAAAAGTACGCTTGTTTGTTTTTTACGACTGTTGTTTGTTTGAAGTTTTATAAGAACTAGAAAAAATGAATGTTGAAAATGGCCTCAATCTCTCACAAACTTTGATTCTTGTGTTTAGTCGTAAAAATTATGGTTTTTGAAGTATCAAGATAAGAACTCTTTTCATTTCACAAGATCTTTAAAAATTCTCCAAAAAGATGGTTTTTCTTGACGGTTTTTCTCCGTCAAGAAATGATTTTCTTGACGGTTCTGGATCCGTCATCTAGGTCACATACTTTTCTTGACTGTTTCTAGTTTTGTTTTTCAACCGTCAAGTAAGTTTTCTTACTGTACGGTTTAAAACCGTCAAGAAAACAAAACCAAAAAATCGTCAAGGTAGATAAGAACTTTTCTTGACTGTGGCCTAGATGACGGGTAATAACCGTCAAGAAAACCCTTTCTTGATGGAAAAAAAAAACTGTCAAGAAAAGCTATACTTAATGTTTCAAAACCGTCAAGAAATAATATTGTCTAGCAGAAATTAAATATTTGTTGACGTTTTATAACCGTCAAGAGAAGCTAATTTTTGTATAACAAAAATTTTATTTATATATATATATATATATATATATATATATATATATATATATATCGAACACACATAATATCAATATAATCCGCAAACATAAAAGAATTATAATACACAAATTTTATATTAACAAATACGCGTTCATACCCCCACAAACATCCAACCACATATCCAAAATAACCAAAGTACATAATTTTTGTTCAATATCTTAAACATCCAAAACCTATTTATACAAGTCAACCAAAATACATCTGAACCCAAGACAGATCCCTTCCATCACAGTACATCCTTCATTTTCCACCGCCTATGAAAAATAGATTTAATCAGTATGTGTGTTTATACAAACCGATATCAACTGTATCAAAGAACAATAAATTTAATTTTTTTAGCATATATCAAGTTGTATCAAAGAACAAATTTTTTAAAAAAAAACGGCATATACTATTAGGAAAGTTATATTAGCTGTCAATTATTAGAGTATATCAAGTGTACCAGTGTCTGGTTATATATAACTGAATTGAGCTCTAAATAGACAGTTATATTAACTAAACTTTTACATTTTAGTTCGACAAAAATTGAATTGAGCTCTAGGTAGAAATTCAAGTATCCAGAAACCAAGAGCATACACAATTGTACACTTTCCACCTTGCGCCATGATAAAAACTGAATTTATGTAAATGATTCAAATCAATCATAGGTTAAATGTTCAGCTACATTAGGAAGATCACATAGAGGATCAGGCATTGTTAAATCAGTAAAGGAGTCAGCTCCGCCCTCGTTAAATGATGAAACTTTTTTAACCATATTCGAGATCTAGATGAACTATATAAAATTTAAAAATATATCAATTCATAAATCACATGAATTATAATGAATATTTATGAAAGTTTAAGGCCAATAGAATGACTCGATCATAGAAATAACCAGATACAAATGTTATAAGAGAAACAGAACTGCAACAGATGATGAACTTACATCCGCGAAGAAACTGATAAATATGGGGCCTTGGATGAACATACCCTTCAGTGGATTTATTACCGATGTCTTACAAGTACAGAGCAATAAAACATTAGAATTGCACATGTTAAACAGATCCAGGTAGCATGTAATCTAATTCAACAAATAGATAATGAAAACAAGTAATAGAGTTTTCAACTTCATGATAATAAAACACATTAAACAAGAATAAAGATCAATACCTTTTAGATCTAATCCAAAATCAAAACATACCTCAACTATCTTCTTGTGTCATATATTGCAAGTAAAATAATTGATCCACATATTGTACATTTAGCAATACATAAGAAAGGTAAACTAAGACTTGGTTTGGGATTACTGCTACTTTTGAAATAGATACAAAATAAACTAAGGAGTTTCCAGACCAAGATAATGAACATTTAATCAGTACATAGTTCCTTAAGGTGCCTTATCAGATTCAGAGCATGTTGCTTCTACTGGCATTAAATGGTGAAGTCATATTAGCCATCCTATCAAATTACATAGACATGTCCCATTTATGACAAATTTGTACTTCATATTTTATTTACATGCAATATGTGAATAATCTTGTTGTTCCTTTCCACTCTTTGTTGCCCTCTAATAAGAAGGTCCAAACCGGTATCAGAATCGGTTTCGGGGGGCTTCCTATGAGTATCGGTATCACGATTTCGGACCAGTTAGGTTCAAGACAAAAATTATAAGAATAGATCCATTAGAAAAAGAATCAAGGCCAACTTTCAGTTTTAAACTTGAATTAACTAGGAGATAGTCTTATATAACCTGAGAGAGGAACCAAATAAAAAATTATTAGGTCTACAGATTGCACATTGCACACATACATGAAGCTAAATTGACTGGCCTGAATCATAATTGAGAGGGATGTCAGGATCTGGATGTGCCATCAGAGAAATTATAGCTCTACAAACTCCTACCAAGGGTCCATGCAGCACTCAAAGCATTCTTCAATGTATCAAGGCAGACCTCCCATGTCTGTACAAAACAGAAGTGTTAGTTCTACAGATTTACAAGTAGATAGGGACTTCTAATTCCATATATGCATTATTTTGAAAATTTGATAACTCAAGAACCCGAGGGTGGCAACAAACGTCTTCCAACAGCTAGAATTTACCACTTAAAGTTGTAACTTCCAAGGAACAAAAATGAGTGTGAATCAAGCCAAAAAAGTTTCAGCCAAATAAATATAGCATGAAAGAGCTTTTTAATAAGCCAAACATATCAGGGAATCAACCTTGGTGAATATGCGGGAGTGTCAATATTTTGTGATCCATCTCCACTCTCTTTCATTTTTAGCCTCAAGCTAGCATTGCCAATACACTCGTTTTATCAAATTTTCATTTCTTAGATCGAAATACTAAAATATTAAGAATGAAAGAAAAATAACAATAAGTTGAGGAAAACTGTACAAAAATTATGAAGAAGCCTAAAGTAATCGTCTCCAATCATCAACTTATCGAATGTGAACATTGAGGTAATCGTCTCGAGGAGCTGAAGTTGTGAAGAACAGATGCCTACAAATTGCATAAACCACAAATATACCACTCCATAATTAGATACAAGTATATATATATATATATATATATATATATATATATATATATATATGATCTAAAATCACCTGGGTGGTTTCATATTATGGAACTACCCTATGTTACATGGGTTAAATTTGGATTGGGTGGTTGGGATTAAAAGATGGTGGTTGTTTCATATTATGGAACCACCCTATGTTACATGGGTTGGATTTGGATTGGGTGGTTGGAATTAAAAGGTGGTGGGGTCCACACCTTTTAATCTCACACACTCAATCACAATCCAACCCATGTAACATAGGGTGGTTCCATAATATGAAACCACCCGAATAGTTCTATATATATATATATATATATATATATATATATATATATATAGGCTCCCGAGGGGGATTCCGTCCATAAGACTCTATCCCCTTCCTGCCTTATTTTGTCGCTAACAAGATTTCTAAGGCTTAATATATATATATATATTGTTAGAGTTATTTTATTTTATTATTTATCATATGAGGGTATAATAGTAATTGTGGGTGTATTGCATATTTATATAAATAGACATGAGATGCAACCTAGGGTTTTAGGCCCTTGCAATCTCCTTTCTCATATTCTCTCTTCTCCTACTTCTCCTTCTCCTTCTCCTTCTCCTTCTCCTCTCCATCTCCAAACTTCACTTGGTATCAGAGCATATATTTGTAAGTACTGTACATCCTATCCCCGACAGGGCTGTTTTTTTCGTCTACTTTTCATGATTCGCCGTTCGTCGTTCGCTGTTCGTGGTCGTTCGTGGTTCGTTTATGAGATCTAGGGTTTCTACAGATCTCCGTTGGTTATTCGTCGTCGGTTGAGGTTCGTTGTGAGATCTAGGGTTTCAAAGATCTCGTCTTTCTGTTGCATCTGCAAGTATGGTGGGGACCGAATCTTCTAGCGAGGTTAATAGTGGTGGTGGTAGCGGAGGTGGTTCTCCTTTTACTGTTATTCATAATGATGAATTGGGAAAGTCGATTACAGCGGTGAAACTGAATGGTGCGAACTATCTTGCCTGGTCCAAGTCTATCAAAGTGGTGTTAAGGGCGAAGAAGAAGTTGAAGTTTTTGACCGAAGAACCCCTGCCTGAAACGTCCGCTGAGTATGAAGATTGGATGAGTGCAGATGCATACGTTATGTCATGGTTGTGGCATAGTATGGAACCACATATCGCTGCTAATATTCAGTGGTGTGAATCAAGCAAACAGATTTGGGCATCTCTGGAAGAATCTTATTCGCAGAAGCGAAACGTTGCCCGTATCTATGAGTTGTACGAGTTATTGTTCAATACAAAGCAAAATGGGAAGCCTGTGAATGAATATCTGGCTTCAAAGAAGGCTTTGTGGGAGGAACTGCTTCAATATCATCCTGTTACTACTGATTTGAAGGAAGCTCGGAGACAGAAGGAAGAGTTTCATGTTTCACTCATCCTTGCCGGCTTGGATCCTGCGCTCGAACCTTATAAAGCTCAAATCCTTGCTGGAGAGCAGTTACCTACGGTGGCAGATACTTTCTCTCGTCTCAATCGTTCCTTTCTGGGACAGAGTTCTATGGTGCCGAGTACCGACTCTTCTGCCCTAGTTTCTAGTGCTGTTGGTCGTGGTGGTGGACGTGGTATTGGACGTGGCGGTAGAGATGGTGGTCGTAGTTTTGATCGAGGAGGAGGCCGTGGTGGTAGAGACAATGGTCATGGTGGTGGTCGCGGCGGTGGTGGTGGTCGCGGTGGTGGTGGTGGCCGCGGTGGTGGTGGTGGTGGCCGTGGTCAACCACGAAAGTGTAATTATTGTGGAATGCTCGGTCATGTAGAAGACTATTGTTGGGACAAATGGGGCAAACCAGAATATGCACATCAAGTGCATGATGAAAATATGCAGTCCCAGGACACCACTTCTGCTCCCAGAGATGATACTTCGGGTTTCAATCAGACTTCAACATCCGATACCTCATCTCCATTTCAACAGATCCTCCAGAGGTTGAACGCGCTTGCTAGTACCACCTCCCAACCTACTGCAACCATGGCACATATAGGTAATCCTGCTTTTGTGGCAACCCAGTCACCATCCACCTCTTGGGTCATCGACTCAGGAGCGAGCTCTCACATGTCTGGTATAACATCTATCTTTCATAATCGTAGTTCCATGAAACACAATATTATCTTGGCTGATGGGTCTACTCGTCCTGTGCTTGGGAAAGGTGTCATTCACCCTACTCAATCACTATCATTATTTGATTCATTATATGTGCCTAATTTTCCATTTAATTTGTTATCTGTGAGCCAGTTAACCAAATCTCTTCAATGTTCTGTGACATTTTCTCCCAATTCGTGTATTTTTCAGGACCTCAGGACGAAGAAGACGATTGGTTCGGGGCATGAAAAAGATGGACTGTACTACTTGGATCTACCTGGAAAGGCCTTCATTTCTGTTTCTACTTCTCCGTTGCAGTGGCATTATCGTTTGGGACATCCGTCTTTGGCTAAGTTGCGTCAAGTTGTTCCTAGTTTGAGTCATGTATCTAGTCTTGAATGTGAGGCTTGTCAGTTAGGCAAGC
The DNA here is from genome assembly GCA_036927795.1 of Iris macrosiphon. Classification (NCBI taxonomy): domain Eukaryota; kingdom Viridiplantae; phylum Streptophyta; class Magnoliopsida; order Asparagales; family Iridaceae; genus Iris; species Iris macrosiphon. The sequence continues at coordinate 6,792,546 of JAYESA010000014.1, forward strand.
ATCACCGTAGTTCCTTTCCTCGTCGTAGTGAGAGTCGTCAATTAGAGTCTTTTGATCTTGTTCATTCTGATATTTGGGGTCCGTCTAGAGTCAAAAGTCCGAAAGGATTTCAGTATTTTGTTATTTTTATTGATGATTATTCCAGAATGACTTGGTGTTATTTAATGAAAGAAAGATCTGAGTTTCCAAATATGTTATCTGCCTTTTATAATGAAGTCTATGTTCAGTTTAATAAACGTATCAAAATTCTGCGTTCTGATAATGCTTTGGAGTATACTCAATCTTCTGTGAACAGTTTCTGTGTTGATCGTGGTATGATTCATCAAACCAGTTGTGTCCACACCTCTCAACAAAATGGTATAGCCGAACGCAAACATCGACACATTTTAGATGTGGCTCGAACTCTCATGTTCAATATGCATGTCCCCAAACAGTATTGGGCAGATGCCGTTCTTACTGCATGTTATCTTATTAATCGCATGCCATCATCTGTATTAAATAACAAAGTTCCATTTACTATATTACATACAGATGTCGCACCCTTTTCCTTATCTCCTCGAGTGTTTGGCTGTGTCGCTTTTATTCATAACTTGGAACCTAATCGAGATAAGTTGGCTCCTAGATCTCTGAAGTGTGTCTTTCTTGGTTATCCCCGTACTCAAAAAGGTTATCGTTGTTACAGTCCACAGTCACGCAAATATTATGTCAGTGCGGATGTTACATTCTTTGAGTCTACCCCCTTCTTTCCTTCAGGAGACCGTGATATTCCTTTTACAACAGATTTAATATCTTCCATACCACTTCCGGTCATTCCTGAATCAATTTCTGTCTCCATTCCCCATTTACAGGTTTATCAGAGATCCAAGGACAGGCCAGTGGTTCTGCAGAATTCAGCCTTCAACCAATCATCTTCCGTGCCTGAGGTTTCTGCTCCCATCATCACAGATCCAGATGATCTTCCTATTGCTCTCAGAAAAAGACAACGCCTTTGTACCACAAAGAATAAGCATCCCATTTCTAACTATGTTTCATTACACCGTGCTTCATCATCTTTTCATGCATTTGCTGTTTCATTGTCTTCTACTTTTATTCCCAAAACTTACAAGCAGGCTATGTCATCTTCTGGTTGGAAAAGTGCAATGGATGAGGAGATGTATGCTTTACATCAAAACCAGACTTGGGAGCTTACATCACTTCCTGTTGGAAAACAAACAGTGGGTTGTAGATGGGTGTACACTGTTAAATATCACCCTGATGGTTCTGTTGAGCGCCTCAAGGCACGGTTGGTTGCCAAAGGGTATACTCAGACATATGGCGTGGATTATATGGAGACTTTCTCTCCAGTGGCTCGGCTGAATTCAGTTCGGATTCTTATTTCTGTGGCGGTTAATCACCAATGGCATATATATCAGCTGGACATAAAGAATGCTTTCTTGCATGGTGACTTACAGGAGGAGGTTTATATGGATCAACCACCGGGATATGTTGTAACAGGAAATAAAAGACTCGTATGTCGATTGAAGAAAGCATTATATGGACTGAAACAGTCACCTCGTGCTTGGTTTGACAAGTTCAGTTCAGTTCTCATTCAGTATGGCTTTCGGCGTACCACATCAGATCATTCAGTATTTTGCCATTCTTCCTCAGCAGGTATTATCGTGTTGATTGTTTATGTTGATGATATCATTATATCTGGGAGTGATCATGCTGGAATTGTGGACTTGAAGGCCTACCTTAGTCGTCAGTTTCATACTAAGGATTTGGGTCTTCTTCGATATTTTCTTGGAATCGAGGTTGCTCGATCTAAGACAGGTGTGTATCTGTCACAACGCAAGTATGTTCTAGACTTGCTCTCCGAGACTGGGATGTTAGAGTGTCGGCCAGTTGAGACTCCTATGGATTATCATGACAAGCTTGATGCTGACAGGGGAGAGTTATTTGAGGATGTTGGATATTATAGACGTTTGGTTGGCAAACTTATATATCTTACTGTTACTCGACCAGACATCACATATGCAGTTGGAGTAGTTAGTCAGTTTATGCATGCCCCTCGGCAACCACATTGGGAGGCTATCTCTCGCATTCTTCGATACTTGAAGGGTGCACCTGGAAAGGGTTTGTTGTACAAACCTTCCCAGTTGCTTACGGTGACTGGATTCAGTGATGCTGATTGGGCAGGCAGTCGCAGTGATAGGAGGTCTACTTCTGGCTATTGTACGTTTGTGGGTGGCAATCTTGTCACGTGGCGTAGTAAGAAGCAGAATGTTGTGGCTCGTTCTAGTGCAGAGGCCGAGTACCGTGCGATGGCTCATACAGCTTCTGAGATGATGTGGGTGCAGTCTCTTCTTCATGAAATGGGAATCATGATTCCTATTCCGATGGAGATGTATTGTGATAATCAGTCGGCAATGTTTATCGCAAGTAATCCGGTGTTTCATGAGCGCACGAAGCATATCGAGGTGGATTGTCATTTTGTTCGTGATTTGTTGCTGAAGAAACAGATTGTCACTCCTTATGTTCGGTCAGAGGATCAATTAGGTGATATCCTCACCAAACCACTTGCTCGTGGTCCATTTTCTGATTTATGTAGCAAGCTGGGCATGTCTGATCTCTATGCTCCTGCTTGAGGGAGGGTGTTAGAGTTATTTTATTTTATTATTTATCATATGAGGGTATAATAGTAATTGTGGGTGTATTGCATATTTATATAAATAGACATGAGATGCAACCTAGGGTTTTAGGCCCTTGCAATCTCCTTTCTCATATTCTCTCTTCTCCTACTTCTCCTTCTCCTTCTCCTTCTCCTCTCCATCTCCAAACTTCACTTATATATATATATATATATATATATATATATATATATATATATATATATATATATAACCATCTTGAAGTCGAATTAATGGCTAGCAATTGTTCTATCTTAAAGTATATTTAATGGCTAAGCAAAATATACTTGCTAGATAGAAATCAAATGGTCACCCATCCTTTCACTGCTAGTTGATTTCAACTCCTCGTAGATGATTGTATGATGAACACCAATCAACAATGTAGATGATTGTATGATGAACACCAATCAACAATGCAAACAGACAAGAGTAGTTAAGGGAGTTCCAAAAATAGAACTTTCTAAAGGTAGTAGAGTATTACAGGAGCACATAACTTACAATGAAGAATTGCTTCTCAAGCATCTAAATTTCCCCCTCTCTATGTAACACCCCGTTCCGCTCAAGCGGACTGCCGTCTCAAACGGCAATAGTGCAGCTGTTCCGACCCGCTTTGCCTCGATCAAGAAGCAAAAGATATCCAGACTTGTCCCTACAGGAATCCGGCTCAGGCTTTCAGAGGCTTGCTTGGCGTATCGCTCTACCGAGACGCATCATCGCTAAGGTGGGTGGTTACGGTGAACTTGTCTTTGCTTAGCCAGCACACATAAAATCTAGAATGTTCATGCTAGTCGCTAGGTGATTCACCCCATGCATGCTAATAAGAATCCAACGTACCTAGCTAAGGGAATAATCCCAACTTGTATTGCTTATGCTAGAACATGGAAATTGAAATACTGCTTATATTTGGACCCTCGCATGCTAAGTCCCTAACGGTTTCATCTCTCGGCTTACCTTCGGGTCCGAACAAACGTGTTTACTTACGTTCCTTAGAAACGCATGCTTGCCTGCTTACGAATGTTTAGCGTTACTGTATTGTGCATGCATTCTTGTTGGCCAGGAGACTATCAAATAGTCCTTCTGTGCAATTGAACCTGCAAGTATCCGGGACCGTTTGGTCACCAAGGCATCCCCGAATCAGGGGCATGCATCAAGGCAAGTGAATACTGTACAGTGATCACATCAAGTTTACCTTTGAACGAGAACCATGTTCAAGCTCGTTCATAGCAAAAACTCAAGATTTTACTCAAGTTATGGAATCGATATGGATATGGAATCGATTTGGAATCGATATGGATATGGAATCGATATGGAATGGATATATATAACCCTATAGACCTGCATGTCGCGGACAACTTGGTGCACAAGGTTTTGGAGGTTTCGCGGACGGTCGCCGGGACACTGGGACCGATTTGATCCGGACGGAACATATGGATTAGTCAATTGGAATTGAGGATGAAGATGGCATGTGGCGGGGCTCGCTACCTGCGTCGCATAGCATCTTCTATCCCGTGACTATAATTCGTCCTTTATGGCTTTGCCAGCGACAATTGTCATATAGATAAGTCATCCTCGCTTAGCGGCTATCCGCGTGCGAGTCATTGCATCGTGTTAATGAACAACTGAACACCTGAACGATCATGATACAACAACACTCGTGTTTGCTTATGTTGTTGCCTTGATTTTCATTATGAATGCGCCTGAATGTTTATACTTGCCCGTGCTCGAATTAACAATGTTTGCCTTGGACAGGGAAGGCCAAATGGTAAGTCTCGCCGTGTTTCCTCTCATGTCGCACGGCGCACTGCCACACGAGTAGGGCTATTCGAATCTTGCATGAAACTTATCCTAAGGCAACTAGAAAGACAACTTAATAGTTGGTGCACGGAACTTATATTACGTGTTTGGATTTGTCGAGCGGGCGAGTAGCTTCCCCACCAGTGCATTCAATGTACTGATAATCCACCAGTTTGTATGTAGGGTGCGGGAGAACCTTGTTCGGTGCGGATGCCTCCTTCGTACGTGCTAAGGCCAGGAGTTCCCTCTGAAGCCTTGCAACGGTGCGTCCAGAACTGAAGCACATATACAAGACAATGTTGGAACATAGACCGAACTCGCATGATCGTCTGTACAATCATTCCACAATTGTAGCCACTTGGCACGCTTTTACTGTTTCAGAGAAAGAGGCTTGAGCGACTTGTAATCTCGGCTATACGCCGCCTGTAACACATGTTCATATCAATAAAAGAGCTTGCTTTACTTCAACTTGTGTTTCAATGCTTCCGCTATATTGTCAACTCAGTGAACCTGTTACCGATCGCCTATGCGTTCATGACTCCGCTGCACTCGGACAATCTGTGCGACTCTGTGGCTTAGAACTCTTACCGCCAGCCAATGAATCACGGCCTTGCACGGGCGCGGTTTACGCTCGTGCGGCATCACGTCCGGATGGGTCAAGCGATCATTCCGCGGGAGCGCTGGCGAGGGTGATTCCCGCCTAGCGGGAACGGCCGATTTGCCTGCGGGAGATCGGGGCGTGACATAGTGGTATCAGAGCCTGGCTTCTACGCCTTTGGACTTCGATTCAATATCTTTGTTTCGAAAGCTCGTTCGTGGGTTATGTGCACGCTCTCTCAATGCCTCGATGGGATGTTCCAACAATAAGTCTAAATACTTTCAAAAATGCGTTTTGAATGATATGATTGCTTGTCTGGTTGTATGCTGCGAGTGGCCTTTGTGCCAACTTGTGCGAACCCTTTAGTGTATCGCAGTAGCTTGTCCGATTTCACTGACTCTAAGTTTGGTTGAATGCATCTATTCGAGGGACGCCTTGAACTAGTGCACCATCCAAAACTTAAGGAAAGGTGAAACTCGAGTGCTAAGACTTCGCTATCACTAAGCTGGTTGACGTGTTCACGCTAGAGGGGCCCTTCGAAAGTGCGCACGATCCAGTCTAAGTGATATACTGATTTCGACGCTTGTGCAAGTGAATATCCAAATGAAACAAGTACAAAGACTTGTCTATGATTGCCTCAACCCTAGATCACTGCTTGTCCTTAGTAAGTCTCGAGGACGAGACTTTTTCTAAGTTGGGTAGGATGTAACACCCCGTTCCGCTCAAGCGGACTGCCGTCTCAAACGGCAATAGTGCAGCTGTTCCGACCCGCTTTGCCTCGATCAAGAAGCAAAAGATATCCAGACTTGTCCCTACAGGAATCCGGCTCAGGCTTTCAGAGGCTTGCTTGGCGTATCGCTCTACCGAGGCGCATCATCGCTAAGGTGGGTGGTTACGGTGAACTTGTCTTTGCTTAGCCAGCACACATAAAATCTGGAATGTTCATGCTAGTCGCTAGGTGATTCACCCCATGCATGCTAATAAGAATCCAACGCACCTAGCTAAGGGAATAATCCCAACTTGTATTGCTTATGCTAGAACATGGAAATTGAAATACTGCTTATATTCGGACCCTCGCATGCTAAGTCCCTAACGGTTTCATCTTTCGGCTTACCTTCGGGTCCGAACAAACGTGTTTACTTACGTTCCTTAGAAACGCATGCTTGCCTGCTTACGAATGTTTAGCGTTACTGTATTGTGCATGCATTCTTGTTGGCCAGGAGACTATCAAATAGTCCTTCTGTGCAATTGAACTTGCAAGTATCCGGGACCGTTTGGTCACCAAGGCATCCCCGAATCAGGGGCATGCATCAAGGCAAGTGAATACTGTACAGTGATCACATCAAGTTTACCTTTGAACGAGAACCATGTTCAAGCTCGTTCATAGCGAAAACTCAAGATTTTACTCAAGTTATGGAATCGATATGGATATGGAATCGATTTGGAATCGATTTGTATATGGAATCAATATGGAATGGATATGGATAACCCTATAAACCTGCATGTCGCGGACAACTTGGTGCACAAGGTTTTGGAGGTTTCGCGGACGGTCGTCGGGGCACTGGGACCGATCTGATCCGGACGGAACATATGGATTAGTCAATTGAAATTGAGGATGAAGATGGCATGTGGCGGGGCTCGCTACCTGCGTCCCATAGCATCTTCTATCCCGTGACTATAATTCGTCCTTTATGGCTTTGCCAGCGACAATTGTCATATAGATAAGTCATTCTTGCTTAGCGGCTATCCGCGTGCGAGTCATTGCATCGTGTTAATGAACAACTGAACACCTGAACGATCATGATACAACAACACTCGTGTTTGCTTATGTTGTTGCCTTGATTTTCATTATGAATGCGCCTGAATGTTTATACTTGCCCGTGCTCGAATTAACAATGTTTGCCTTGGACAGGGAAGGCCAAATGGTAAGTCTCGCCGTGTTTCCTCTCATGTCGCACGGCGCACTGCCACACGAGTAGGGCTATTCGAATCTTGCATGAAACTTATCCTAAGGCAACTAGAAAGACAACTTAATAGTTGGTGCACGGAACTTATATTACGTGTTTAGATTTGTCGAGCGGACGAGTAGCTTCCCCACCAGTGCATTCAATGTACTGATAATCCACCAGTTTGTATGCAGGGTGCGGGAGAACCTTGTTCGGTGCGGATGCCTCCTTCGTACGTGCTAAGGCCAGGAGTTCCCTCTGAAGCCTTGCAACGGTGCGTCCGGAACTGAAGCACATATACAAGACATAATGTTGGAACATAACCCGAACTCGCCTGATCATCTGTACAATCATTCCACAATTGTAGCCACTTGGCACACTTTTACTGTTTTAGAGAAAGAGGCTTGAGCGACTTGTAATCTCGGCTATACGCCGCCTGTAACACATGTTCATATCAATAAAAGAGCTTGCTTTACTTCAACTTGTGTTTCAATGCTTCCGCTATATTGTCAACTCAGTGAACCTGTTATCGATCGCCTATGCGTTCATGACTCCGCTGCACTCGGACAATCTGTGCGACTCTGTGGCTTAGAACTCTTACCGCCAGCCAATGAATCACGGTCTTGCACGAGCGCGGTTCACGCTCGTGCGGCATCACGTCCAGATGGGTCAAGCGATCGTTCCGCCGGAGCGCTGGCGAGGGTGATTCCCGCCTAGCGGGAACGGCCGATTTGCCTGCGGGAGATCGGGGCGTGACACTCTATTGATCAGGTCTGAGGCCACCAGCATTCTCATAATCCTCCTTTGTGTGCACAACAACTTCAAAACATTTGGAGCACAGAGGAAAATATCATCTCAAAAATAGTAATTTTCATATAGCTGAAAACTTTCAAGTAATAAAGATATTACAGAGGATAAGGCCCTTATGAGAGCTTAATGTAAAAAAGGGACTCAGATAGCAACCATAAAAATGGGATAAAGACTTCATTGTAGTTGTTGTAGTATAATAGTATATAATACCCAATAGAACGAATACTCAAAAAATTCTCAGTATAGAAAGAAATCCTACTTGAATATGTATCTTTATCACAAAAGTTTAGAAGCACCTGAAGAACTTTCATGGATAGGAGTATCCCAAAGATCACTGTTTGGGTTTCTATAAAAGAATCCTCCATGGGTCCACTCTTTACCTTTGGGAACATAAAAGACCAGCCAACCTTCCCTACGATCCCAGCGAACGAGCATAGCAAGAGCAATGCTTTTTCCACAGCTAACAGGGCCATCCAAGACTGTTTTTTAAGATTTGAACCTACAGAAAAGAAGAAAAATAGTATTAACACATCAGAAAGAAACAAAGCAGTAAATGTTTAATTCATTAAGTCTTAGATGACTTCTACAATAAAATTGCACATAAAAAATCAATTTCCGATGAGAAACATCTACTAAGTTACATGGTCAACGTTGAAAGGAAAGCATTTTTACTATGACATGTGCTATGAGTGCATAAGTATAAGCAAAACCTTTCAAATTGAACCATAGATATGTTAATTCATGTTAATACACTATATATATCAGAGTCCAATAGACTATGACAACCAAGTGAGGAAAGAACCCAAGTGTGAGCCATAATAATAAAACATCCCCAGTTCTCTACTGAAATGAAGAAGCTAGACATCTGGAGGATAAATGTTGGGAGAGGTTTCATTATCTGAAGCCTATTCCTCTAAGAAATGTCAAAAAGCAGTCTTAGTTTAAGGTCAACACTACATCAGCTGAACTCAATAGCATGTTCTGGATAATCTACCACTCCAAGTGCAACTGGCAACCTTAGTGATCTAGATGGCACATGATGGTGTCTTCATAAGATGCATCTAGCTCAACTGCCATCACATTTTTCATATTATTTTCCATGCTTCCTCTGGAGCCCCCTGGATAATTGATTTAGGATTGTCAATAATCAACCAATGAAGTTCTAATTTGCTCATATAATTAAAAGAAATATATAATATTCTATGAATGCAGCAAAAACGTAAAACGATCAGTATACAGAGGACTTGTTACCATATACCAGGGTAGCATATCACATAACAAGTTTTAACCATTAAACTACTTCTAAGACAAAATTTAGAATTATATAAGGCCTTAACTTACTTTTAGAAAACATTGAATGATGAGAAAGCAGCAATGGCAAATGTTATATCCATAACTCCGATGATTGCACAAATTGGGCTTTGGAACAAATTTGGGTCCCTGTTATAGGCACATATTTTAACTCACATAAAATATTTAACTCACATAAAATTTAATGTTACTGATAAATTTAAATTATGGAGCCATAACGTCTGAATGAACTTGTGGATATTTGAAAGAAAGATTCAATTAATAAGCATTATATAGTAACTTATTACCTTTGAATGAAATTTCTCATCACAAATTCATATGTGATATGTCAATTGTTTCTTGAAATACCTCTCTACTTCACCCATCTAACTTTATTCCTGATATGCCTCACTTTCTATCCAATTGTTTCATTATAGATCCAGATTACTAAAAACTGTACGAATTTGTTTTTTTTTTAACTATCATGTATTCAGTATGCATTTTCACATGCCACACCTTTACACATGCGCACTTGCGGCTCACCCACATATGCATCCACATAGATACACCTATAATCTTATAACCTCATCTTCAGTTTTTGCATGTCTACTAAGTTTTGGAGCAGGTATCTCATCAATTACAATTATGCAACTTTGAACATCAACATCATGTTTCACAATGACAAGAGGGATTCTAAATTTAGTGCATCATATCATTTTTTTTTTCTAGTAAATATTAGGTGTTTTTATCCTAAAATAACTTTGCATGCAGAACTGTCACAAGAACACTTGAAAAATCTTCTGATATTTTCCCTTGATTTTATCTGTCATTTCACTTTAAAAATATTTTGATACTAGGTTAAATTCCTTGGAATAAGTGAAGACTCGTGAAGACTCATGACCAATAAAACTCAAAAAAAAAAACTAGAAATCTCAAGAACATCAAAGGATTAAGGAATCAGACCTTGAAATCAAAATTAAATGAGGATGAACATAATTTAGCACATAAACCCTAAATATCGACTAAATTTGGCCATAAAACGAACACATACGATTAAAAAACTCAAAACATTCCTAGAAATCTCAAAAGGCACTAGAAATCATCAAAACCCCTAAAAACTCAACAATCTCGTGGATGTCAAGCCCTCAGAAGACGCACCAGATCCGGCTGAGGCGGAGGAGGGAAGGGTTCTTAAGGAAGAAGCAGAGGTCAGACAGCCTTAGTGCTGCCTTCGACATCGACGGAGGAGGGAAGGGTTCTTGGGGAAGAAAGCAACTTCTTCTCGAGTTCATCCCGCGCCACTAGGGGTTCGACTGGGAGAAGGAGGCTGCGTGACCACGTAGCCTTTCGCCATCCCGCGAGCTTAAAATTTGAGGGTTTTGAGAAACCCAAACCCTAACTTTCCAAAACTAAAAATGGAGGAAGAAGGATTGGGGGTTTCATAAGGTTCAGAATTTGGGGTTTTGTGGAAGGAAGAAGAGGAAGAGGCGGAGAGAGGTGGAGGTCGGGTTATAGAGGGAAGTGCGAAGAGGTGGAGGTCGCAGGTCAGGATTGAGAGGGGGTGAGTGTGAGAATTTTTTTTTGGATAGAAGCGAGATTTATTTGGTTTGATCTATCTATCGGAACCGTCAACAAAGATAAAACATAACAAAAATATTTAAAATTTAACCTAAATGGCACAAAATTTTTGCGATAATTTTGCCACCTCACTATTTAGTGATCATTTAATGACAGTTATGAAATAACCGTCAATTAAAATAAACGTTTTTCTTAACGGTCCTTTCAAAATTGTCAACTATTATGATAAAACTTTACTAATCTGACAGAAAAAGGATAATTTCTTGACGTATGTCTAAAACCGTCAAGATAATCCCTATTCTGGACGATTTTTTACGACCGTCAATAAATAAACCGTCAAAAAATGCCATTTTTCTTGTAGTGTCGAACTTGTTGAGAATGGTTATGTAGAGACAGATAAGGTAGCAGAAATGGAGGATCTTCGAAAGAAAGATGCAAAGGCACTACTTATACTGCATCAAGTGGTAAATGACTCCATCTTTTTGAGAATTGCTAATGATGTGCAGTCAAACGATGCATGAAGAATTTTGAAGTAACAATATGAAGGTAATGGCAAGGTAAAATCTGTCAAGTTATAAACTCTTAGAAGTGATTTTGAAAATCTTTGTATGAAAGATGCTGACACAATTGACGATTATTGCACCAAAGCTTTTACTATTGTTAATCAGTTAAGAACTCTTGGCGAAGAACTTAATAATAACAAAGTAGTAGAAAAGGTTTTGAGAACTCTTGTTCCTAAATTTGATCACGTAGTAGCTGCAATAGAGGAATCAAAAGATTTATCTACTTATTCTTTTAATACATTAACAAGTTCTCTTCTAGCCCATGAACAAAGATTAAATAGGACTGCAGAAAAGAGTGCTGAAATTGTATTTCAAGCAAGAGTTGAAAACACAATCAAGTCTACAGGAACACATCAAGGAGGAGGATTTGGAAGAGGTGTCTATTATGGACATAACAATGGTAGAGGCAGAGGAAGATCTAAATGGAACAATCAAAGAGGAGGCAACAATGATAGAGACAATCAAGGACGATCTGATTAGAACAATCAAAGAGGAGGCAACAATGATAGGGGCAATCATCACAAAATCCATAAAGGAAAACAATGTTATTTTTGCAAAATGTTTAGGCACACTGAAGCTTATTGCTATGACAAAGCCAAACAAGTTAATTACACAGAAAAAAGAGGTGATGAAGGTAAAGAAGATGGTAATTTCTTTATGACATTTTTAATTTTGCAAAAAATAGAAATAATGTTTGGTTTCTAGATAGTGGATGTTTTAATCATATAACCGGGGACAAAAAACTCTTTTGTCATTTGGATAAATCTGTCAAGACGCAAGTTAGGCTGGGAAATAATGCAGTTATGCAAATTGAAGGTAAAGGAACAATTGCAGTAAAAACAAAGTCAGGTATGGAAAAAGTAATCAATGATGTTTTTTATATTCCTAGCCTTGCCCATTATTTAATAAGTGTTGGTCAATTGATTGCAAATGGTTATTCAATTACTTTCAAAGATAATATATTCTTGATTATGTCTAAAATTTTTGATATGCCTATATTAAAGATTCATATGGCTAAAAACAAAATATTTCTCTTAAAATTTTATGTCTCGATGCTTATGCCTTAGTCTCTAATGTGAAGAATGAATCTCGGTTATGGCATTTGGGCAATGAACATTTATATTTCAATGGATTAAAGTTGTTAAGTCAAAAACAGATGGTTCTAGGCTTACATGGAATTGAATGTATTTATACTGTTTTTGAAGGTTGTGTTTATGGAAAATAACATCGTTCATCTTCTCCTGTTTTAAAATCATGGAGATCTACTAAACCTTGAGAACTTATTCATGATGACAATTATGGTCCAATGCAGACTTTATCATTAAATAAGAATATATATTTTTTGCTCTTTATTGATGCTTTTTCTCGAATGAGTTGGATATATTTCATAACAAAAAAGTCTGAAGCATTTACTAATTTTCAAGAGTTCAAGGCATTAGTTGAAAATCAAAGTACACATGCTATAAAAATCCTCATAACTGATAGAGGGGGAGAATTTTTATCTACTAAATTTAACAATTTTTGTAAGAAAAACTGTATATGCAAGCAACTTACAGTGAAGTACACACATGAACAAAGTGGAGTCGCTGAGAGAAATAACAGAACCATTGTAGAAATGGCTCGGAGCATGCTGAAAGAAAAGAGTCTTCCTAATGACTTTCGGGTAGAAACTGGGAGTAAGTCATCTCAAGGTATTTGGTTGTATTGAGTATGCAATTATTCATCCCCAAATTCGTAGAAAGTTAGATGATAAAAGTGAAAAATGCATTCTTCTTGGCTATAGTAGTGAATCAAAAGCTTATCGACTATATAATCCGATAACCAAGAAGTTGATTATTATTAGAGATGTAATATTTGATGAAAATCTAGTTGGATGTGGAATGATAGTCCACAGATTAAGAAGATTGGTGAAGGACAAAACTCATCCGTAACACATCTTTCAAATGAAGAAGTTGTGACTCAACCAACATCTTCGACATCAATCACATCTCTATCAGCAACTCCAACAAGTTCTTTTCCTATTAATAGAAGTCCTCCAATATCTTTGACATCGATCGCATCTACATCTGCAGCTCCAACAAGTGCTTCTCCTAGTAGAAGTCCTCCACCTTCTGATGAAGAAAGTCCTCCAAGAAAGGTAAAATCCTTGTCAGAGTTTTATGTGTCATGTTGATTTGCTTTAATGGTTGCAGAGCCAATTTTCTATGAAGAAGCATGTGGAAAAGAAGAATGAAAGACTTCCATGAAATAAAAAATTATCACAATTGAAAAGAACCAAACATAGGAGTTAACAGATTTGCCCCTTGGAAAAGATGCAATCGGGGCCAAATGGGTGTATAAGGTAAAATATGATGGAGAAGGTAATGTAAAAAGGTATAAAGATGGATTATTTTGAAAAGAACCAAACATAGGAGTTAACAGATATGTCTAGTTGTTAAGGGGTATGTGCAAGTCTATGGTATAGATTTTTATGAAACTTTTTTACCTATTCCTCATTTAGAAACTGTTAGACTAATTTTAACTTTTGCAGCTCAAAAAAGATGGAATATTTTGATATTAAATCTGCATTTCTAAATGGATATTTGAATGAAGATGTCTATGTTGAGCAGCCACAAGGATTTGTGATCAAAAGAATGGAGGAGAAAGTCTATAAACTCAAGAAGGCACTATACGGACTGAAACAAGCACCACGGGCATGGTATAGTCGTCGTGACTCTTATCTTCTTAAGCATGGATTTCATAGAAGTGATAATGAACCAAAGCTATATGTGAAGACACAAGGTAAAGATAAAATACTTATTATTTGTGTATATGTGGATGACATAATCTATACAGGTTCTTCTCTATCTCTTATTGAGAACTTTAGGACCATTATGATGACTGAATTTAAAATGTCAGATCTTAGATTATTGTAATATGTTCTTGGTCTTCAGGTCTACCAGACATCAGGTGGTATTTTTGTCTCTCAAGAGAGATATGCATTCAATCTTCTTAATAAATTTTAGATACAAAATTGTAAAGGGAGTTCAACCCCAATGAATGCAAATGAGAAGTTGGTTCTAGAAGATAGCACAGAGAAAGATGATAAAAAATACTTTAGAGTATCACGCCTCTATCCCCGAAGGGACAAATACGTCTTCGCTAGGGCGTGATGCTGCACAAGCTTGAGTTGCGCCCGCGCAAGGCCAGGTCTGAATAGGCGTTTGTTTTGCTAATGCCACAGAGTTGCACGGATAGTCCCCAATACAGCGAATGTTTGATAACTAGTTCACATGGTCGTCATAGAGAAAGCATTGAATAAACACAAGTATAGAATAAAATCAAAACTCTTTATTGATGTAGAAATAATATTACAATCGGTGCTAGGCCGAGATTACAAGTCGCTCATGCTCTCTCTCTCAAAATAATAAAAGCGTGCCAAGAGGCTTACAACTGTGGGATGGTCACATAGACAATGTTCCAATACATTATGTCATTTATATGTGCTTCAGCTCCAGACACAATACTCCAAAGCTCCAGAGTTAACTCCATGACTTAGCGCGCATGAATGAAACTCCACACCGAACGAGGTTTTTCCGCACACTGCAAGCAATCTGGTGGATTATCAGTACATGAATGCACTGGTGGTGAGGCCTCTCACATTCTCGCCCGCTCAACAACGAAACACGTTCGCTTAGTCATGTGCACTATATTGCTTATTGTCTTTCTAGCCTTGTCTTATGATCAATTTTATGACAATGATATAAAGCCTAACTCATATTGCAGAACGTTATGCGATAAAAGAGTAATATGGCAAAAATTTACCAACTTACCATTGGTCCTTCCCTGTCCAAAGTAAAATAGCCAAGTTAACCAAGCACGAATAAATATAAAATGAAACCAAAGATTAGCATAAGTAACCATAAGTGTCACGAGCGTATTTCTGACTCAAGTAAATAAAGTATTCATATTTCTCAAATATATTATATTCAGGTTACTCAGAAGTTCATATTACTTATATTTAGCTTACTCAGATTGTATAGATATTTAAATTACTTATTTTAATGGAAATAAACGCGCATGTGGATTGCCGTAATCGAGCCAAACTTAATCTATATAAAATGGGTCGCTAGCATTCACAAGCCATTATGGAGTCCACGGTAGATGAGGCCTTCGACGGTAGGGACGAGTTACCCCAAAGCATCGAACTACATTGTATCACATGGCCCCTCCTGATAGCTTGTCATGTCCCAATTTCGAAGAATCGAAAGTAGCCACGGGCGTGATATCATACAAGTCTAGATTACACTTGTACAAGACAAAAAGATAAACAAGTCATGGTATTTCTCAGAAATATCAATATAGTAGCAAAAATAAGCAAAAAAATTAAAGTCATAAAAGAATAGATTGAAAAGCATCACTTTATTGATAATGATCTTGAATACATGGCTTACAATAGATTACAAAGATTCTCAATTACAACTGATACTTGGTCTTGTCTTACATTGATATTTTTTGTCTTGTCTTACAATCTTACTGATACAACTGAATTATACGGTTCCATATATTATGCCCTTTATAACAGAAGATGCCTCCAATAGAAGAAGAGCTTCTACATGCCCCAACAAGGCTTCGATGCCTCAGAATAGTTCCAGCCACTACCCAAAGTTGAGTACCTGGGGATGCCCACAAACGTGGGTCAATATATATCGCTAACTGGTAACTAGAAACTAGACAACTCTCCTAAACCAACACTAAGTAATCATGTGAGAAGCATGCACATTTATTTAGTGATCTTTCTATTAGGGACTAGATTTATTTTAATGTAATCAAGATATTAACAGCATAGTGAAAGCATGTTATAGGATCAGCAGTATAAAATTGAATATATGATAGATAGTGTATATCGCCTATCGGCGATTCTTACCGACAGCCCACTATTCTTATCCCTGCAAAATAAGGATTAGCCAAAGCATAAGTAATATGAATCATTTCTACATGGGATCTTAAGCATGCACAATGTTCTTGTCAGTATGCATCCTAACTACTTGAGGGTCGTTGGGGATATGATTTTGTACCACGAGGGACATGTCATATAGGACTTCGAAGGGCATACGAAGCACCATTCATGAGGTTACGATCCCCAATGAATGAATCTCATTTATACCCGGTGCTACCAAATAACTATGTTTTCTCCTAGGCTGAACGATCCCGGTGCCCCGGTATATCTCGTTCGAGAAAACTTACCAAACCTTGTGGACAAGTTATCCATGACCATGCAACGTTTATGTAAATAAAATACTAAGCATAAATTGCATAGTAAAGAAATATAATTAAAGTCTCGCATTATTGATCCTTCTTGTTTTGCTCATTTTTATATCGATTTGTGACCCATAGGTCACAACTTACTGACCTTCTCGTGGTCCGGTGGTACCAAACCATAATTATACTCGCATATGAAGCATTTTCTTCATAGTTACTATGCACTGATGCACTTATACCTATAGAGATGTTCAATATTTTATTCTCAGTGTTACCAACATGTGAAGTAGATTGTATAATATTACTTCTTTCTCATGGCAGACTTACTTTATAGCATTCTTGTGTCAATAGTATTAGAAGTTCATTATTCATATGTTTTATTGATTCAGCAGCATTGAACATAAGGCATCATTATCATTGTGGAGACTAGAGTCGCATATAGTTATGATATACAATAAAGAAACACTAACATTTATTTTATTAGAGCATGAAGGAGTAGAGGAGAAGGGACATATCCACTCACTTATACAAATATCGTTTCCATGCCATGATCCCACATTCGCCTATGATCCCTGAAGAATGATCCGACGATATGCACAGTCTTCTAACTTGGCATAATCATACATTCGAACCACGTCACATAAGATATCCCATCCGACCAAGTTAAGCAATACATCGTCATCACACCAAGCATCTCAATTTTTCATACCACTTGTATCCCATCGGTCCGATCCATCTATAATTCCAGTGTAATGCATTTCCAAGGAGTGGGGCATTACATAAAATACCACTCAAAAAAAATCTTTCTCGAAACTTTAAAAAAAACTCAATTCACCATATTACTTATGTCACCCTACGAAAATATTCTACGCCAGTTGTAGTTAAACATCCCATTTCAATTAACCCAAGCACGATACTTTAACCATTCCAAAGAAACCGACTATGACATAATTTTTATCACTTCGTATTGTAATATCTATTCTTCCAATGCCAATTCCGTCATTCCCATATCTTATAAATAATTTGACATGTCGTCACTTTGTTTTGATTCATCCAAATTGATTAATTACATTAAAAATATCACTGACCTTCTTTTTATTATTATCCAAGTGTATTTACAATCATTCTGATAGTTTCTCAATATTTTATTTCTTTCATTCAACTTCTAGTAGCTTTTTTCCAACATTAACTGCGTCCAAATTTTAATGAATCCAGAGTTCCCTTTTTTATCATATCACGGTCCATGCCACCAAAATTTATTATAGTTCGATGATCATAATCCTTCCAGTACAACAGTCGCATTAGCCACATCATATATCAAGTTTCTCTTCCAACGTATAAAATTTCTAGCAGAATTTTTGAGCGACGATTTTCTCTTTTTATCCCAATTTTTTTCTCATCCCAACTTGATTCCAAAAGAAGCTATTTTAAGAAATCCAGCCAACTGAATCCACTATTGATTTTCCATTCCGGTCGAGGTAATCAAATCCATCTTTTATAACCGTCAATTCCTAAATTTACTCATTCAATAGTTTAACTATTCCAACCCGACCTACTACTCCAAAACACTGACTCCCAATTCCCGCAACTAACTATCCAAGCTTAGTCTAAGTCTAAATACTCTCTTCTAATCTCACGATGCCACATAATCCATGCAACATAATAGGGTCATCCTATGGGTCTCCGACAACCAACATTACTCTTCGATCAAGTCTTTATGGTTAGCTATACCGAAAGTTAAACCTAGTATTCATAGGCAACTCATCTCGTTCTAGACAGCTTATAGGGACTATACTCATTTCTATTCTTAGGGCCAACCATAATCCAACCAATCTAAAGGACTTATACTCAACTCTTATGGCCAACTCAAAACATAATGCACTACCACTACCCGACCCACTATAAGGAAATTTTTGACAGTCTAGGTCAGGTCTTATATACCCACGGTCATTTTTTTAAGGGTCTACCTCAAATAAAGGTTCATTCTTGACTTACCCCAACCGGCAAGGTCAATCTAAAACTACACTCTCAAATCACATATCCCTCAAGTAAATTACCAATATTTAAAACTGAATTGCTATCACATGTTGTTTCAAGCTTCTGATTTCATAGTCATTCTCTTGTTGTAACAACATATCATTCTTGATTCCCATGGGTCTGATTTATCTATGGGATAAGGCAACAAACCCAAAGTTCAAATTCTGATCGGTCACTTTTACTAGTACATTTTTTATAATCCTTGCTCTCAATGCTTTCCCCTTCATATTAAGTATTCATATGTTCAGTATCACCCAAATAACTTATAGCCGACAATGTTATCTAATCAACACATTGAAGATATCTCTCTTCTGAGTCATTTTATCGATCTTAACTTTACTAAATTTATTCTGATAGGGTCAACTTTTGTTCGCATTAACCATCAACTTAATTACATCACCTCATAAAGGTCTCACAAAATTTTGCCTCGCTTAGCCACATTCGATAATTATTCACGTACTCGATATATTGGTCAAACCATGAAGCTAGGGATCATCCCACGTTAATAATTATTTGATAAATTATATCTGCCAATCAACTGTTATCGATACGACAAAACTTTCTTTTGATATCATTCATCTCAACTTTCTAGACCTCAAGCTTTATTTGTATCCTCTCCATCGAAGTCTTTTGAAGATCTTTCATCTATCGTCACACAATAAAGGTCATCGATTAGTTTCTTGCAATCCCATAAGTTCATATACTGACTGATTATTATCCATCAACTTTTAAGTTCAAGTATTCTTGCTTCACGGCCACTACACTTTTGAGTTAGGCTTGTAGCAAATACTACACACCTAAGGTCAAAGAAGCAGTTTCTCACATACTTGGTCCATCCTTAATTGATTTTCAAGAACTTTCAAACTCGGGTAACCAAACATAATATCCTACTTATGATTCCCAAATCAGTTCCAACCAATCTTACTGGATATACGATCCAACTTGTTTACCGATAGTAACATTCAATCATCGGTGCTAAAATTTAAAACTTTCATCCAGCATATTAAGCTACCATCTAACCATATAATCCAGCTCGTTGTTCCCAGCTAAGGCATATATCTCATACCTTCTCAATTCCTTGCTACCCCATGTAACATTAAGCTATCGAGGGGCTAATATTAATAACCCAAATCCAAATATTAAGGGTCCGATGTT
This sequence comes from Iris macrosiphon, assembly GCA_036927795.1. NCBI lineage: Eukaryota > Viridiplantae > Streptophyta > Magnoliopsida > Asparagales > Iridaceae > Iris > Iris macrosiphon. The sequence continues at coordinate 6,812,227 of JAYESA010000014.1, forward strand.
TGATACACAACCTGAAATATCCAAGGAATGTTAGTACCATAACGCAACAAGGCATCGATCCTGACTAAATCTCGGCACTACCCTATCTTACTGGTAGGATCAATACTATCACTATGGAAGGGTCACTGCATAAGCATCACTAAGAGAGTAGAGGCATATACCACTCAAAGACAAAGTTATTCCTGACAATCAAATTATCCTTACACTGATTTAACATTCATTTTGTACTACCTTCACATGGTAACATTGCATACTATACATGATTCTCATACTCCGATATAAAACATAATCCCGCAATCGCACATGAATTAACTCAGCTTTATTATTGATTTCCTCTATTGAAATTACTCATGCATAATTCTCATTGATTACAACATACATATTAATTTCACTTTATTCCCACATGCAAAGTTATTAATCCCAAGTTATTCTTTTATGGCATCGAATCATTGTTGGGTTCTTGGTATCATTTACAAATCAAGAATCACAACAACTAGGACATCATAATATTTAGGCTTATTGTATGGAACATCAAGTGAATGTAACCAAGCGGTCAAATATTTTTGATTGCGAAAACACTTTTGAACAATATCGAAAGCAACATAGAACGATCACAGATGCAAATTCGATAATCGCAGAAGCGACTTCGAATACTCGCAGAAGGCAACTTTGAATACGCACTGAGGTGACTATGACTAATTACGGAAGAGACTTTGAATAGTCAATTGCGCAACTTTGAGTATCCACAGAGGAATCATTGAGTAATCATGGATGCAACCTTTGATTTAGAACTTGTCGAGTCCAAAGATGCATAAACCGTGCACTGATACCAATTTGTCATGCCCTGATTTCGAAGAATCGAAAGTAGCCATGGTCGTGATATCGTACAAGTCTAAATTATACTTGTACAAGTCAAGAAGATAAATAAGTCATGGTATTTCTCAGAAATATCGATATAGCAGACAAATTGAATTCACAAAAGAATAGATTGAAAAGCATATCTTTATTGATAATGATCTTGAATACATAGCTTATAATAGATTATAAAGATTCTCAATTACAAATGATACTTGGCCTTGCTTACATTGATATTTGCGATCTTAGCTTAAAATCTCACTGATACAACTGAATTACACTGTTCCATACATTATGCCTTTTATAAAAGAAGACGCCTCTAATGGAAGAAGAGCTTCTGCACGCCCCAAAAATCCTTCGATGTCTTAGAACAGTTCCAGCCACTCCCCACAGCTGAGTACCTGGGGATGCTTACAAATGTGGGTCAGTACATATCACATACTGGTGAGCAGAAACTAGTCCACTTGCCTAAACCAACACTAAGTAATCGTGTGAGAAGTATGCATATTTATTTAGTGAACTTTCTATTAGGGACTAGGTTCATTTCAATGTAATCAAGATATCAGCAGCATAGTGAAAGCATGTTATAGGATCAGCAGTATAAAATTGAATATATGATAGACATTGTATACTGCCTATCGGCGATTCTTATTGACATCCAACTATTATTATCCCTGCAAAACAAGGATTAGCCACAGCATTAGTAATATGAATCATTTCTACTTGGGATGTTAAGCCTGCACAATATTCTCGTCAGTATACAACCTAATTACATGAGGGTCATTAGTGATATGATTTGGTACCACGAGATACATGCCATATAAGACTTCGAATGACGTACGAAGCACCATTCATGAGGTTATGATCCCCAATGAATGTCTCGTTTATACACTGTGCTACCAAAGTACTATGTTTCCTCCTAGGCCGAATGATCCCGGTGCCCCGGTGCATCTCATTCGAGGAAACTTACCAAAACTTGTGCATAAGTTGTCAATGACCACGCAACATCTATGCAAATAAAATACTAAGCATAAATTGTATGGCAAAGAAATGTAAGTAAAGTCTCGCATTATTGATCCTTCTTGTTTTGCTCATTTTTATATCAGTTGGTGACCTATAGGTCCCAACTTACAGACCTTCTCGTGGTCAGGTGGTACCAAACCAAAATTATACTTGCATATGAAACATTTTTTTTCATAGTTACTATGCACTAATGCACTTATACCTGTACATATGTTCAATGTTTCATTCTCAGGGTTACCATTATGTGAAGTAGATTGTATAATATTACTTCTTTCTCATGGCAGACTTACTTTATAGCATTCTTGTGTCAATAGTACTATCAGTTCATTATTTCTGTGTTTCATTTATTGTAGTAGCATTGAACATAAGATATCATTATCATTGTGGGGGACTAGAGAAGTATATAGTTATGACATACAGCAAATTAATACTAGTATTCATTTTATTAAAGCATAAAGGAGTAAAGGAGAAGGAAAATATCCACGCACTTATACAAATATTGTTTTTATGTCATGATCCCACATTCGCATACGATCCATCAAGAATGATCCGACGAGATGCACAGTCTTCTAACTTGGCATAATCATGCATTCGAACCATATTGCATTAGATATCCCATCCAGCCAAATTAAGCAATACGTCATCATCACACCAAGCATCTTGATTTATCTAACCACTTGTATCATATTGGTCTGGTCCATCTATAATTCTACCGTAATGCATTTCCAGGGATCGGGGCATTATATAGCTCTTGTCCCAGCTTGGAGGTCCCGCGATACCTAGTTCCTCCCAGGTCGAACGGTACCAGTTCCCTGGTACTACTGTTCGTTCGAGGAACAAAACCTTGTGCACATGTTCTCTGTGACCATTTTATGCTCTTTTATTTTACTTATCTTTTCTTTCGTTCAACTTATTATAGGCTCCCCGAGCCATTCTTTTTACTTAACGGGCTCCTAGAGCCATAATGAATTATTGACTGGGCTAACGGCACTGCATGTAACGCGGGTAGTGCGCCCTGCTACACGTCCCCGACATACCCGTCCATAATCTTTTACTTTCCTTCTTTCTTTCATTCTTACTTATCATTTCAATATTTAGTTACTTTCATTCATCATTATGTAGTTACCGGTACAAAAAATTTCCTTGGTGACTTTATGGTCCCGAAGCCCTTCTATATTTTTATTACTTGGCTCGGAATAACTATTTTGATAGTCTTTCTACCTCAACTGAGTAAATTATTTTAAGTGAAGTGCTTTAACTCATACCATAGTCTAAGTGAAATAAAATGCAGCAATGTGCAGGATAGTGCTACTAAGGCATAAGGAACGATCTCTACTTTAACAGTGAAATGCATAAGAAAAACTCTATTAAGGCAAATAAACATTTCTATCTCTATCATCAGGTTTATATTCCATGTTCTATATAAGTAATAAAAGATAAGATTATTCCCTTAGCTAGGTTCATTGGGCTCTCTTTTATTAGCGACAAGCATGTATTGTCCATATCTTTAAGTGTGCAGGCTAAGTAAAGATAGGTTAATCGTAGACACCCACCTTAGCGATAATTCGCATCGGCCGACTGAGACTCCGAACGTGCCTTTGAAAGTCTAAGTATGATCTTTTGAAGGGCCAAGTCTAAATTCTTTTGCCTCAAGCGAGTCTTCTCGCTGAAATAGGAGGGACGGGTCATCGCACTTACGTCATTTGAATCGGCTCTCCGCGCTGAGCAGAGCGGGTCGTTACAATATATACCACTAAGAACAATTCTTATCCTCGAAACTTTCTGAGCGTAAACCATTTTATCGCACACTATTGAATCTAACTCAAGCATATTACTTTGTATTCTTAGACCGGTTCGAACACAATTTTCTACTCGTCTTCATTATTCTGTGTCGCATGCGTGCTTAGGCTATTTTATTGAATGACTCTATCACTCAATCCAAGCTAACTATATCAACTCGATTGTCGTATATTATGAATCAGTCTCTACCGTGCCTTAGCGCAGAACATATATCGCTTAATGCAGGGTGCATTATAATCCATCGTGTACGATGATCTTAGGCTAAGGCTAACTTACCCAAGTAGCTATACTCATCCATGCACATCTAAATATATTTACTTGTAGCTGCATTCTAGTTCAGCATATCGCTGAGTTTGGATCGTACACAAATTTAAGGAGTCCCCCAAATATGTGCATTTCAACCAAGTTTAGCGATAGCAAAGTCGGACAAGCTACTCATGAAAAATCTTACTTTTGAATTACCGATCGTTTAGCTAACTCGATTAAACCGAACTCCAAGTCTGATTTGCTTACTTTCTATCTCCTAAACACTTCCAACTGTAGCGATCAACCAACCGAATTTTGAATCTCTCGTTCAACCAACCGAATTTTGAATCTCTCGTTCAACCAACCGAATTTTGAATCTCTCATTTATAACTCTATCGCCCTCTTCCAAAACGATCTCAATCCTAATGATATCGTCCAACCAGACCAAGCACAAGTTCGACTACGTTAAATCCTTAACATGATACGATCTAATTTCCAAGTATTCTCGTCTTATGTTTTCGTCACTATACCTCAAGCGGAGTCAATCAAAATCTACGTCGATCTAAGCCCAACTGGAGACACGCATTTGCACTACCATCAAGTATGTCTTACAAATAGTAATTCAATTCATTATCCCAACTTTACTTAAGTATCACCAATTTCTTTCATAAGCATTCAAAATCCTATCATTCATTCCGTTTGCGACAAACATAGCGGACACTTATCGTTCCAAGCCTAACTCTAAGTTGTTGCCCCAGTTCTATGGCTTGTCCAAGCAATACTCTAAATTCTACCATAAAAGTTCTTTCACTCGGCATTGGATCATCTTCTTAACCGCTAGGTCGACTCACAATGTCATAGGTACAGTTCACGTTAACGATTTTTACCATACAAATTCGTTGTACGATGCTCTTTCCAATTCCTAAGGTCAAACTTTTGTTCGTTCATACGGGATATTATACCCAAGATCGTATCACTCATATTTTTAAACATCGAGCATAGAATATCCTACTCGCATCAATAACATTCGTTTCACGGAGTCCGAGTCCGTTTAGCAAAGCCATTCCTAAGATACATTCGTTCAGCTAAATCCTTATCATATCCATATTGTACGTCAAACCTAGTGATTCACATAGTCTATCTCCACAAACACATGATAGGATCTACATATTAGTTTTTAAGTCTAGATCACCAATCCACGATTCAATTCTAAGTCACCGATCTAATTCATAAAGTCTTCCAACACAATTCACATATTCATTAACCAATCCATCGAGCGTAACTTTGCTTCAATTCTAGACTAACTCATCCTCGATACATGTAAAATCTTTCGACCAAATTTAGGTCTACTTAGCTTAGATAGAGAGACTAGGGTTAGTTTAAAGCCAATTAGAATTAGAACACAGTATTTTAGATTTATTGTGCAATATTTGTATCACTCTGTGCACCTTAACGTTGCTTCGATAATTGGAGCGCTACACTAGCTTTGCTTTCAACCAAACTTCACGCACTTTTCCTAGATGTACCAACCTACCATTCTGATCCTTGTGTAACTCATAAATACTCTCTCTTGTGCTTTATTTTAGTCACACAATATTCGTTACAAACGTCCATGTTTAAATCTAAATAAATCTAACTTTGCATCCTTGTCCTTTCCAATCAAAATTGGAGACACAATCTTGACCCATTTTGTACAACCCAATTTATGATAATATTCTATTCTGAGTCTACTACATCCATGATACTTGTGTCCCACCCAAATTTACCCCTATGCATTTCCTAATTAAAGAACACCACTTACACTAGTTTTAATTAAATTGGTGTAAGGGCCCAACCTCACCCAAAACTAGACCCAACTCCAACCCAAACCCCAACTCACACCCTCAAGATTTATACTAAATACCACACACTATTTTATCCCACTATATCACACCAAACATGATATTTTGCCTCATCCAATCCCAAATTCCATTAATTATGCAATTTCCCAATTGTTAAGGGGATTTTATGCAATATGCAATGAGGTGTCCACCCCTCATTGGACCCAACACATGAAGAACCTCATCCCCCCTCTTTGACCGGTCCACCAATATTTTCTCCCCCATTTGTTGTACCTCATGCAACTTTATTTCCTCATATCTCCACCCTACAATTCAAATCTCCATCATCCTAGCCACATATTCATCATGTGGAGGCTTCCCTCAACCCTAGAATAAAATACCAAGCCGGCCCTAATCCCAAGGAGAGCCCCCCTCTCTCTCTCCTACATATACACCTACACTCTATCTCTAAAACTACATCACAGTCACCATACCTAATGAAACCCTAAAAACTATACATCCCTCATCACCATCAACCCGGCCACCACCCTTTCCTCTGACCGCCTTCTTTCTCTGACTAGTCGTCTACACTGCCTGCTCCTAAACACCGCCCTCGACCACTGCCAACCCGTCGCCTGCCATCGCAACCATAGCCATCTCCGCCTCCTTCTTCTTCGTTCGTCATCATCACCATCACCAACCCGCCAGCAATCCGACTCCCCTTCTCCACGGTCATCTCCTCTGCCACCAGCATCACCATCTCTACCACCGTCGACCCCGTCGACATCTCTACCGCCAACATCACTACCATCAGCAACCACCGCCACCATCCCTAGCACCGCCCTCACCAACACCATCATCGTCATCACCATCACCAACTCTATCATCACCATCACCCGCACCATCCACATCCCGACCACCGCCACCTTAGACCACCACCACCCTTACCACCTCACCCACGGCCATCCCCTACAGCCAGCAACCCACCACCGCTGCAGCTATTGTCGTTGCTGCAAACCGATGCCGCTACGAGCTGCTGCTACCGGAGCTGCTGCTGTGCATACCGTGGTCGGAGCTCCGCCCTCCTCCGCTGGAGACAGGCCGCTGACGAACCACAGTCCCCCCCTCGGCCACGAGCGAACTAGGTATACATAATTATTATCTTTTTTTCTTTATGTGTCGATGTGTCGTTGTGTCGTCGAACAGACACGGGTAATGTGGAACACTAAGTGCTATATGTGTGTGTGTGTTTATTTTAGAATAAAAATTTGTGTATAGGTTTACATGTAATTTAGAATAATATTAGTGCTAGAATTTACCACATAGAAATTATGGTTATTTAATGTGTTACACTTATGTTGACCTAGGTGTTTAGACACTGACTTGTGCACATTACCCTGTTAACTAGGACCTGTATTCGCGTTATACATTATTTGGTATTATAACATATTTTGGTAAGTTGTATTCTCATTGTGCACGGTATCTGAGGACATGACGTACCCGTGCATGGAGACCTAGATGGTTACCCATATCTGACGTGTCCTGGAAATCTTAGTGCGTAGAAATACCTGGTACCCATGTGTTAGATGTGTGACTTAGCACCTACACTAATTATAGCTGTGACCGTGATTGTAACATGTAGAAAATAATACCTTAGTGTACACCTACCCCCTTGATCCGTGACTAGTCAACCCTAGCCATCATATTTAATTAGAACATTTAATTGGTATCTGCGTAACTTGTGACGTTGCGTAAGTCATACTTGTGTACGTAATTAGCATAGTGTAATGTAGTGGTTAATATTTATTGTTATTTATTCGTAGGAATCCAAGATGATACTACCCTGGCTGTTGGTTCCGGATCCTTACTTGTGCACACCAGAGTTCCAGGCAAGTATATCTTGCCTTGTTGTACTGTTTAAATTTAGATATTATCTAGTTGCATATTTTAATATTTTAATATTATATAACTGTGCGCGTCCGAGAAAGACTCGTGTGCAGTCAACTAAGCGTTGACGTTAGGACTTGTGTCTGACCTAGTGTCTAGTGGACCCACCTAAAGTTATCGAGTTATCAATATGACTCCCCAGGTCTTGACAAGTATCATTGTACGTCACAGGGTGAGTTCATATAGGGACGGGTGCGTCATACTCGACTGGCCATCGGTGTGAGCAGAACGTGTGATGGTGTTTAGCTTAGTTATATATTTCTTTAGCGACTTGCATTATAGTACGAGATGTCCACGTCATGTTCGCGAATTGTACATTGGCATTGGGCGGAAAAGACAATTAGTAGGCGTATGGGACAGATATTTGGCTTCCGTAGTTTCAGAGTAAACTACGGGGCCGTGAGCCTCAGTGTTACCCGGTTATGGGCCATGTGTTACCCGGTTATTGGCTCAGGTTACCCGGTTATGGGCGTATATGCTTGTCGATACATCCGGCAGAGGTTACTAGCTGCACGCTATCATGATCGATGATGTAGTCAGCATATACTCCTGGCATCTAGTTTACAGCTAATGCCAGGTACTTAGCCTCTGGCTCGACGCTACACTTTATACCTTTTACCTACCCATATGTACCAAGGTTGTCTTCAAAGTGCATTTCACTTAGCTGGTTAGATCACCCTTGAGTTTACACAGTATTTACTTTATGGCATGCATTTTTGTATCTTGTTACGTCCCTCTGAGGACCTAGTTCCCTTCTAGATCCGGACGAGCACTTGTACCCGACCATCTACGGAGCAGGAATAGAGACAGTATTCCTGACTGAGGACTTTGAGGCATTTCCAGAGGAGTTCCAGTGATTTGGGTACGCAGCTGTTTCGGACTAAAGCATTCTTATCTAGTTAGTTGATACTCTAGTCTAGTTATCTTACTTCTTTCTGCACTTTTATTCCATTGATGTATTTCAGTGGGTTTGTCCCCATCAGACTTATTTGGATTATATTTATGATATTCAGATTTCGTACTTATTTTTAGTATTTATTTCAGCACTTCTTATTTATATTCTGTGGATGAGATTAGACATTTACCTGTTGTATGATAGTATTTGGACTTGTTAGTATTTTAGGACAGCGTAGTACGCTTCGTCGGATCCATTAAATTGGGTAATCCCTCGAAGTCGTATTAGCTGACCATTGTCACGTGGCCTGGTCCCATGCATTTTGGGACTGGAGCGTGATATGGTTTTAGTGGTGTCCCATGCAGGTCGCTGTTTATTGCTTGTGGTACGCTATCATGCCCAGCGAGCCTGCGATAGGATAGAAATTACTAGATCTCATCCACTTTGATTACGTCTTTGAACCTCCTTCGTATTTTTGAATATTTGTATCCTATTTGCTTGTTTCCGTACTCTTATAATGAAGTTCTATCTCTTGCAGTGAGATGAACTTGCGCAGCGGACGTGGGGCATACGATGCCATAGTGCCAGCCGCCATCGCATAGAGGGAGAAGATATCCCAGGGACCACCCAGAGAGCAACCACCATCCCAGGCCCCGGTGATCCCACAGGCCCCGCCGATACATTGGCACCAGACTTCTCCTGACGACCCGACACAGCAGCATGAGGGTCAAACTTCTCAGACTATCCGGATATAGCACTTTGAGGGCCAGACTTCGAGGGCTACGCCGATGCCACAGCCCGAGAGGCCGACATCGGAGGAGACACCTACGACGCAGCCGGAGGTCCCATTTTCACCACCTCCACCCTTTTATCTCAGATGCCACATCCGGAGGGACAGTCGCAGATGTTCCAGTTCTTCCAGACTATGATGTAGGTGCAGTGGCATCAGACCGAGACCTTGAGACAGAGCTTGATGGCAGTTCTAGAGAGGACGCCTGCCCCAGTACCCGCACCAGCAGCTACACCTATTTAGCCAGCTGGTACTGTTCGAGGATTTTGCCAGATGGACCCGGATACTTTTTCGGGCAGCGAGACCGTAGAGGAGATCTCTGATTGGGTCACCAACACGGAGATGTTACTGGAGGCTTCTCAGCTACATCCAGACGTTTGGATGACCGCTGTAAGGGCTCAACTGAAAGGCAACGCCCATTACTGGTGGGACTCCATAGAGCGCAGCATCGGCAAGACACAGACATGGGAGCAGTTCTTAGAGTACTTCAATGCGAAGTATTCCCGACTACGGTCAGGAATGCCCTATACTCCCAGTTCCTACACCTAGAGCAAGGGAATATGATCGTAGACGCATACGATGCAGAGTTTAGTCAACTTAGCAGATTTGGTGCCGCCTTGATACCCAACGACCTGGAGAAGGCTAGAAGATTCCATCACGGCCTGACTTTCGAACTACAGAGGTACACTACCACCCAGGCGAGGATCTCTTACGAGGAGGTTCTGTCAGAGGCTAGGATCCAGGAGGCTATTGGCAGAGGATTGAGACATTCCAGTATAGCTGCACCAGCTAAGGCACAACCAGGAGCAGGAGGACCAATCCATCATCCAATAGTGCAGACGCAACAGAAGATTATGCCGTATCAGTAGAGAGAGCTACCGACATGTCACTTTTGTAGAAAGAAGGGACATGTTCAGAAAGATTACATAAGAAGATTAGGACTATATTTGAGGTGCGCATCGAACCAACATCAAGCTCATGAGTGTTCCCAGTATGTCGATCGAGCCCAGCAGATGGTGTAGAGGCCAGCTCCACCGGTTCTAGGTACGCCCGTAGCATTGCTTGATAATTTATAGCTTATTATGTGTTTGTTTTAATTTCAAGGAGGAAATTCTTATACGTTGGGTAGATTATAAAATTTCTCGACCAAATTTAGGTCTACTTAGCTTACATAGAGAGACTAGGGTCAGTTTAAATCCAATTAGAATTAGAACACAGTGTTTTAGATTTATTGTGCAATATTTGTATCACTTTGTGTACTTTACCGTTGCTTCAATAATTGGAGCACTACACTAGCTTTGCTTTCAACCAAACTTCACGTATTTTTCCTAGACGTACCAACCTACCATTCTGACCCTTGTATAACTCATAAATACTCTCTCTTGTGCTTCATTTTAGTCGCACAATATTCGTTACAAACGTCCATGTTTAGATCCAAATAAATCTAACTTTGTATCCTTGTCAGTTCCAATCAAAATTTGAGACACAATCTCGACCCATTTTGTACAATCCAATTTATGACAATATTCTATTCTAAGTCTACTACTTCCATGCCATTTATGTCCCACCCAATTTTACCCCTATGCAATTCCAATTAATTAAAGAACAACACTTACACTAATTTTAATTAAATTAGTGTAAGGGCCCAACCTCACCCAAAACTAGACCCAACTCCAACCCAAACCCCAACTCACACCCTCAAGGTTTATACTAAATACCACACATCATTTTAGCCCACTACATCACACCAAACATGGTATTTTACCTTATCCAATCCCAAATTCCATTAATTGTGCAATTTCCCAATTGTTAAGGGACTTTTATGCAAGTATGCAATGAGGTGTCCACCCCTCATTGGAACCAACACATGAAGAACCTCATCCCCCCCTCTTTGACCGGTCCACCAATATCCTCCCCCATTTGTTGTACCTCATTCAACTTTATTTTCTCACATCTTCACCCTACAATTCAAATCCCCATTATCCTAGCCACATATTCATCATATGGAGGCTTCCCTCAACCCTAGAATAAAATATCCAGTTGGATATAATCCCAAGGAGAGCCCCCCCCCTCTCTCCTATATATACACCTACACTCTCTCTATAAAACCACATCACAGCCACCATACCTAACGAAACCCTAAAAACTACACATTCTTCATCACCATCAACCCGGCCACCACCCTTTCCTCTGACCACCTCCCTTCTCCGACCAGTCGTTTATACTGTCTGCCCCTAGACACCGCCCTCGACCACTGCCAACCCGCCGCCTGCCACCGCAACCACAGACGTCTCTACCTCCTCCTTCTCCGTTCGTCATCATCCCTATCCCCAACCCGCCAGCAACCCAACTCCCCTTCTCCCAGGTCATCTCCTCCGCCACCAGCATCACCATCTCTGCCACCGTCGACCCCGTCGACATCTCCACTGCCAACATCACCACTATCAGCAACCACCGCCACCATCCCTAGCACCGCCCTCACCAACACCATCATCGTCATCACCATCACCAACTCCATCATCACCATCACCCGCACCATCCACATCCCGACCACTATCACCTTAGACCACCACCACCCTGACCACCTCACCTATGGCCATCCCCACCGCCAGCAACCCGCCGCCGCTGTAGCTACTGCCGTTGCTGCAAACCGCTGCCACTGCGAGCTGCTGCTTTGCTGCTGTCGAGCTACTATTGTGCGTACTGTGGCCGGTGCTCTGCCCTCCCCCGCCGGAGACAGGCCGCCGACGAACCACAGTCCCCCCCTCGGCCATGAGCGAACTAGGTATACATAATTATTATCTTCTTTTCTTCATGTATCGATGTGTCGTTGTGTTATTGAACGGACACGGGTAATGTAAAACCCTAAGTGCTATATGTGTGTGTTTATTTTAGAATAAAAATTTATGTATAGGTGTACATGTAATTTTAGAATAATATTAGTGCTAGAATTTACCACATAGAAATTATGGTTATTTAATGTGTTACACTTATGTTGACCTAGGTGTTTAGACACTGACTTGTGCACATTACCCTATTAACTAGGACCTGTATTCGCGTTATATATTATTTGGTATTATAATGTATTTTGGTAAGTTGTATTCTCGTTGTGCACGGTATCCGAGGACATGACGTACCCGTGCATGGAGACCTAGATGGTTACCCATATCTGACGTGTCCTGGAAATCTTAGTGCATAGAAATATCTGGTACCCATGTGTTAGATGTGCCAACTTAGTACCTACACTAATCATAGTTGTGACCGTGATTGCAACATGTAGGAAATAATACCTTAGTGTACACCTACCCCCTTGATCCGTGACTAGTCAACCCTAGCCATCGTATTTAATTAGAACGTTTAATTAGTATCTGCGTAACTCGTGACATTGTGTAATTCGTACCTATGTACGTAATTAGCATAGTGTAATGTAATGATTAATATTTATTGTTATTTATTCGTAGGCATCCAAGACGATACTATCATGGTTGTTGGTTCTGGATCCTTACTTGTGCACACCAGAGTTCCAGGCAAGTATACCTTGCCTTGTTGTACTATTTAAATTCAGATATTATCTAGTTACATATTTTAATATTATATAACTGTGCGCGTCCAAGAAAGACTCGGGTGCAGTCAATGAATGCATTGATGTTAGGACTTGTGTCTGACCTAGTATCTGGTGGACCCACCTAAAGTTGTGGAGTTATCAATATGACTCCCCAGGCCTTGACACGTATCATTGCACATCACAGAGTGAGTTCATGTAGGGATGCGTACGTCATACTCGACTGGCCATCGGTGTGAGCAGCACGTGTGACGATGTTTAGCTTAGTTGTATATTTCTTTAGCGACTTGCATTATAGTACAAGATGTCCACGTCGTATTTACGACTTGTACATTGGCATTGGGCGGGAAAGACAATTACTAGGCGTATGGGACAGACATTTGGTTGTCGTAGTTTCAGAGTTAACTACGGGGCCGTGAGCCTCAATGTTACCCGGTTATGGGCCATGTGTTACCCGATTATGGGCTCAGGTTACCCGGTTATGGGCGTATATGCTTGTCGATACATCCGGTAGAGGTTACTAGCTGCGCGCTATCATGATCGGTGATGTAGTCAGCATATACTCCTGGCATCTAGTTTACAGCTAATGCCAGGTACTTAGCCTCTGGCTCGATGCTACGCTTTATACCTTTTACCTACCCATATGTACCAAGGTTGTCTTCAAAGTTCATTTCACTTAACTGGTTAGATCACCCTCGAGTTTACACATTATTTACTTTATGGCATACAATTTTGTATCTTGGTACGTCCCTCTGAGGACCCAGTTTTCTTTCAGATCCGGACGAGCACTTGTACCCGACCATCTACGGAGCAGGAGTAGAGACAGGATTCCTGACTGAGGACTTTGAGGCATTTGCAGAGGAGTTCCAGTGATTTGGGTATGCAGCTGTTTCAGACTAAAGCATTCGTATCTAGTTAGTTGATACTCTAGTCTAGTTGTCTTACTTCTTTCTGCACTTTTATTCCATTGATGTATTTCAGTGGGTTTGTCCCCATCAGACTTATTTGGATTGTATTTATGACATTCAGATTCCGTACTTATTTTTAGTATTTATTTTAGCACTTCTTATTTGTATTCTATAGATAAGATTAGATATTTACCTGTTGTATGATAGTATTTGGACTTGTTAGTATTTTAGGACAACGTAGTACGCTTCGTCGGAACCATTAAATTGGGTAATCCCTCGGAGTCGTATTAGCTGGCCATTGCCATGTGGCCTAGTCCCGTGCATTTTGGGACTGGGGCATAATAATACACTTGCATCCTTGACTCACTTTCGTATCAAACCATAAGTCCAAATGATCCTCCAATTGTCATATTCTGGTCTCCCGCAAGTTCAATCATCCCCGCTGGACGTGATATCACCACGCCAATGCTTTCGCGGAATAATTGCCCTCATCCAGGCATGACGCATATGCAAGCATGGAGTTGCGCTCGTACAAGACAAGAACGTCAAACGTTATGTCTATCATCGAAACGACCAAGACACCTTATTGTTACACTTTATTTTATCCAAGTTGTATATTAATCCATCAAGTTATGTTCATTTATTAACCGTTCATGCCATGGTCATAATTTGCCTAGCCAAGTTGTCCAACTTCAATGTTATCGTTCGATAAATTTGTAGTCTAACTCTAGCATTCCTCAAATAATTAAGTTCAAATTATAGAAGCATAAAAATACTACAGTTCGCTTAGAGCTCATGCCGCATAAAATATGATAGATACGTCCTGACAAAAGATGCATAATAGCCTTCATGCGGCCAGACCAACAAAGTAGCAAGAGGCCACATAAATGATCCTTGACACACTTTCTAATACCTGACAAAAAGGCCTAACAGCCTCGAGACTCGCAAGAAGGCGACATGCAAAAAGATAAAGAATCACATCCAATAATTAATGACCTCGTCAGACGAGTCATGCCACGTGTCCCGCCTATGCTGCTTCAATCTTATGCGGCCTCGATGATATGCGACCTCAGTCAGATGAAAGCTCATATGCAGTCAGGACACATATGCAGCCAGAACACATATGCAGCCAAGGGTACTGTGCGACATCTGATCCACAGGATCTTTTTGTTAAAATCAAAGAGATCTTTGCATAACTGTTACGGACTACAGGGTCAGCTGACCAAGTTACGCACACAACGGGTTGAAATGACCCCGAGATCTCATCAACAACATATCTGAACCGAACTCACGTAGCAGCTTCCCCATGATGTGCGGCCATAGTTACAACCATATCTTGTTGAAGTAGCCCTATGAGGCCACCAAGCAAAAACATATACGGCATCCATCGCACGTCCACAGGGCGGCTATAAATAGCAAGGTACCACACCCATACAAAGGGCTGGATGGATATCGGCTAACCTACACTCAAGAAAGAAAGAATAGCTTCTGTATCGGATCGTCCACAGAGTAAAGAGAGTTGCTACACTCCTAACCCTCTATCGTCACCTCCCAGAAAAACAAATTTTTACTTAGATTGTCTTCTAGGACTTCCCTGTACTTTCTTTAGTTTGTTAATCAAATCAAGTTCTTTTAGTTCTCCTTTTGATTTAATGGCAAACAAGATGACGACTATGTTGGGGACATCCTTCTCCTCTGATGAGAAGTTGGTGATGCAGTCCGATGCGGCCAAGCTCGGCTCAATACAAAAGATGCTGGTTGTTTGCTTCGACCAGCAAGCCTTCGAGGAAATGCTCTCGCAAGGAAGTGCTAGTCCTTCGCCAAGGCTAGCCAAGCCCAAGAAGACCCACAGGACGTGGGTAGCAAAGGCCGTTATGCCTCGTCCAACTGCAGAGTAGATGCTTCCCGCTCTCACTCTGTTGCTGATGATGGTCGTCAGGCGAACACCCAGGACGTCCATGTCTATGCGACATCCACGTCTGACGCAGAAACTGCTCAGCACCCAGACTTTGGAAGAGGAAAGCACTACGATGCCAGACGTTCTGGTGCTGACGCAGGTTCTATATGGCCAAGAAGAAGACCACATAAGACTGACCATGCGGCACCAGCTCACAACCGCAGGCAGATGGCCGCATGCATCCCTGACAGTAACATAACTTCTTTTTTCGACCGTATCTCATGCGACGCAGATCCTATACGGCTCACCGAGAATGGAAAAGCCCAAACTTGAAATCTTTGTACTACGTGACTTCAGGTGCTAAAGAAAAGAAGCCTGGGGCAGTGCGAGCTCGTCAGGCTCAAGCAACTGTCCAGTTAGCTAACCGTCAACAGGAATCGTTAACCGTTATACGGAACCCTAATGGGAAGCTATATAAGATCGCCTCGTGCGTCCAGTCCGCATCAACAAATGGACAACGTCGATCTCAAAAGTCTTTCGCTTACGATCCGAGGGAAGTTCTTGTACGAGCTCCAGATCAGGGAGCAAATACAATACCTATTCACCTATGCGCTTGGTCCTTTCGGGCCCACAAATAGGGTACTAAGGTGGAACAACCCTTGCTTGACTTGCGTAATTTGATCAATCATAAGCACAAGACGAGGAAAACAACTGTGGCCGGTGAAATATCCTCTCCAGGGCATCACTATACCAGGATCATTATCAATTTCTACTGCAACAAAGTGGCAACACCCACAAGAAGGAATTCGACTTTCCAGCGACTACACCAGAAAGCACCTATCCGGCAATAACCCGGAGATCAGGTGCAAGTATCAGAGGAGGAGGAGCTGCCCTTCACCTAATGCTACTCGACTAGGAAGCTTTACGCCACCAAGGGAGAAAAGAAGTCGGGTACCTCCAGTCCGTCGCTCTCTTCCAGTGCGTTACGAAGGTGACTACTAGGAGGACCAATAGCGGGACCTGCAGAAGGTATTTTCTAGGGCACCCACTCGAAGAAGAAGCTCCCAACCGCTGGGGGTAGTTCTTCCTCAGAACTACTGGGGGTTATGCAAGCTGGAGGTAGTAATCCCCCGGACCTATACAATAATTCGGCATTCCGAGGAGCTAGCGATTCTCAAGGAATAGACACTGGGGGTAGCCACCCTCACCAAGGAGACACAGTCTCATACGCTGGGGGTAGTGTTCCATCAGAGTCCGAACAGGATGCAGTACTACCAGATCTCCCTGACGACTATTTACTGTAAGAGTCTGAAGCAGAAAGTGCTACATCAATCGTTCATTCCTACTCGCCTCATGTAAGAATGGCATATAGGGTAGAGGAAGATCACGAAGGCCCCAGTGACCGGCAGCGCCTTAAAACCCTCAAGACTATGATGCAAACTATGAGCGATTTAATGCAAGCCTTGACCCAAGCAGTGCTAGACATCAAGGCGAATGTAGCCTCCCAACCACCAAGGGCCTCAGGACAAGACCTTGGAACTAATGAAGATTCAAATGCAACCGCTCCCCCCGTTGGCGACCGTCATGCTATACAAGGGTCGTATGCTTCTTTCGCGACAGGTGAAGTTAGGGAACCGAGAACTCTGAGGCCGCCTAGATTCTATGGCCAATCGGAACTCACTCTGCGATCTTGGATTACGACAACCATATCCGCTAGAATGGACGGATGTACCATATTCGTCCAACTACAAATCCTTCAATATTGACACATTTGCTAAGAAATCCTTTCCCCGCCGATACATGAGCTACTTTGAGACTACAACGGGGCATCTACCCCACAATGATGTTATTCTCACTAGGCTCTTTATCGAAGCATTATCCGGGGTGGCCTTCGATTGGTTCTGCAGCCTTTCAGATAATTGTATCTCATCGTTCGACGATCTCAAGAGTCTCTTCCTCGGAAGATTCTATGAGGCAAGAAACGATATGACAATATCCTCCCTGATGGATGTCACCCAGGGGAAAGAAAGTATGCACGAAATTATATCAAGCGATTTTGACAAGCTGCGCTGAGGCTGCCTCCAGGCAATCCTGAGACGTCGATGTTGGAGATGTGCCTGAGAAACCTATTTTCGGTCGCCAGCCTCTAGATGGGTGATAGCCAGTTTAAAGACTGGACAACGTTCATCATAAGCACCGTCAGCGCCGAGAAGAAGGTCAAGGACGTTTGACTCCTGGGAATATAGATCCATGTCGCCGACGATAGGGGAAAGCATTCTTACAACAACAACAACAACAACAACAATACCAGCCGCAACAGAAAATAAAAGCAGGCTATGGCTGCCAACGTAACCAAGAGGCCTGAGCAAAAGCAGGCGGAGGCTCTAAAATCAAAGGAGACCTACTCTTTCGAAGATGGTGTTGTCATGCCCATCTTTGATATGCTGATGCAGGAAGGTAAAGTTTGGCTCCCCGACATCAAACGCTAGCCGAAAGCGGCAGACTTAAATAACCTAAAGTATTGTCACTTCCACCGCTACGTCCACCACCCGACGCGGGACTGCTACAATCTCAAGCGGTACATCCAGCACCTGATTGACACCAAGGCCCTTACCATGGACTTCGATGACAAGACGGTTGCCGCCAACATGGTGTCCTCCAGTTCGGTAACTTTCCTGCGACGGAAGCCCAGGACCGAGTCAAACCGATCCCGAGGGCAACAATGGAGTTAGTCAATCTTCCACCATCTCGCGACCAAGCAGCTGAGCTGACACCTCTTACTACACCTCGGAGCAAAATTATGTAGGTCCATCCGGATCTTGTCCCAGACTTGACGCAGCAAGCAACGCCTTTTACCGTCAGGCCTAAAATACGAAAAGTCAAGTCCTGCCACAAGGTTTCTCCCACCACTGAGGAGGCCTGAGCAGGTGCAACTAGGTTGGGCCTTGCCTACCAGCGGGATTTCGTGACGCCCAACTTCAAAGCACCTTCAAAGACTAGGTCAAAGGGAAATCAATGCAGGTCGGGCCGCATGATCCTTTCCTTAGAAAACACAATCTGTAGACTTCGGATGCTCAGCACAGCTCAACAAGTCTCCCTGTGCACAAGAGCCAAGTCTCGTATGACTCATTAACAATGGCACATGATAGGCAGCGTTCCAATATACGCATCCAAGCAAGTGTTCAGTGCAAGGACGTATCACACTTTATGTGCACACAATTCTCTTCGTAACAAATTCTTATAGGCAACAAGCAATTTTTCCCTGCGTGATATACAAAAATGCGCGGCAAGTGGTGGTATTCGGCGTGGTAGATAATCGTACGCACGCGACAGTGATCCTACACACATAACTCAGCCAACTCTCTCGTGTAGGTGGCAGTGTTCCCGTGCACATAGATTTTTATTCTGCATATGTTAAGTCATCAATAGTATTCAATGGAACAAATGATGAGCTGCCACAGTTCTATCATTATAGCCAATAATTACTCTGCCTCATGTCAAAGATGGACTATGACCTCCAAAAAGATCAATGTCTGAACTTTGGTAAAGGACGGTGTATTCCTTTATAATTCGATAGTTATTACAACAGCACTCGCAAAGGGCTAGGATATGGAGATGCTCGTACGCACCATCACTCCGACAAGATGATAACCTGTAGGGCTAGAGTGTCAAAATCATAAACTTTTGGCCATGGTTGACAAGATGGACATCGAGGACAATGTTTTCTCGATCCAACCTTCTATCAAAGAGATCAAGGACGATGTTTCCTTGATTCAACAGTATATACAGGCTCGCAAAGCCTAAGGAAGATTTGCTAATCACGGGCAAAATTCTCTAGCAAATGCAGAATATACAGTACCTACATTTTGCACAGTATGTACTTCTCTTTGCAAATTCATGTAAAAGTCATCTTCTATATCCAGGAGTCCTGGGTACGCAAGGATGATGGATCCCCAAAGTCTCCCCAGCGGAGTAGTCCTTAGGTCCACTCGCACACTCCCACAGTGACCACTCAAAAACCAATCTCATTAGACGCTAGCCATGTTCATATTGCCTCTGAGCTATCGTCCCACCAATCTCCCCAGTGGAGCATTCCTCAGGTCGATCTTCATTTTTGGATAGACCACACTCAGAAAACTACTCCCTAGCAAGTCCTTGGGACTTTGGTTTACGTCCATATTACCTCTGAACTATCGTCCTAATATTTTTCCCCGGCTGAGTTTGCCATATCCATATTACCTCTGAGCAAACCTCCCAGGTTTTGGCTATCGATAATCACATCCATATTACCTTTGATATCGGTTGTCATCTCCACTTATCACCCGTACTCACCAAGGTACACCAGCGATGTTAAGTCCACAAAACTACCACGTCCATATTATCTCTGACAGGGCTTGTCTCAAACCTATTATTTTTACTAACATGCGCAAAAAGTAATGGTTCCAAAAAACCTATCACATCCATATTACCTCTGATAGGGCTTTTATTGCGAACTTATTTCTTGCACTCTCATGCACAAGAAGTAATAAGTCCACCAAAAATCCTCCAGTGGGATATCCTCAAAAGTCAAGGTATTGTACTACGTCCATATTACCTCTAGTACGATATCTGAAGTTCACACAAACAATAGCAACAAAAAAAGAAAAAGGAGAAGAGGAGAAAGTAGAGAGTTTCTTTCTCTCTCTTCACGACCCCTATATAGGTAGGGATATACGGCTAGGGATAAATGTGATAGTGGTTCAAATTCCAATGCCTAGATCCACGAAATATCAAAAAGATGACGGTGACTTCTTGCTGGTTGAGCCGCTTTATCTTCTATGAACTGTTGCCTCGGACTCTGTGTCAACTGACAGCACAAAATCCCAAGAGATCTCCTCGGAGATCGAACCAAATCCACTCATTTAATGACTTGACAGTCTGGCAGAATCTGATATGCGGCAACACAGAGTTATGCGACATATCTCTACTATGTGGCCAAAAGTGCTCGATCATGCTTCTCATTTAAAGTATTCCAAACTCGTTATTTTGGAAACTTTAAAGGGGGTCTTGTAGAAGCATAAATATACTACAGGCCATATAGATCTCATGCCGCATAAAATATGATAGATACGGCCTGACAGAAGTCGTATAATAGCCTTCATGCGGTCAGACCAACCAAGTAGCAAGAGGTCGCATAAAGGATCCTTGACACACTTTCCAACGCTTGACAAAAAAGCCTGACGGCCTCGAGACTAGCAAGAAGGCGGCATGCAAAAGACAAAAGTCATATCCAATAATTAATGACCTCATCAAACGAGCCGTGCCACATGTCCCGCCTACCCAACTTAAAAATAATTTCATCCTCGAAATTTAAAATAAGGCATAATTGGTTTAACTCCTTCACTTGCGTACGTAAGAAAAGTTAAATCACAATCTCTTCCAAAATTTAACTTATTCTAATCCATCAAAATCCCTTTCTAATTGGACCATTGTTTAAATCGAACGCCAACACATCGCGTTGTCTTCTCCATTCTCAATTTAATAATCCACATTCAATCTAATTCAAATCTCTATGACATCTCACATCCGAATTTGTATCGCAAACTTTAACTGTTAAATTTCCTCTAGTAACCAATTATAGTCAACTATTATTTCTATCCTCAACTTGTGGATTCCGTACTATTCAATTTTTAATTTTAATTTATATCCTCAATATTTTCCAATAGGTAATCCCACAATCAGGATTTCTTTAAATTCAATCCTCAAGTTGGAATTTAATCCGTCCATGTTCATGTTTAGAGTTCTATTTTATTTTCCTCGAGATTCAAATCGATGATTCAACCTTCAATATTCCAAATTTAATTCATATGCTCACGTATCGATATTTGGTTTGCCATATCCCGGTTTTTAAAATTTATCAATCCTTTATCATATTGATTATTCTTCTAGAATTCTTAATTTTAAAATGACTTAAACCTCTACATCCAATTTTTCTCGATCACAAACTAAGAGAAGTTTCTCTTGAGTTGACAATGCAACTGCTACCCAACTTAGGACCTACCCCTCTATCACATAAGGCTCTTATATTTCAGAAATCTTATTCCTCAATTTTACTTAATCATGTTACTCAATCCTCAAAAAAAAAAAAATTTAACACCAAATATATTACATGTGATATGCCCTTGGTTACAAAATAATCATCAAATAAGGTAATTGGCCTATAGGGTATATTTAATACTATCTGTGTATCATCTTATGCTAGGCATGAGGTTTCGTCTTTCCGAAATAAGGGAAGACGAAAAACAATAATAAAGAGTTCAAGGGGGAGGTAATAGATTAGGAGCATGGGGATCAAGGCGTTTAAAGAATTCAATGGGAATTGTCAAGGCAGTTGTGGATTGAAATCATATTTTGGGTAATTTCTATTCACATGCTCGCATCGGTACAGTTAGGTAATGGATACGATATGCTCAGACATATCTAGAGGGCAAGTACATTCATCTACTAATCACTATATATATCTCAATCCACGTAAAATAGTTATGCGAAGGGCGAACCAAGTGCACTATGGTTGATCAGACCGTAGTACACTGATTCTGAAATGTATTAGTATACACGTCCAATAATACATATGTCATGAACAAGCTTGATAAAAGGATGAGCTTGCAAAACTAGGCTGTAACAGCAGCATAAGTCGAGGTAGTACAAAAATATAAGTACGCTAGATTATGATGAAAGAAATTACAAAATAATTCAAGTTCACAAAAAAACAAAAATAAGACTCTACAGTCTCTCTAGTTGTTATACTACTCCTTTTCTAAGTCGCTAGTCGACCAAATAGGGGTATGGATCTTTAATTTCTACAGGCTGAATAAACACTATCTTCTTACGCAAGTCTAAAGTTGTGTCATCCTATTATACTTCATCAATGGGTCAATAGGGCTATGTGATACTATGTTGTGAGGCATACTACCCAACTTAAAATAAATTACTAATACTGTGACAGTCTTAAGGGGATCCTATAATTTAATAAAGTTCTTATAAATAACGTACAAATTCTTATTGGTCTAGACGGGAAACAGATCTTAGTACTTATTAGGGTCTCCTATTGTATCATATAGGTAATGGCCATCTTAAGTCTTAATCATATAGCTCATAGAATACAGGTGTCATTAGTAAGAATGGAAGCATTAATGTCCTTTAAGAGAAAAAGGGAAATATAACTCGTATCGAGTTACGGATACAAATCATGCGATTTAAAGCTAAGAATAATCGGATCACAATCTAAAGGAACAACTCAACTATCAAGCTCTAACTACCAAGAACATAATTCAAAGTTCAAATTACCAACTATAACCCTAGAAAACTATATATCCTAACATAGAATAAGATCACTTGGCCTACAGTCATAAGAGTTTATGTGGCACGGGTTAAAAAATGGAGAAAAGAGGAATCATAATTTAATCGTCGCGTAATTAGCGAATGCTAAGGTTTTGGAGGAACAAGATATGAAATTACAATAGAGGGACTCAAGATAATATCATGGTTTCCTAAGGGGAAGGTGGTGGGCAAATCTCCGTATTTGAGGTATGACCAAGGGGAATGTCATACTAGTTGCTCTGGGCTTCCTGAGGTACTGTCTGCTAATATCAAGACAAGGATCTATATCCTAACATTATCTCACTATGCAAATTAGGTTCAGTCCCTACATTCGATCTCGGATTTCCTATTGGTTCCTCAATACTAGGATCAAACATTAGGGTCAAATCTCTAACTAGCTCTAGTAGTGCCTATACTACTCTTTGGTCATTCATAATTGCGTCAAGAAATAATGGTAAGCCATTCTTTAGATAAGGATACTAGGGTTTACTTAAATATTCTAAATATAGTGACGTGTCAGGGTTCTAGTTACTCTTAATAGAAAGGTTATCCTACTTATTATCTAACAATAGGGACTTCTATACTCTAGGGGAAGGCTATACTTCTAGGAACTATTAGGGAAGCACATAAATCAAGCAGGATGCAGCTATTCAAAATAGAACAGATTGGAAGGAGGATGAGTCATAGTCAGATGTGGATGAGATCATATACTCTAATCCTATTTGCAGGCTTGCTCGGTAAAGTAACGTAACCAAGACAATATGCTCTGACCTGCATGGGCCACCACTAAAAATATGTCATACCCCAGTCCTAAAAATACGTAGGACTAGGACACGTGAGCATGCCAGCCGTATGATTATGGCACTCCAATATATGGAAAACCATAACACACGTACGCTGTATATGAATAACAAAATCCACAAGTGGTATAAATCCAACGCAAGTCACATGGTATAATCTAGATCTCATCCATAAAATCAATATAATTAAATGACCAGCAGCTATGAAACTAGATCTCTATAAAAAGTATCTAAAGGTGACAGTCGGATGGAAATAAATCCACTGCTGAACTAGAATATATAGAATAGTCAAGATACATACACAGAAGAATATCAACTACCACTCATGGGCTCGACGAGAAGACCTCATCGCAAATGTATAGCAAGTCCGGATCTGTGCTCCTGCGAATACTCATGAACAATACACCTGGAAATGGTCCAGGTCCTCAGAGGGACATAATAAGATACATAAAAGCATGCCATAAAGTAAATACTGTAAAACTTCAGGGTGACCTAACTATCTAAGTAAAATGAAACTTGAGGACAACATTGGTACGTATAGGAAAGTGTAGGCTAGACATATGCTGACGTAATTCACCAATCGTCATGACTGACTAGTATATGCCACATATGCCCCCAGACCATAGGCACTCTGATAACGTCCATCTCCGAGGAGCATGGTATCTGAAATAGTAGAACGTCCAACGTTCTTTAGAGTGTGGTATCTGCAAAAATAACAAGTGATGCCCAACACTCTTAAGGAACATGGTATCTGAAATATATATATACATCCGTATCACTCCGTCGAGTGCGGTATCTGTATAAAGGAGGTGGGTGTCCCATACGCCTACTAATCGTCCTCCCCGTCCAATGATCTATGCATGTCGTATCCACAATACGCCTTAGCTACTACACCGAGGCGTCGTAACTCTGGCTCATAGTCTATCGTTAGAACAATGGTCCAACCTTACAACCAAACAAGGACAAGGATTGGACCTTCATACCACAATATTCTATGCTCCGACTACTAATAACTGCTAAGTCTTCTATCATGCATCTCTAATAGCAGTTATTCCTTATCCGTCGTACGCCTACACGTACAGGTGGCCAACCACATACGCAAGTCCATGCCCTACATGAGACTCACAACATGTGTAAGAAATGTGTCCAGGCCTGGGGAGTTATCCCGATAACTCCACAACTTTAGGTGGGTCTACTAGACACTAGGTCGGACACAAGTCCTAACGTCAACGCATCCGTTGACTGCACCCGAGTCTCTCTCGGACGCACACAATTTAAAAATAAGTAAACATGCAACTAATGATAAAGAATTTAAACAGTACAACAAGGCAAGGTATACTTGCCTGGCAAGCGGCTGTGTAGTCCCAATAACCAGCTTCGGAAGTCGCGTTGATCCAATCCAATAGATCCTCGGGGTCAGCGTACGCAGGTACGAAAATCGGGGGTGACTGCTATGGGTCGTCTGGCAAGGGTGACGGGTTAATGATGTCGACGAGGACGGGGGTAACGATGTTCGAGGTTGCTAAGAGTGATGGTTAAGGGTGATATCGATTATGATGATTAGGTGATGAGGTGACTGGAATGATAGTGGTGATGGTAGTGAAGGTGAGGACTATGACAACGATGATGATAACGATATGGGTGACGATGAAGATTTGTCACGACCCGCACCCGGTGTAAGGGTACGAGTCGGAAATAATGCCCAGCCTACGCCGCAGAATCGGCGGTAGAACGCTGTCTAGATAGTCTATCTAATGTAATGAACCACTAAAAGATAGTGTACTCAATCACAGAACTAAGATAGAATGAACACGAATCAGATAAGAATAGAATAGTCATCAACTCATGAGTTTAAAATAATACATCAATGAGTCTAAAGAGTAATAAAAATAAGCTGGAGACAAATCCAGTACAAAAGAATACTATCATACTACAAGCTACACTCCAGGGTCAACTGTCTCAGTTGGGATAAGTCCCTCTTGAGCCAGGGTCTCCGAATCTAAACCCACAACATCCTGGGGTCCATAATAGGTAGGGTACTCCTCAGTGTCATCTGGAAAAATATATCCAGTCAGGAAAGGAGCAGAGTACATCTCTAACAGCAGTTCTAATCCATGATAAAAACTATGTAACAGTAAATAGCTGTGGATAAACAAGATGCACAAAATAGATACAAGAGATATATAGACAATAAGGAAATACTGGAAAGAAATACAATAATGAATAATATGCCAATGAAACAATAATACTAATGACTAAGTGTGTGAGTACTAGCTTAACATGTGATCGGCTTGGGCAAGATACAATATGGCCTGGCTAATCATACGTGCGGTGCATGATCAACACTATTCGCTTACCAATACTTTATTCAATAGGGATTTGATCACATATCTATACTAATACTCTCCATCCCCAACTGGTATAATAGATCCAACCACGGTATGCTATGGCAATAGATTCTCCAAGAAGATAGCTAGTCTCCCCGAGAATCGGTGTCTGTATATGTACAAGATAACCAATGAAACAATACTTGCACCATATACACCATATACCAAGGAATAACATCTCATGACGAGATCCGGATATACCAATCCGTGTAACCATAGTGTCGAGAGAAACATGTAAATCTACACTAGATACAACGAACATAGAGGATATCATAAATGAGAAACTATCAGAGAATGTACTCGCCTGAAATCCAAAGAACAGTCTCACAGATGTCTGACTCGGTGCCTCGAAGACCTAGATATGGAATACCACATTAAAACAAGGTCCCGGAAAGAGAACAAGTCAAACTAGTCAACTCCTAGGTCAATAAATAAATTCTAAGTCAAAAGTCAACTATGGTCAACTCTAAAGTCAACTAAAGTCAAACCAAGGTCAACCTCACAAGAAATCTATATAAATAATATAGAAATAAAATACAACAATTTAGGAATAAAAATTAGATCCCAAATCATACTCACACAAAGTATACTACTAATACAAATAATATATACCCTAAAATAATATATATACAAACCAATATGTATACAAATAACATAATATATTATTACAAATATTATACAAAACACATATATATACACATATATATATATACAATAATAATATATAAAATATAATTTAAAACTGTCAAAGCGTCACTGAAAACAGTGAACAAAATAAGATAAAATAAAAACAGGTTTAATAGTGACAGTCTTGACTGTCACTGAAAATTCGTCGCAGAAACTCCATATACAAAACCGCTGCTATCACAGTTTGCTGACAGTTTCAAACTGTCACAAAAAAACGTCGCTGAAAGGTTGCCGCTCAAAACTGCCGCAGCATTAATGACAGATCTGTCATTAATGCTGACCACTGTACAGCGGCTGCTGTTGACCCGCCTATTTAGCGACAGTTTCACTGTCACAAACCCACTGTTACTAAAACACAGAAATATATATATATATATATATATATATATATATGCAATAATAATCATAATACATATATATAAATAAATAATTATATACTTATATATATATGCACATATAAACTTATAATTAAATACCAATAGTTATAACACATGCACATATTAATGTTCATATTTTACATGGCTAGAAGCACACCTAAAATATATACATTAATATACAAATAATTACATAATAATTATAAATAATATAATTACACAATTAAACACATAAATATATTTTATAAAACATTTATGTATAATTTATACTATTAACATAAGTACATATATAATTACATGCAAGAAAGCTACATATTATATTTGTACATCATATTAGCACACACAAAAATATATAGATCTATGCTACATTAATACACAAAATAAATATATAATATCTATATATATTTACTAATTATAATTGAAGAATTTAAACCATACATAATTAGATCTATTCAAAAATCCACACAATTGGAGAGTATCACACCGTATCCCACTAGATCTAGGATACGCATGTGACACGAGTCCAACACACAACCAATTGCACCCCGAAGGATACAAACAAATCACAAATAATATTTATGAATAAATCAATGTGTCAAAAGTAGATCTATGTGTCCGTGTCAAAATACGACATGTTCAAAGCCCCGTGTCGGAGGGAAAACCCCCAAAATGACACGTATCACCAAATAGTTGGGATACGAACCACATGTACCAAATTATGGATACGACACTAGCCCCAAACACATAAGCTCATGTCCAATTGATATATATGATCAATTGATACACACAACAAAATGTAAATTCGAAATTCCAACAAAATTAACACAAAAAGTACCATAACTTTCTCCATTGGTCTCCTATGAACACAAAACAAAGTCCTATGGGTAGTACATATATATAAGTTGATTTTACATGATTAAATCTCAGATTTAGAAGCTATTTAAATGGGAAAATATGAATTATACCTATTGGGAGATGGATTCCCAATGAAACCTCCAATTGAGATGAACTTGCTTCCAAATTGTAGATCATTGCTCCTCTTTGTAGATCCTTGTTTCCTCCTTCTAGATCCTTGCTTCCTCCTTCTCTAATGGTGAATTGGGAAGAATTTGGAATGAATTTGGTAGGGAATTGGAATAGGAATGGAGGGAATTTGGGAGTGGAAAATTCTAGATCTAGATTTGGAATGAGAATGAGAGGAGAGAGTCCCTCTTTTAATAGGCCGGCCTTGCCCCTCTCCCAAGCAATTATAAAATATCCAATGTACCCCTTGGGGCCTCTCATGAAGAAATAATTAAGGAAGGAAGCTTCTAGTCTAATCACTTAATTAATTTAATCCATCTCCTTAACTATGGGCTTTCTAAATGGGCCAAATCTAACTATTTAATTCATGTTGGTCCATGGGTCCAAACTACACTAGTTGGGTCCACTAAAATAAGTCCAAAATAATTAAATAACATCCAACAACAATTAAATAATACAACAAAAATTATTTACCATGCACAATATTTATTTAAATAGGAAATTACTAAAATACCCTTTTTCCTAAAATGTGGTAGTGACAAGTCTACCCTCCTTAAAATAATTTCGTCCTCGAAATTCAAAGACGAAAACTACCCCCAGAAAAACACAGAACAGAACTAAAGAATCACAACTAACTAATGAACAGAACATAACAATGAACAGAACATAACTAGAAATAGCATACCTCAAGGTACAAACAAATATGGATAACGCTCTCGCATGTCATCCTCTCTCTCCCAGGTAGACTCTCCCGGAGAGTGATACCTCCATGCGACGCGCACCAAAGGAATAGTCTGGTTCCTCAGCACCTTCTCTCTCCGATCCAGAATCTCAACTGGCTGCTCTGGATAGCTAAGAGTAGGGCCCACCTCTATCTCCGAGTAATCCAATACATGACTAGGATCTGCCACGTATCGTCTCAACTGTGACACATGAAACACATTGTGCACTCCCTCCAATGCAGGTGGCAAGTCTAGTCTATAAGCAACTGCACCGACCCTCTTTAGAATAGTGAAAGGTCCGATGAATCGCGGACTAAGCTTTCCGCCTCCACCGAAGCGAATCGTGCCTCGTGTCGGAGAAATCCTCAGAAACACCAAACCACCCACCTAGAACAAAACACCATCTTAAGAACTTAATCTATAACAAACAAGAACAAGCACAAACAAAATCTAAACTATACCTCGAACTCCAAAGGTCTCCGATGGCTATCGGCCCAATGCCGCTGTCTGTCCTGCGCCACTCGAAGTCTGTCTCTGATCAACTGAACCTTCTCTGCTGCATCCACAACCATCTCTGGCCCAAGCAAAACTCTCTCTCCAACATCGTCCCAAGACAAAGGAGTACGACACCTCCGACCATATAGAGCTTCAAAAGGTGACATCTCTATACTGGCCTGGTAACTGTTGTTGTAAGCAAACTCTACCAAATGGAGATGGTCCTCCCAAGAACCCCCGAAATCTAGTACACAAGTGCGTAATATATCCTCGAGAGTCTGGATAGTCCTCTCTGACTGTCCATCTGTCTGGGGATGATATGCAGTACTGAACTTGAGCTGAGTGCCCAAACTCTCCTGCAAACTCCTCCAGAAATGAGAAGTGAAACGACTATCTCGATCTGAGACTATGCTGACGGGAACTCCGTGTATCCTAACGATCTGCCTCACATACATCTCTGCCAGCTTCTCCGTAGACAAACCCACTTTGAAAGGCAAAAAGTGGGCCGACTTGGTCAATCTATCAACAATGACCCAAATCGCGTCTTTCCCTCCTGGAGATCGTGGAAGTTCGGATACAAAATCCATAGTAATGTGTTCCCACTTCCACTCTGGAATGGATAATGGCTGAAGTAACCCTCCTGGCCTCTGCCTCTCGGCTTTCACCTGCTGGCACACTAAGCATCTGGATACAAACTGTGCCACTTTCCTCTTCATGCCATACCACCACACACTCTCTCGCATATCCCGATACATCTTGTTAGCACATGGATGTATGGAATACTGAGAGCGATGCGCTTCCTGCAATACCTCCTCGCGCAACTCCCCACTAGGCACACACAATCTAACTCCATGCCTCAAGGATCTATCCTCTGCAATAGTGAAATCATCCTCCAATCCTGCTCTCACCTGAGCTCTGATACTCCTCAAAGATACATCATCATACTGTGCTGCCTTGATCCTGTCCATCAAATCTGAGTGTATCTGCAATCCCCACATCTGCATAGCACACCCAGGAACAATCACCTCAATGCCCAAGCTCTCCAAGTCCTCCAACAGATATCGATCCTGCGTCAAGAACATAGCTACCGGATACCTGCTCAAAGCATCGGCAACTACATTGGCTTTCCCAGGATGATATTGCAAAGAGATATCAAAATCCTTCATCAATTCCAACCACCGACGCTGCCTCATGTTCAACTCCTTCTGCGTGAAAACGTACTTCAAGCTTTTGTGGTCTGTGAAGATCTCCACACGCTCTCCGTACAAATAATGTTTCCACAACTTCAGGGCGAATATGACAGCTGCCAACTCCAAATCATGGGTAGGATAGTTCTTTTCATGAGGACGCAATTGCCTGGATGCATAGGCAATCACTTTCCCATGCTGCTGAAGAACACAACCTAAACCCTTCCCCGATGCATCACTATAAATAGTGAAACCTCCGGACTCTGATGGCAACGTCAAAATAGGAGCAGACATCAACCTCTTCTTCAACTCCTCAAAAGCAACCTGACAATCCTCCGTCCAAACAAACTCCACATCCTTCCTTGTGAGTCATGTCATCGGCTCGGCAATCCTCGAAAAATCTTGCACAAACTTCCTGTAATAGCCTGCCAATCCCAAGAAACTCCTGATCTCTGCTACTGAACTCGGAGTCTTCCAAGATTCCACTGCTGAAATCTTCTTCGGATCCACTGAAATACCATCACCAGTCACAACATGCCCCAAGAATTCTACTTTGTCCAAGAAAAACTCACATTTGGACAACTTTCCATACAGCTTCTCCTTCCTCAGCACATCCAACACAATCCTCAAATGCTCCTCATGCTCCTCCGGTGTCCTCGAGTATATGAGTATGTTGTCGATGAACACCACCACGAACTTGTCAAGGTACTGGTGGAACACCTTGTTCATCAAGTTCATAAATACCGCCGGTGCATTAGTCAAACCAAACGGCATCACCATAAACTCGTACTGACCATACCGAGTTCTAAAAGCAGTCTTCGGTATGTCCTCCGGCTTCACCTTCACTTGATGGTAGCCTGATCTCAAATCTATCTTAGAAAATACCTTCGCACCACTCAACTGATCAAATAGATCATCAATCCGTGGCAAAGGATACTTATTCTTGATAGTGAGATTATTCAAAGCCCTGTAATCAATGCACATGCGCACCGATCCATCCTTCTTCGGTACAAATAATACCGGGGCTCCCCATGGTGAAGAACTCGATCTGATAAACCCCTTATCCTGCAATTCGTCCACCTGTTTCTTCAACTCGACCAGCTCGCTGTTGTTTACTCTATAGACATATTGCGAAATTGGTTCTGCACCTGGCACCAAGTCTATAGAAAATTCAATATCTCGATCTGGTGGCAATCCTGGCAATTCCTCAGGAAACACATCCAAGAATTCTGCTATCAACGGATGTGACAACTCCTTGTCTTCTACCATAGCTCCACAAATAATGCCTTCGTCCTGCTCCGCAGCTCCTCTAGTAAACTCGAACTCTGGCTCTCCTGGCGAACCAAACAAAACTCTACCTCCTCTACAGTCTATGCTAGCACGGTGCCTACTCAACCAATCCATCCCAAGTATAATGTCATAGCTTGGAAGTGGCATTACAAGTAGACACGCACTCAACTCCCGGCCTCCCAGAGTAACTCTTCGATCCTTGCAAATATCATTAACCAGGATAATGCCTCCCCCGATCATGATCTTGCAAGTCCTAAGCAAAGACTCAGCTACCAAACCATGCTTCAGAGCAAAAGAAACAGATACAAAACTATGGGAAGCACCACTATCAAACAAAGCTAAAGCTAGAATGGAATCAAGAAGAATAGAACCTGCGATAACATCTCCGGTGGGTTCCTCCTCTTCGACGGTCATAGCAAACGCTCGTCCCTGCCGAGCACCTCCCTGCTGTTGATGCTGGACAAAATGCTGCTGCTGTGTCGAAAGCGGTCCCCTCAGCTGTGTTGCAGGTGGTCTCGTCTGTGACCTCAGAGCTGGAGCTGCTCCTTGAACTGTACGACGAGGATACTCCCTCGATTGATGCCCTTCAGTACCACAATACAAACAAACTCCTAGCCTCCTCCTGCAAACTTCCCAGATGTGGCCGGGCTTCTTGCAGAAGTTGCATGGGGCCTGCTGTAACTGCCTTTGCTGCTGAGGTGCCTGGTGAAAAGGCGCTCTAGTTGGAGTCTGGTTCTGCTGTGGCTGCTGGAAAGGTCTGGACTGGAAATGAGGACGTTTGGCAGATACTGCACTGCCGTTGGCCCCCAGAAAAGAATCACGGTCTCTCTTGGTCTTCAAACCCAGATCTCGCTCAACCTTGCGTGCCTCCGCAAGTATCTCCGAGTATGTCTCATAAAAAGACGGAATAAGAATCTTCACCTCCCAGTTTAGACCCTCTCGGAAACGAATAGCTCGAACCTCCGGCTCCCTCACCAAGTACTCTGCAAATCGGCTCAACCTACCGAACTCCGCAGCGTATTCCTCCACAGACATGCTTCCCTGAATGAGACTCTCAAATTGTCTCCCCAAGTCAAGCCTGTCTATCCGAGCGAAAAACTTCTTCTTGAAAAGGTCCTTGAATACCTCCCAAGATTGTCCTGCGTCAACTAGAACCGGTTTATTCCTGAACCAAGTGCGAGCGACGTCGAACAGTTGAAGTCCTACCGCCTCAACCTTCAGATCTTCAGAAAGACGGGACACCCTCATAAGACGCTCAATGTCCTCGAGCCAATCATCAGCATAGACGATGCCCTCCGTCCCTTTGAAAACCCTAGGCTCCAGTTTCTTGAAGTCCTGAATGTTGCCTGGCCGAAGCTGAGCAACTTGAGGAACAACCTGCTACTGGATCGGAACTCCTCTCTCAACTACAGCACGAGCAAGCTGATGAGCACTCTCGATGCCCTGCCGTAGAACGTCGGTCTGCCTCTGATGTGCCTCTGACTGAGCCCTCTGTGCCTCGAGTATCTCACGAAACAGTATAAATATCTGTGACGCCTCTGCTGGCACAGGAGGTGGAGGTGGAAGCCCCTCAGATACAGCTGGCACAGTCCTCTGAGTAGGTGGTGGACCTCCGAAATCAGCTGACACTCCAATCACCGGAGAAGTGACTGGTACAGGCCCTCGGGATGTCGCAGACCTCTCAGAAGCTGCTCTCCCCTGCTGTGATCTAGTCTTAGGCGGTATCCTGAAACAAAGCGAAAGAAAGAATCAATATGGCACAAGATGTAAAACATTAAGGAAAGGACAGTTTAAGAGATCAAGTATCAATATCAAAGGAGAATAGTTGAATCAAAAGAATTTTCCTAGATGTGATTGAGTATCTCAGCCTATATC
Organism: Iris macrosiphon; assembly: GCA_036927795.1. Lineage (NCBI taxonomy): Eukaryota > Viridiplantae > Streptophyta > Magnoliopsida > Asparagales > Iridaceae > Iris > Iris macrosiphon. The sequence continues at coordinate 6,846,169 of JAYESA010000014.1, forward strand.
CTATATCCTATTGCAGGCTCGCAGTAGTACAACTAAGTTGTCGCACTACCACGACATCACATACTTGTGAAGCTAGACCTGCATGGGCCACCACCAAAAATGTGTCACGACCCGCACCCGGTGTAAGGGTACTAGTCGGAAATAACGCCCAGCCTACGTCGCAGAATCGGCGGTAGAACGCTGTCTAGATAGTCTATCTAATGTAATGAACCACTAAAAGATAGTGTACTCAATCACAGAACTAAGATAGAATGAACACGAATCAGATAAGAATAGAATAGTCATCAACTCATGAGTTTAAAATAATACATCAATGAGTCTGAAGAGTAACAAAAATAAGCTGGAGACAAATCCAGTACAAAAGAATACTATCATACTACAAGCTACACTCCAGGGTCAACTATCTCAGTTGGGATAAGTCCCTCTTGAGCCAGGGTCTCCGAATCTAAACCCACAACATCCTGGGGTCCATAATAGGTAGGGTACTCCTCAGTGTCATCTGGAAAAATATATCCAGTCAGGAAAGGAGCAGAGTACATCTCTAACAGCAGTTCTAATCCATGATAAAAACTATATAACAGTAAATAGCTGTGGATAAACAAGATGCACAAAATAGATACAAGAGATATATAAACAATAAGGAAATACTGGAAAGAAATACAATAATGAATAATATGCCAATAAAATAATAATACTAATGACTAAGTGTGTGAGTACTAGCTTAACATGTGATCGGCTTGGGCAAGATACAATGCGGCCTGGCTAATCATACGTGCGGTGCATGATCAACACTATTCGCTTACCAATACTTTATTCAATAGGGATTTGATCACATATCTATACTAATACTCCCCACCCCCAACTGGTATAATAGATCCAACCACGGTATGCTATGGTACTAGATTCCCCAAGAAGATAGCTAGTCTCCCCGAGAATCGGTGTCTGTACATGTACAAGATAACCAATGAAACAATACTTGTACCATATACACCATATACCAAGGAATAATATCTCATGACGAGATCCGGATATACCAATCCGTGTAACCATAGTGTCGAGAGAAACATGTAAATCTACACTAGATACAACGAACATAGAGGATATCATAAATGAGAAACTATCAGAGAATGTACTCGCCTGAAATCCAAAGAACAGTCTCACAGATGTCTGACTCGGTGCCTCGAAGACCTAGATATGGAATACCACATTAAAACAAGGTCCCGGAAAGAGAACAAGTCAAACTAGTCAACTCCTAGGTCAATAAATAAATTCTAAGTCAAAAGTCAACTATGGTCAACTCTAAAGTCAACTAAAGTCAAACCAAGGTCAACCTCACAAGAAATCTATATAAATAATATAGAAATAAAATACAACAATTTAGGAATAAAAATTAGATCCCAAATCATACTCACACAAAGTATACTACTAATACAAATAATATATACCCTAAAATAATATATATACAAACCAATATGTATACAAATAACATAATATATTATTACAAATATTATACAAAACACATATATATACACATATATATATATACAATAATAATATATAAAATATAATTTAAAACTGTCAAAGCATCACTGAAAACAGTGAACAAAACAAGATAAAATAAAAACAGGTTTAATAGTGACAGTCTTGACTGTCACTGAAAATTCGTCGCAGAAACTCCATATACAAAACCGCTGCTGTCACAGTTTGCTGACAGTTTCAAACTGTCACAAAAAAACGTCGCTGAAAGGTTGCCGCTCAAAACTGCCGCAGCATTAATGACAGATCTGTCATTAATGCTGACCACTGTACAGCGGCTGCTGTTGACCCGCCTATTTAGCGACAGTTTCACTGTCACAAACCCACTGTTACTAAAACACAGAAATATATATATATATATATATATATATATATATATATATGTAATAATAATCACAATACATATATATATAAATAAATAAATATATACTTATATATATATGCACATATAAACTTATAATTAAATACCAATAGTTACAACACATGCACATATTAATGTTCATATTTTACATGGCTAGAAGCACACCTAAAATATATACATTAATATACAAATAATTACATAATAATTATAAATAATATAATTACACAATTAAACACATAAATATATTTTATAAAACATTTATGTATAATTTATACTATTAACATAAGTACATATATAATTACATGCAAGAAAGCTACATATTATATTTGTACATCATATTAGCACACACAAAAATATATAGATCTATGCTACAATAATACACAAAATAAATATATAATATTTATATATATTTACTAATTATAATTGAAGAATTTAAACCATACATAATTAGATCTATTCAAAAATCCACACAATTGGAGAGTATCACACCGTATCCCACTAGATCTAGGATACGCATGTGACACGAGTCCAACACACAACCAATTGCACCCCGAAGGATACAAATAAATCACAAATAATATTTATGAATAAATCAAAGTGTCAAAAGTAGATCTATGTGTCCGTGTCAAAATACGACATGTTCAAAGCCCCGTGTCGGAGGGAAAATCCCCAAAATGACACGTATCACCAAATAGTTGGGATACGAACCACATATACCAAATTATGGACACGACATTAGCCCCAAACACATAATCTCATGTCCAATTGATCTATAGGATCAATTGATACACACAACAAAATGTAAATTCGGAATTCCAACAAAATTAACACAAAAAGCACCATAACTTTCTCCATGGATCTCCTATGAACACAAAACAAAGTCCTATGGGTAGTACATACATATAGGTTGATTTTACATGATTAAATGTCAGATTTAGAAGCTATTTAAATGGGAAAATCTGAATTATACATATTGGGAGATGGATTCCCAATGAAACCTCCAATTGAGATGAACTTGCTTCCAAATTGTAGATCCTTGCTCCTCTTTGTAGATCCTTGCTTCCTCCTTCTAGATCCTTGCTTCCTCCTTCTCTAATGGTGAATTAGGAAGAATTTGGAATGAATTTGGTAGGAAATTGGAATAGGAATGGAGAGAATTTGGGAGTGGGAAATTCTAGATCTAGATTTGGAATGAGAATGAGAGGAGAAAGAAATTTCCCCCCTCTTTTAATAGGCCGGCTTTGCCCCTCTTCCAAGCAATTGTAAACTGTCCAATGTACCCCTTGGGGCCTCTCATGAAGAAATAATTAAGGAAGGAAGCTTCTAGTCTAATCACTTAATTAATTTAATCTATCTCCTTAACTATGGGCTTTCTAAATGGGCCAAATCTAACTATTTAATTCATGTTGGTCCATGGGTCCAAACTACACTAGTTGGGTCCACTAAAATAAGTCCAAAATAATTAAATAACATCCAACAACAATTAAATAATACAACAAAAATTATTTACCATGCACAATATTTATTTAAATAGGAAATTACTAAAATACCCTTTTTTCTAAAATGTGGTAGTGACAAGATTGGAAGCGATGATGATGATTACATATGGCGAAGATGGTGATGTGTATGATGTTGATGACGAGGATGATGGTGCTAATGAAGATGACGAGGCAATAATTAGGGTTTTATGTGCTGAGAATGAGAGATGATGATGGTTTGAGATGACGGTGATGACAATGGGAGGATGATGGTATTGGTAATGTAAGTGTATGTTAATGGTGGTGAGGCTGATACTGCAATAAGGTGGTGCTCCGGGGATGGCCAGATACTAGTGGGTCGTGGTCGGCTCAGATCAGCGGAGAAGAGAAGGAAGAGGGTGAAAGGGTGGTGGAGGCTGGTGGAAGAGGAGGAGGAGCTCGGCCAGGGGATGGGGTGGCAATGGTGATAGAGATGACTGCTGCCGGAGTCCGGCCAGTCGAAGGAGGAGGAGGGGACAGGAAGGTGGAAGAGGAGTCTGGTCGGGTGGCTGTTGGAAGGGGGTGGAGGAGTTGATTCAGGGAAGATGGCCGGAATCGATGGAGGTATGGTGGTCGTGATGGGGTTGGCCGGGGTGGCAGGGAGGTGGAGAAGAGGAGGAGAGGGAGCTGTCGAGTCGGGGTGGCTGCTGCTCGACTCCGGCGATGTCGAGTCGAGCAGGGAGGCAAGATCGACGAGGTGGAGGCTTCAGGTAGCCGGGGTTGGGACGGCCGCTCCCGGAAATCCACGGCTCGGTGAGGAGTGGTTTCGGCTGATGGATGGAGGAGGAGAAGGGAGGCTCGGGATTGAGGTGAGGCGGCTGCACTGCTCATTCTGAGCGGTCGATCTCCGGCGGGAATGGTGGCGGCCACGGCTGCTCGGCTTCTCCAGTCGAGGGGCAGGTGGGGAGAGGAGGAAGAAGGGAGAGCAGGGAGGCGATCCGGTGGGTGGAGACGCTGCACGGGCGGAGGGGAACGGCTCCGGCGAGGGGCTGACCCGGGGGTGGGTCGTGTTCGCCGGAGGGGGGAGGTGAACAGTAAACAAACGGATGAACAGTGACGGCTGGGAATTAGATTTAGGGGTGGGTTTTAGGTTTAACCTAGAAAAAAAGGAAAAAGAAATATAATTGTATATTTATACATGTAGGATTTTTTTTAGGTTTGGGGGTTGCCCTAGGATTAGGGCTTGGTCAACACTCCTTGGGATTGGGCCTTGGGCTCACATGGGGATGTTGGGAGGGCTAGAATTTGCATTAATTAAAACGCAAGGATAGGTTTAATATACGGGGCGATGTGCGCGCGTTGCACATACCGAAAAATTACGAAAAAATCCACGTGAAGGGAAAATTGGGTTTCTTCACGTATTATCCAATGGTGGGGACCCTCAATGCACTTTTGCATAAAAGTGCCCAACAATTGGAAAATTTGCACAAAGATAGAATTTGGGATTAAATTAATTAAAATTACCGCGTATGATGTTCTGGATTTAAATAGGAGTACATGGAGATAAAATTAGGTGGGACACAAGTGTCAGAGACGTAGAGGCCACAGTATAGAATATTAATAAAATTTGGGTTGTACAAAACGGTCAAGATTATGTCTCCAATCTCGATTGGAACGCACAAGGGTACAAAGTCGGGATTTATTTAGAATTAATAAATAACTTCCGTGATGTTTATTGTGCAACTAAAATATAGCACCAGAGAGCATAATTATAAGTTACACAAAGGTCAGAAAGGTATACGGGCACGTCTAGGACAATGTTGTGAAATTCATTAGAAGGCAATGGCTAGTGTAGTGCTCCAATTAACGAAACAACGGTAAGGTGTGCTACACGATAAAATAATGTACAGTTAAATCAAATGCCGTGTTCTAAATTCTAATTTGGTAAAACTAGCCCTAATTCCACTATATAAGACAAGTAAACCTAATTTCGGGTGAGGGAGTTTACAGAGTGTGGCTTTTGAACCCCTCTTAGTGGTAGAATTGAAGGTTAAGGCTAGGAGCTTGACTTGAGACAAGTACATCTTGCCAAAATCTTGAACGACTTTTTTTTGCTGCAGTTTTAATTTTTCTTGGTTTTTTATGCTTAGAATTCTATGATAGTGGTTTTGTTAAATATGTTTCTTTAGTGATCTCTCTTCTCGGGTAGTTTTAGAAATTGTTTTGAGCTTGTTTTGACTTTTCCGGTAGTGACCTTGATATTTACCAATTAGGTAACTCGATGTCGAAAACGATAACCGGGGTGATTGACATACGACTTAGTATATATGCTATAGGAGGCTTACTGTTAGACTTGACACTTCGCCGGACCAGTTTCAATTAAGTTTTATAACGTGATTTTGGTTCCGAAATATCCGTCATGACTAGACTTTTCCTTGAATTGCCTTTGGAAACCAACATACCGACGATATATCAATTTGGCCTAAATTGGAATCTTAAAAACATGCTGTGACCTGGACCGGAATGTCAATGGTATATATAATGTAGTATACCGATGATATATCGATTTGTTAGAAATAGAAACCTGTTGTGATTTTGCTCTCTTTAGTCCGGCATACCGATGGTATACTAGAGTATACCGATGATATACCGATTGTCCTGACTTATTCTTCCTGTCTTTCAAGAATTGCCCTGGATAACATACCGACGAATACTATAGTATATCGATGGTATACCGGTCATGTACTATTTTGTATGTGTTTTATTTTTTATTATACTTTTTGTTGCTTTTTGCTTGGCGCTTGTGTGCATATTGCATGTATTTTTTCTTATCTTATTTTCCCGACTTTACTTGTCTATTATTTTTACCCGACCCATCTTGACATTATGTATAGTTTGGGGCCACTTTTCCATTATACACCTGTCGTTTATAGTTTTGGGGACACCTACCAATTATAAATTTATCCAGACCAGTCCCCGCTTTACGTATAGTTTGGGGACACATACCCATTATACACATATCCAATACCAGTCCCGATAGTGACCCATCGTGGTGCACTCTCGTTCATTGATTGTACCATTCTTAGCTTGACATCATGTATAGTTTTGAGGCCACTTACCCATTATACACCTGTCATGTATAGTTTTTGGGACACCTACCCATTATACATCTGTCTCGTACCAGTCACGGTATAGTTTGGGCCTCCTACCTATTATATACTTAATTTTTATATTTCTGTTGTGGTTTGTTATAGCGCACGCTCATCATGCCTATAATCGTTTGTTTGTATTACTTGTATAGTCTTGTGATTGTGCTTGTCAAAACATTGTCTAGTCTAGTTCATCCTTGAGGGGAACATTATGTCTAGGATAGATTCTGCGGAATACTACACCCGGAATCTTGAAATAAAATTCTAAGGTTAATAACTAGATTAAATGATTAGAGCATTGGGGGAGGATCTCTTGGTTGCATGTAGTCCCGTACCCCGACAATATTTTTTAATGATAAATGGACTTGTAGCATGCCGTCGAGTAGTGTACATTTCCAGCTCACTGTCGTATGGGACATACTATAATAACTTACTTAGGTTCACCATTGTGTGACTTGGATTAGGTGCACATCTCTCCTGGGGGTGGTGTATCCACTATTATTTACTTTTCTATTATCCGACATTTAGGTAGCTTAGACAGTCTGCAGGGCATACAACCGTACAAAAATCCTAAATTGAATTTTTAGTAATTATGACTTGTGATAAGCCTAGTTAGCTAACATAGTAAACCGTACTACTTGCTTGGTCGTGATTGATGGATATAGTCCATTTATTGTCTTTTCTTATATTGCCTTGATTGCCTGAAGGTGACCCATCGTGGTGGACTCCTATCTATTGTCTTGTATGCCATTTTACTTTATATATACTATTTATTACATGTTTTCTTTGACATGATCCCGATATTGTACCCGTTCTTTTCTCGTTACATTTCTCTTCCAGTTTACTTATATCCTTATGCTCCCCTTGCATGATCCCGTACATGTTTCCCGTCTAATTTCTTTACATATTTCCTATTTATTTTCTTATTTTTCGATGTACTTTATATATTACCTGGTAGTTATATGTCGCTTAGGATCTTGTATCTCTACGTTGTATTGTTGATCTATGTTGTATTGCTGATTTTAGTTCATAGTTTGGTCTTCTTTGTGGTACTTGCTATTTTGGGTCTGACCCTACTAGTTTTGCTTGGCCAGATCAGGTAGTGGAGCCAGAGGATCTTTCTTTGTTCCCGAGGATGGTGACCACACGGAGTACTAGACCGATTGAGTGGGTTTCTATTCTGTTCTCCCACTTATTGTACATATTCTTTTATGGCATTTAGCCCCGAGCACATGTTAGCTCGTATTTTGGACTTGTTACATCGCCTACTGGGCATGACATCATTAGCATATTCTAGACTATAGCTAGAGTTAATCATTTATGACTTACACTCTTGCTAGTCCTTCATTTTGTATTATTAGCTTCATAATCAACTATGTATATATGGTTTGTGATGCTTTATTATTTTGCTTTTGATGATCATATTTTTTTGTATACTATGATTTTCTGCTTGTGATTGAGACACTAGGATTGCTTGACCTAGGTTGACTGATAGCTTGTAGTATTAATCTCCCATGTCTATTCACAACCGTAACCGTATTTCGGGATACTGGAGTACTCTAGTATACATAGCTTACTTTGTTGGCCCCTGCTCTCTAGTATTCTGATTCTGGGGCCTGATAGGGTTTTAATGGTGGCTCATTCAGGTTTGGTTTTCAGACGTGTGGGGGTTATCTGTATAAATGTCTCAATCCTAAATTATTCTTCCTTGATCTCTTTTCGGATTATCCTATACCTCTAATTTTGTCACTACCGTATTTTCTAGAAAAGGGTATTTTGGTCATTTTATAATTAATTAAATATTGTGCATGTTAAATATTTATTTATTGTATTATTTATTTATTATTAGCATGTTAGATTTATTTTTGGACTTGTGTTAGTGGACCTAACTAGTTTAGTTTAGACTCATGGACCAACATATATTAATTGTTAGAATTGAGCCCAACTAGAAAGCCCATTAATTAGGAGGATGATTAAATTAATTAAACCATTGGACTAGAAGCTTCCCTCCTTAATTAATTTCTTCATGAGAGGCCCCAAGGGGTATTTTAGACTTTACATAGTAGCTTGAGGGAGGGGGCAAGTGAGGCCTATATAAAGGGGATGAAAACTTTCTCTCTCTTCATTTTTCATTCCAAATCTAGATCTAGAATTTTTCTCAACCAAATTTTATCAAATCCCTACCAAATTTCTACCCAATTACTTCCCAAATCACCATTGAAGACTAGAAGAGCAAGTATCTAGAAGGAGGAAGCAAGGATCTACAAAGAGGAGCAAGGATCTACAAGTTGGAGGCAAATTTTACCAATTTTGGAGATTTCATTGGGAATCCATCTCCCAATAGATATAATTCAGTTTTTCCCCTTAATTTAGGTTCTAAATCTGAGATTTAATCATGGAAAATCAACCCATATGGATGTACTACCCATAGGATTTGGTTTTGTGTTCATAGGAGACCTATGGAGAAAGTTATGGTGCTTTTTGTGTCAATTTTGGGAGAATTCCGAAAATGACTTTTGTTGTGTATGTCAATTGATCCTATAGATCAATTTGGCATATGTTTATGTGTTTTGGGCTAGTGTCGTGTCCACAATTGGGTACGTGTAGGTCGTATCCCAACAATTTGGTGATACGTGTTGTTTTGGGGGTTTTTCCTCCGACACGGGACTTTGTACATGTCGTATTTTGACACGGACACATAGATCTATATTTGACACTTTGTTTTGTTCATAAATATTATATGTGATTTGTTTGTGTCTTTCGGGGTGCAATTGGATGTGTGCTGGACTCGTGTCGCATGCGTATCCTAGATCTAGTGGGATACGGTGTGATACTCTCCAATTGTTGTGTGTATATGTGTATAAGTTATATACTTATAGGTGTATGTATAGTTATATGTATTTGTGTATATTACATACGTTTATGTATAGATATATTGACATATCTATAAGTATATATATATGTATATATGTGTATAGTATATGAATATATCTATATGGTTATATATTTATGTAAGTATAATATGGTTGTGTGTGTGTGTGTGTGTGCATAGTATTGTATGTTTGTGAGAGTGTGTGAGAGAGCTCGGGACAGTGCTTCAACAACAGTTTACAGTGCATCAAAAACACTGGGATGCAAGCACAACACAGTGTAAGAGCACATCTAGATAAAAGAATGCCTGCAGCAATGAACAGCTGCACTAAGCAGCATGTAGCCCAGCCACAAACAACAAGTTTCAGCATTCAACCTCAACTGCACAGCACAGAGAGCTCTGCATTGAGCATCTGCTAGCAGCAAGTATCAGCAGTAGTAGCTGACAGTTCAACAGAGATCAAACTGCATAAAAGAATGCCTGCAGCAGCTACTAGCAGTGGCTGCAACCACTGCAGCATCAGGCAACTTCAGCATCAGTGTACAGCAGTGGCAATATCAGCAGTGTGTGCAGCATCCAATCTAGTAAACTGAACAATAATAGCAGTAGCAGCTACCCACTGCATCAAGAGGAAGCTATAGCAGCAAGCAACTGCACAAAAATGCAAGGGAGGCAAAAGAGCAACTGCTCAGCAAATACAGCAAAACTTCAAAGCACCTGCAGTGGCCAACAGCAAATAGCATTAGCAGCAACCCCCAGAGAACAGTCACAGCAAGAGCCATAGCAGTTCAGCAAAAATACACACAACAAGAGCAATGCACAGCAACAAATGCAACAAGAGTAGCCAGCAGCTAGTAACCAACAGCTTATCAGTACAGCAGAAATATCACTCAGCAATGTGCATCTATTTCAGCAGAAAAGAATGCCTGCAGCAGCCAATACAGGCACAACAAAGGCACAGAAAGGAGAGGCAGGTCAGTGAGGTTAGTTAAGATATTGGTTAATAGTCTAGTGTTAGTAGTTAAGTTGGGTAGCTAGTTAATTGATTACTATCTAGTTAGTTTAATTGATAGTTTAGTGTAGTAGTTTAGTTTACTAGTTAGATTAATAGTTTAGTTAAGTTAGTTACTTGTTATATATAGATATATGTACACATATTGCTATCTAGATAATTATATATACATGTTAGTATAAGTAGTAGATAGAAATATTAATACTTGTTAGAATAGTTTAGTTTGCTAGTATGGTCTAGTGTATATGGGTATTGGTAGTAAGTTATTATGTAGTATAGGTGTCTAATTATCAATATGTATTTGATGACAAGTATGATATTGATATATAAAATATGTTGGTATTAATAGGTAGTTGTGTATTAGTAAATATTAATAGTTATAGCTAGTAGTTGTATTAGATAAATATATATTAGCCTATAGTTAGAGATTGGGTAGATAATATATATACCAGAGTGACATTACCTTGAGATACTAAGGTAAATGCCAAGGTAATTGGAGATACCCAAGGTATTGGGTTTGGGTATCAAGTTAGAGGTTTAGTATTGCGATACCAAGTTGGTTGAAACCAAGGTATCCATTTAGCATTGGTAATTAGGATTTTATATATATAATATTATTTGATATGTACATATGTGTTATATTTTTCCCTTGTTTGCGTATCCTGAGATACGGTATCTTAGTATCCTAATATGTAGCTTGTTTGGCCTAGATTCATAGTGTATGAGTCCAATATCTTTGAGTTAGACTCATGCAACCTAGAAATAGGTAGTTGACCATAATTTGACTATAGTTGACCATAGTTGACTTAGAGTTGACCTAGTTTGACTTTTGACTTAGAAATGACTTTATGACCTAGAAATTGACTAGTTTAATTTATTTCTCTTCACAAAAACTTGTATTAATGCAATATTTTATATATAGGTCTGTGATACCAGTTCGAATATCATTTTTCATCATTTGCTCTGGACCACAGGCGAGTACATTCTCTGATAGTTTCCATTATTGATTACCACTATAATTCAAGTATTTAGAAATGTTACTTATGATTCTTGACACGATGGTACACGGATTGGTATTATTATTGGATCGTCAGTCATGGGATATTACCTTGATTATGGAGATGGTATCGGATACTGTCCTTGTTGGTATTGGATAACATTGAATATTATAGATTAAACATTGGATACATTGGCTAGTGACGTGTCATGATTCGATCCATCATATCAGTCGGGGCGGGGGAAATACCAATTAAATATGTGATCAAGAAACTATCGGCTAGTAGTGTAATCATTGGCTACTAACTAACCATGCAATTCACGTATGGTTGAGTTAGCTCCTTAGTGTAATCATTGAATCTCCCAGGCCGATCACATATTTAGTTAGTATCTCAAATCACATAGTTATTGTAGATTCCATTATTCAGTTCATTGATTACCTTGTTCTATTCTGACATTATAGTTCATTCCTTTATTCTTGTACGCATTGATTATATTCTGTTGTTAGTATTGCCTATTCTCTCATTGTTCTTGATTATCAGTTATATCCTCATCGTAGATAGCATCTTCTATTGTACTACTTTATAGTTTTTGTCAATTAATTGGAACTGCTATTGAGTTGTACTTTGCTCCATTCCTGACTGGAAAACATTTTTCAGAGGATCCGAAAGATTGGTGTCCGACATACTATGGACCTCAGCCTATATATGGTGCAGACTTGGACCCACTAGTTCTGGAGTGACTGCCGAGAAATTTAGCCGGGTTCACTAGTTAGCCTAGTTAGTTCTCTTTAGCATTTTGGTACCGGATTTGTTTCCGGCATATATTTGTGTTGGATATTATTTCTATTTGTTGTTGTTATATTAACTTCATAGTTATGTTAAACTTCTTTTATATCTTCTCGTGCTATAGGAATGTGATTGAGTATTGTGTTGAACTAAGTTGATTATACTCTCATCTTGGAGTTGAGATATTATTGGAGGTTTATGCTTTATAGTGAGATAATTAGATATTATAGTTGACCAAGACAGCGTTCTACCGCCGATGCTGCGGCGTAGGCTGGGCGTTGTTCCCGACTTGCATTCCTACACCGGGTGCGGGTCGTGACAAATTTTGACATGATATCTGCTTTCATATTTGTTCTATCATATTCCTCGATTTTGATCCTTGTGTCCTTTGACTTTCAGGGCATTGTTCCTGGTCCTCCTGATCATATCATTCAAACTCAGACGATGGCAGATCAGCATCCTGATGGTCAGTCGATTCCTGGGGTTCAGCCTCAGCATTTAGGAGCATAGTCGAGGGTAGATCCTGGAGCGGAGCAGCATGTTCAGCATGATCCACTAGCATTACCAGTGCAGCTAGATTAGCCAGTGCAGTCAGATGCTATTCGAGCACAAATGGAGGTTCTGAAGGGGTTCATGGTGACTCACCAGCGACAGAGTGAAGTTCTCACTCATTCAATTCAGATGGCCATGAAGCAAGGTGGTTCTCAGATCTATAATTCTGCGAATAGCTTTAGATGTCTTCATCCCCATACTTTTATGGTACTAAGGATGCGATTTTATCTGATGCATGGCTCCAGGATACTAAGACCATACTCGAGGTAGCAGGAGTACCGGCTAAAAAGCGAGTGACAATGGTTAGGCTGTAGTTATTAGACTTAGCCTACGACTGGTGGGCAGCTCAGAATGTTACACTAACGGAGCCAATCCTATTGGTGGATTTCAGTGAGAGATTTCAAACCGGATACTACGACACGGTATCGCATTATAACTTACAACAGAGTTTTAACAACCTTAAGCAGATGGCGAGGACCATCGACGGCTATGCGACGGAGTTCTGCAGGATCAGTCGGTTTGCTCCCACCTTGGTGGTGACCGAGTTGGAACAAGAGAGGAGGCTCCAGTAGGGACTTCATCTGGAGATCATACTGGCAGTAGATAAGCATGAGTTCCAGACATTTGACGCTGTTATAAAAGCGAAGAGGGGGCACAAGTACACCTTCCAAGGGATACTCGACAAACTTAGGGGCCAAAAAATGCCTCATATTCAAAGGGGATCTTCTACCCAGTCTTCGATACCAGTTCCGGTATTTCTAGCTTTGTCGATCGAGTCTTCGAGGAACGCGACTTCGCTTCAGCAGACATCTCAGACTCATCCTCAACAGCAGAGGCAATCATCTTCAGTCGAGTTATCCCACTATGGGAAGCCAGGCCACATCTTTGCAGATTATCATAGGGCACAAGGTTTGTGTCTAGCATGTGGTAGAGCAGGACACATGGTTAGCACTTGTCCTCGGAGGGCTTCAGCTGGATCATCATCAATCCAGTCAGCAACTTCGCAGTTTAAGGCACCAGTGTAGGTACAACAGCATCTGGGCCTGAGGTCTTTACCGACGCAGTCCCAGACTTACCAGCAGTAGAGGCCACAGTAGTATGTACATGCCCAAGCTTAGGCTAGGCAGAGAGTCCAGCAGCAGAGGGGACCAGTGCCCAGATGGCAAGGACATGATTTCGAGATATCTTACAAGGAGGAGCTAGCGGCTGGAGAGGTGGTTGCAGGTACCATACTCTTACATTCACATTCAGTACCAATTTTATTTGATTCTGGCGTATTACACTTGTTTATCTCTGTACGATTTGCGATACGAGTTGGCTTGGAGTCTGAGTAACCTGTAAGGTTGAATATACTTACAATAATGGTCTCGTAGGAGTAGATCGAGTTTATTTCTCGTGTCGAGTAATAGTCTGCGGTTGAGAGTTTTTTGCTAGGCTGATAGAGTTTCATATGGGCGACTATGATTTACTCCTAGGAATGCGCGATAAGCGATGATAGATTATCGTGCTGGCAAGGTTATCTTTCGTGTCCCTGGCGAGGAGAAGTTCTCATCTTTGAGAGGCGAGGTGGAATCTCCATCAGTTATCTTGAGGATGGCAGTGGACGAGGAAGTTCAGTTTCCTAGAGTTGTCTGCGAGTTTCTAGAAAAATTTCCTGACGAGCTTCCAAGCATGTCGCATGTTCGAGACGTAGAGTTCTACATTGATTTAATTCCAGGGGCGAAGCCAATTTCGGAGAGAATCTATAGGATATCACCATCAGAGTTGGAGATTCTGTACTGGATGATTGAGGAGTTGAGGACCAAGGGATTCATTCGTGCTAGTTGTTACTCCATGTTTTCGATATACGTATTTGGAGCATATTAGTTTTTCTGCTTATATTATTTGTTGTTTGTATGGTAATTAGGTTGCATGTCATGGAGACTAGACCTATTCTTTGGTTTAATTAGACTCATGGTTTAATTATTGGGTTGGTTTGGTCATGAGTGAACCCATGGTCTAAACCTTAACCTTAGCATATATAAGTTAACTTCATTATCTCTCTTCCCTCATTCTCTTATTTTTTTTCCTTCATTCTCTCATGTTTCACTCGCTGAACGAATTAGAAATTTGCTAAGTCCAGAAGAGCAATATTTGGCCTAGTGTCCTATGCGGCCTGGAAACTATGCGCCCACTATTCCTTGGACGCATGACTCTGAACCGTAGGCACATATTTCTATGATTTTGTGTTTTCTTTCTGAAACTTTATGGCTTATCATATCCATCACTTTAGTCACTTCTCTGACACATATTAAATATACGTCACTAAACACTTGTCCTAAGGAGTAGACTTTGCCCTGTCATATGTGGCACTGATCCCATACGGCACCGACCCATATGCGGCCGAGACTTCCCATGCGGAACCGACCCATATGCGGCCGAGACTTCCCATGCGGCACTGAGCCCATGCGGTACCGACCCATATGTGACCGAATTCCTATGTGGCACATGTCCTATGCGGCACTGACTCTATGCGTCCCTGATCCTCATGCGGCCTATGTGCACATTTTATTGATTTGTTTGGTTTTAATGCTTTATGGAACTTTTGTGATTCCATGTGTGATTTTAATAATTTCCAATATATGTGAGCTACGTGACCATGTGTTAGACCTGACTATGTGCTAGAACGCATATGATTTACCAATTATTAGTAACTTGACTCAACTATTGGTATCTGTACTAATACACTTACTACGTGCTAAGTGTTTCTACGTGATTATGTTACATGTTTCACACCGAGATGTGCCTACGTTCTAAGCGACATATGATGTAATAAATTTCTCTAGCATGGACATGATAGTTGATCAATAACCAAACGTGGATAGGATTTGTTTGACTGTTGCATCACGCTGGAGTGAATCCAAATTAAACTACAAAGTGACAAAGTAGATTCGTATCTAGTGTGTCTGTACTACGATACGACATATAAGGGGAGTAATATATGACCATGCCATATGATTCCAGCTAACCGTATGGTTAACTAGGCAACTAAAATATGTAGAGCATTGCGAGAGACAGAATTCTGAGATCGTGCTTAACTAGCCACCAACAATCATTATATGGGGAGTAAAGGCTGGCCCCCATGGATATTGTTTAAATCCTCATTAGTGGATGACAATATTCGACTATTATATTATACTATTTGTTCTACACAATCTTAGCACGGTGGCCTTACAAAGGACCGATATATACTACTATAACCTATGCGACGATTCATGGCTCGGCTAGCCCCTGTTAGAACATGGTTCGATCTGAGGATTCCTATTATGTGCATAATTCTTCTGGGATAACCCAGACTACACCTAGCAAGCCGTACAAGTGATTGGCCGATTATGTAACTGAGCTTGTTTGTGTTTTGTATCTGCTGTCAAATAGTTTTAGGGTAATGGGCTATCATGGTGCGATGGTCTAACCCTTGTCCTTGTTTGGTTGTGGGGTTAGATTATTGTGTCACGATAGGCTATAAACCAAAACTATGAGACAGAACTATATATATGTATCTATTTCATAACCTGGTTTTATTTTCTTATTCGTGCTTCCTTTGTGGTACTTGCAATTTGGGGTATAATCCCACTGGTTTTGTATGGCCAGGTTTAAAACCAGTACCCAAGGATCAAGCGTACTTTTCTCTGAACCATGGCGCACACCAGACGGACGGCCACTGAAGAAAATGAGTGGGTTTCTTCTACCCAACTCGATATTGCACATTTTACTCATTTTGGGCATTTAGCCACCGGCACTTGTTAGCACTAAAACTTTAAATTTAGTTTCCTTACATGATTGTAATTAATCAGACTACAGTTGATCATGGTCATGTACTTTTGCTACTCTGCCAGCTTTCTTATTTTTGTACAGCTAGTTTCCAGAATGTTGTGGCAGGGTGTTTGGGATACCTTATTTCCTTGTTATATATGTTCTATGTTTATTATTCTTACTTGACTGATTGAGATAATAGATGTGCTGTATGACCCTAAGTGACTTGCTTGAAGTATGCACCCCCTTGTCTAGTTACAGTCGTGACCGACGTACGACATTATATACCTTATACGGGAGAAATGGCCATGTCTGTCTCCGTATTCTGGTACTGGGGTGTGACACTAGTGGATCACCTTGGGGAGCTCCAGTACTTTTTGTTAAAAATAAGGATGGTTCATCCCGTTTATATGTTGAATATCGTACCTTAAATGCACTGACCATTAAGAACAAGTATCCCTTTCCCAGGATAGATAACTTGTTTGATCAGCTCAGTAGGGTAGCTATATTTTCTAAGATCAATTTACGGTCTGGGTATCATTATATCAGAGTCAAAGAGAATGGTATATCTAAGACAACGTTTAGATCTAGATATATCTATTGGGAGTTCCTTGTTATACCATTTGGAACGACCAATACGCCAGCGATATTCAGGGATCTCATGAATCGCATCTTCATGCTTCACTTAGACCAGTTTGTGATAGTGTTTATTAAAGATATCTTAGTCTACAGTCGGACTGAGACAGAGCATGAGTGGCATCTTCGAATAGTACTTCAGACTCTTCGGGAGCATCAACTATATGCGAGGTTCAGCAAGTACGATTTCTGGCTATATCGTATTTCATACTTGGGTCACATCATTTCCAGTGGAGGCGTAGAGATAGATCCTAAGAAGGTGGAGGCTATCGAGAGTTGGCGAGTACCTAGTACAGTCTCGGAGGTACGCAGTTTTTTGGGATTAGTAGGCTACTACAGGCGGTTTATGGCAGATTTTGCTAGAATTTTTGCACCCTTGACACAATTGACGTGTAAGGACGTGTGCTTCGAGTGGTCAGATTTTTGTCAAGTTTTTTTCGACAAAATCAAGCAGAGTTAGATTTCGGCTCCTATTCTGATACTTCCTGTTGGGCCAGGTGGGTTCATGATTTACTATGATGCATCAGGCATTGGGCTAGGGTGTATCCTTATGCAGCATGGTAGGGTTATTGCTTATGCATCTCAGCACCTTCAAGACCATGAGAAGAAATACCTGACCCATGATTTGGAGTTAGCCACAGTTGTGTTTGCACTCAAGCTCTGGAGGCATTATCTGTATGGCGATCAGGTGGAGACCTTTACATATCACAAGAGCTTGCGGTATGTGTTCACGCATAGGGACCTCAACATGCGGTAGAGGAGATGGCTGGAGTTACTAACAGATTATGATATTGATCTTCAGTACCATCCAGAGAAGGCCAACGTTATTGTAGATGATTTGAGTAGGAGAGAAGGAGCTTACTGTCACGCCCCGATCTTTTGCGATCCCGATCGTCCATGCTGGATGTGAGATCACCATGCTAGTTCTTTCGTAGCATGATCGTTCCCTTTAGGATGTGATGTCTTACGATCCTGGAGTTGACCTCGCACAAGGCAGCGGCTTGTACAATAACAAAATAAGCTAATTAGAGTTAGAAATAGCAGTACAATATTACATAAATTGAATTAACACAATGGGTATAAGGAAACAATCTCTTTATTAAAATAATTATAAGGCTGTCATTATATTTCCAATTGGCTTACTTCTCTCTTGAGCTAAACAGAATACACTGACATCGTTCCATATATTACATCCCTTTATACAAAAAATATCTTGTGGCATCTCCTGATTTTCGGGTCCTGGTGATGAGGCTCGACTATCGCTTCTATGGATGATCCAGTACCTGCGAACAAGCAAACTGGTGGGGGGTCAGCACTTTGGGGAAAGTACTGGTGAGTATAAAATCAACGAACAGAAGCAACACCCTCTAAAACCAACACTAAGTAATCATGTTATAAAATATTGCATTATGAATGATCTTGCTACTTTTACCTATATTTATTTCATTTTGTACAGGATCAGAGTTAGTTTGCATTTCTTTGAAAACATCTTTGAAACAGCTTTCATATTTATTCCAAGCATACAATAGGGACAGTTAATGTACGATAGTTAGTACACTTCTATACTAATATGTGCAGCGTATACGTGAGCTATATTCATTATCTTAGGGACAAGCAGCAGCATTCATTTATTCAGTTCTTTACTAGAATCAGGATATTATCTTTTCTTATGAGGAAACTTCTTTCTGCACTAGTACGTATGAATGTTAGGAGTTGTGACTCAGCTTCAGCTCTACCCTAACATACACGAATGCTAGCGACAGCTCATGGGAACAGGAAGGAAACAGTTCTTATAACATGGACTATTCTTAGAGGTAATATGCAATATGAAACATAATAATATGAACATCACTTATTCAGTGATTCTTACCCTTCGTCGGACGGTTATCCCTACAACAGACATACAAGTTAGTCATAATTTGCATATATCAATGATCTAAAGGGACTTGGCATCTATATCTCAAGGGACTAAGCATCTATAAGTTATGCTTGCAAGAAGGTTGCACCTAGTATGCTTCCTAACTATATGATGGGCTATGAGAGTTTATCCTTATGAATTAACAGCGGGGACTTAAGGTTTAGCTCTGCACTAGTATACATGAACGCCATGTGACTCGTCCACAGCACCTCACCCCAACGCAACATGAGTACTAAAAGCTGTGACATCATGGTTTCGCTCTGTACTAATGGACACAATACCCCACTACATCTCAAGGATCGTCCCTCAGGGTGCTATCACAATCTCTTCCGGACCGACCCATTTCCAGTGCCCCAGGAATCTTTCGATAGAACATTACCTTGTGCACAAGTTGTCCGAGGCCGATGCAAGACATGAACTTCTATCAAATAAAAAAAATATCTCAAGCACAGTTCTGAATACAAGCACACATTTCCATCTTCTCTTGTCTTATCTAATAGCTACACCCCCACTATATCGCAAGGACCGTATCTCAAGGTACAGTATTAGTGCCTTCTCTTATCTAATAGCACACCCCACTAGATCACAAGGACCGTACCTCAGGGTGCGCTATTAGTTCTTCTTATCGTTTCCTAACAAGAAAAGAATTTTTATACAGATCTATCTTATAGCAACGATAACGAAAGCATGTAAACAATCACTAGTTGAACAAGCATGGTAATAGTTCTGGTATCTTTTGTTACTAAGCATGTATTTCTATTCTTGTTTAGCATACGACAAGGGACATGTTCAAGCATACTTTTACTCTATTTATTAACAACACGATAGGGATATGCAAATATTCTTTTACTCTTGTTCATTAGCATAGCAATGGTTCATTCAATAGCAGTGACAGTGTACTTAGCATGCAACATTCTTTTTTTGACTTAGCATGGCATGGTTCTTTCATTGACAAGCATACAAGTTCTCTTATTAAGCATACAGGATCAAGTGCTATCATATCTTCTTATTAACATTAATCTTCTTAGCAACAAGCAAATTACAAAACTAGATTCTTTATTAGGTGTGAAAGAATTAGATAATACAGTTTTGCCCACTCACCAAGATCAATCGTCTTATGTTTCAACAAGAAGCTCTTCATGAAGGCTTCTTCTCGAGTGAGCAAAACGATATCTCTTGTTATATAGTGCCAACGCAGAGCGGGGCACTATACTTACTTCTTGACGGAGCAGCATCATATCCTGGACGATCTTCAGTACACGGTCATCGAGGTATTGTTACTCAGTGATACAGGCTTGATGGCAGGATTGTAGGTATAGTCTACCATAGTAAAGAGGATTAGGATAGCACAATCAGGTGATACCAGGCTGCAGCGACTCAAGAAAGAGTATGGGGCAGGACGCCAAGCAGATTTGATCATACACGAGGATGGGACTCTCAAGTTCGAGAGTCGACTATGTGTGCCGATTGGAGATATCCGGCACGAGAATATATCAGAGGCCCATAGTTCCTAGTATTTTATTCATCAAGGAGGGAGAAAGATGTACCATGATATTCGACAACACTTCTGGTAGAATGGGATAAAGAGGGAGATATCACGGTTTATCTGTCGGTGTTTAGTCTATCAGAAGGTTAAGGCTTAGCATCAGAGACCGGCAGGGTTACTTCAGCCTCTACTGATTCCGGAGTGAAGGTAGGAGCATATTACCATGGAATTTGTGACCGGTCTTCCTAGATCCCCTGCTAGTAGAGATGCCATTAGGGTGATAGTAGATCGACTCACGAAGGTTGCTCACTTTATACCTTTCAGAGTTGGTCAGTCTACTGAGCAGCTAGCCGAGATGTACATGAGACAGATTGTCAGACTGCATGGAGTACCAGTTAGCATAGTCTCAAAAAGGGTTTCCAAATTTACTTCTTAAATCTGGCAGATCCTTCAGTAGAGTTTAGACACCCGATTGAGGTTCAGTTCAGCATACCATCTGCAGACTTTGGAGGATATACTTCGATCATGTACACTAGATTTCAATGGTTCATTAGAGGATCACTTGCACTTGGTAGAGTTCTCCTATAACAACAGCTTTCAGAGGAGTATTCCAATAGCACCCTTTGAGGAGTTGTATGATAGGAGATGCAGATCACCATTAGCTTGGGATGATATTGGCGAGAGACAGATATTTGGTCCCGAGATGATAGCTCAGTCAGTTGAGGTTATCAGGAAGATCAGAGAGCATCTCAGAGTAGCTCAGGATCGTTAGAGTTATTGGGTAGATTCGCATCGGTGATATCTTGAGTTCTTAGTCGATGACTACATCTTTTTTAGGATTTTGCCTACCCGTGGAGTTATCAGATTTGGAGTACGGGGAAAGCTTAGTCCTAGATTTATCGGTTCGTTCAATATTTTTTAGGGTGTAGGAGATCTCTCATATAGACTAGCTCTTCCTCCATCGCTTCGTGAGGTACATGATGTCTTTCACCTATCTCAGTTGCGTCGGTATATTCCGGATCTGGGCCATGTCCTAGATCATTCCAAGTTGGTCGTTGGTACCGACCTATCGTATGAGGAGAGGCATATATCTATTTTGGATCGGAGGAAGAAGGTTCTCAAGAACTGGACTATCCGACTAGTTCGAGTTTCTTGGGGTCATCACTCGTCGGATGAGTCAACGTGGGAGCGCTAGGATGATATTCGTGCTCGTTATCCATATTTGCTCAACTCAGGAGGTATACTTATTCGTGTTCTCCGTATCTTATCCTATATTATGTGTTAGTTATTTACAGTAGTTAGTAGCTGCTTTCATATTTCTTGTTCCATTTACTTGCCTAGATTTTATTTTTGGATTTAGAGCCTTATTGAAATTCCGATGACAGAATTTTTCTGAGGGAAGAGTTGTGAGATCCGTCTTACAGCAACTGTATTAGTAAATGAATACGTATTTTGTATTATTATTATATGTACTTTATTTTATAGGATCTTGTGGAATCTCAGAATTTTACTACCTGACCAGCATACCATCGGTATACTTCGGCATACCGACGGCATACCGTTCGGCAGATATTTATTTTACTTTTGAGATATTTTTTAGATATTTTTGTGAGATATTTTCATGATTAGTGTTCGATACTTTCTATTATCCATTGGTTTCTTGGTTTTATTTTGAGTGATTGAGATTGATTTAACTCGTAACATGGATCGTTGACGAGGCAGATCGGACGGTCACGATTAAATTACCTCTTATATATATATGATTTGATTTCCTCTCTCCTCTCTCTTTTCTTTCTTTCTTTACTTCTTTATTTCCTCTCTATTTCCTACAAGATCTAGGAGCTTAGTCTTGAGACCTAAGAGTGTGGTTTCTGAACCCCTCTTGGTGGTGGAGTTGAAGGTTAAGGCTGGGAGCTTGACTTGAGGCAAGTACATCTTGCCAAAATCTTGAACGACTTTTTTTGTTGCAGTTTTTGAATTCCTTGGTAGTTTATGCTTAGAATTTTATGATAGTGGTTTTGTTAAATATGTTTCTCTAATAATTTTCCATCTCAGGCTAGTTTTAGAAACTGTTTTGAGCTTGTTTTGACTTTTTTGGTAGTGATCCTGATATTAACCGGTTAGGTAACTCGGTGTCGAATGATAACCGGAGTGATTGACATGTGGTTTAGTATATATGCTATAGGAAGCTTACCGTTAGACATGACACTTTGCCAGATCAGTTTATGTTAAGTTTTGGAACGTGATTTTGATTCCGAAATACCCATAATGACTAGACTTTCCCTAGAATTGCCTATAAAAACAAGCATATCGACGGTATATCAATTTGGTCCGACTTGGAATCCTAGAAACATGTTATGACCTGGACCAAAATAAAGATGGCATACTGTATTATACTGATGGTATATCGATTTGATGGAATCAGAAAACTGTTATAATTTTGCTCTTTCTAGTCCGACATTCCGACGGTAAACTGGAGTATATTAACGGTATACCAATTGCCCTGACTTTTTCTTCCTATTTTTCTAGAATTTCTCTGGATGGCATACCGACGATATACTGTAGTATACCGACGGTATACCGGTCATGTACTCTTTTGCATGTATTTTATTTTTTATTGTACTTTTTGCTGCTTTTTGCTTGGCGCTTGTGCACATATTGCATTTTTTGTGCTATTTTTTTGGCTCTACTTGTCTATTGTGTTTACCCGACCCGTCTTGACATTATGTATATTTTGGGGCCACTTACACATTATACACCTGTAGTGTATAGTTTTGGGGACACCTACTCAGTATACATCTGTCCCGGCTTTACGTATAGTTTGGGAACAATTACCATTATATGCCTACCAATACCAATTCTGATAGTGACCCATCGTGGTGAACTCCAGTTCATTTATTATACCAGTCTTGGCTTGACATCATGTATAGTTTTGGGACCACTTACTCATTATACACGTGTCGTATATAGTTTTGGAGACACCTACCCATTATACATATCTCTCGTACCAATCCCAGTATAGTTCGGACCTCCTACCCATTATACACTTGATTTATATATTTCTTGTTGTGGCTTTTTATAGCGCATCTCGTCATGTATATAATCTTTTGGTTGTATTACCCGTATAGTCTTGTGATTGTGCTTGTCAAAATATTTTCTAGTCTAGTTCATCCCTACGGGGAGCATCATGTCTAAGATGGATTCTGCGAAATGTCACACCCGGAATCCTGAAATAAACTTTTAAGGTTAATAACTTGCTAAAATGATTAGAGCATTATGGGAGGATATCCTGGTTGCATGCAGTCCCGTGCCCCGACAATATTTTTTACTGATAAATGGACTTGTAGCATGTTGTCGAGTAATATATATTTTTAGCTCATCGTCGTGTGGGGCATACTATACTAACTTACTCAGGTTCACCGTTGTGTAACTTGGATTAGGTGCACATCTTTCCTGGGGGTAGTGTATCCACTATTATTTACTTTTCTGTCATCTGACGTTTGGGTAGCTTGGACAATCTGTAGGGCATGCAACCGTACAAAAATTCTTAATGACATTTGCTAGTAATTAGGACTTGTGATAAGCCTAGTTAGCTAACGTAGCAAGCCATACTACTTGCTTGGCCATGATTGGTAGATGAAGTCCATTTATTGTTTTATCTTATTTTGCCTTACTTGCCTGACGGTGATCCATCGTGGTGCACTCTTGTCTATTATCTTGTATGCCATTTTAATTTATATGTACTGTTCCTTACATGTTTCCCTTGCCATGATCCCGACACTGTACCAATTCTTTTCTCGTTACTTTTCTCTTCTAGTTTACTTATATGCTTATGTTCCCCTTGTATGATCTCGTGCATATTCCTCGTCCAATTTTCTTTACATGTTTTTTATTTATTTTCTTGTTTCCTAGTGCACTTTATATATTACCTGGTAGTTACATGTTGCTTAGGATCTTGTAGCTCTATGTTGTATTACTGGTTTTTTATAATTTGGCCTCCTTTGTGGTACTTTATTTCGGGTCGGACCCTACTAGTTTTGCTTAGCCAGATCCGGTAGCGGAGTGTGTAAACCCCCTCACCCAAAATATGTATCTTGTGTATAATTTATATTATTATATTTATTATAGATTATTTTAAATATTGAATTTCTTTAGAGTATTCTCTTAGTTAATTAAAAATAAATTTTTTGATATATTTACTTATATAAATATTTATTTAGAATTATTTTTAGGCTATTTTATATTTTTGAAGATTTTTCTAGAATTTTTTGGGTAATTAAAACATAAAAAACGTAAATTTTTAGAACTTCCATGATTTACTATGAGACCATACTTGCATGTTGTTCCTTTCAAATATTTATTTTAGATTAAAATATTTAACTATATTTTTCTATAATTTATTTAAAATTTTAAGAAATTTATTTGGATTTTTGAAATTATTTAGGATTTATTTGGTTATATATAGTCTTAATATTAGATAGATGCTAATTTAGTGTTAATAGATATTAATAAGATTATATATAAATTATTTGTATTATCTTTAATTCTATTTAAAATTATAAATTATTGAAATAAACTCAAAATCTATTTTAAATTAATTCAAATCATGAGCCTACTAGGAAAGCAACTTCATGCATATCCTATCCTTATTTGGACTTATCATAATCCTATCCAAATTATTAAATCCTAGTCGTATTCAATTAAACATTTATAAATACCTATTAGACTTATGGAATAAACTCTCTTTCATAATTTTTTTTCCCAAACTTCTCTCTTTTTCGTCCAAAAATAGTCAAAATTTGTCATAAATTCAGCCTCATTTTCTAGTAGTTATGACGACTTAAAAAGACGATATCTCCTAGCTCCGGACTCCAAACGCGCTCCAGTTTTTTTTTAGAACTATATCAAGGTTAGTTTTTTGAATATATAAATTATTTTAATAAATTATGAACCTATTTTTCCAGAAAATTCTAAAAGTGTCAGTTGTCCGAAATCAGACGTATTTCTGTATTTTTGAGATTTTGGGAGATCCCGAATTCGAAATTACTAACCGTTTAAAGTTTTGGAAAGTTGACATGATAAACTTAAATAAAATAATATTTCCATAATTTAACATGTAAGTTTAGTTTACTGTAAAATTTGTGCAACGTAGATGTAAATAGGAAACCACCAAAAATTGTCATATGTGCGCCCTTGTGGACATAACTCTTTACCGACTTGTGATTTTATGAAACTGTTGATTCTGGTGTTCATGTAGAACTGAAATATATAAAATTATACACAAATCAAGGATTTGAGTTGGTTGACTTTTTGGTCAATGGATTGCCTCAATTTGCGTGCCATGAATCCCAAATTCGTAAAGTTGACGTTCTTTGGACCAAAATTATGGTTTAACAATAAAATTAGATTATAATAAGATTAAAATACTATTTTAGGTTATTTTATTCAGAATTAAAATAGATTAAAATGGAGGAACCTATTCACCCACTTTTGTAACCTAACTTGTTTAATTTATGTGACGGGTAGATCGGACGACGCCTTGAGTTGCGACTTCATCCCTTTTCAGACCAGGATAGATACCTTTCCCAATTGCTTATAGTACTCTTGCATGCTTATTATATTTTTATATATTCATTGCATGTGTGTTTTTTTCAGTAGGCGTATGGGCTATATCCACTCTGGTAAACAGTAGTAACTAGCATGCACTACGGTAGTTGTGTCGCGCTGGTCGCTACCCTCGAGGTATATCGATTTCTATTATCGCGCTGGTCGCTACCCTTGAGGTATGTCGATTTCTGATATTCCTGACATGTGTGTGAGTTGTGAGATTAGATAGAGTAGCCTACCCATACCCATACGTCGAAAAGTTGTCCTCATTATGCATTTCATATAGATTGTCTAGTACTGCGTACTTATATATTTTTTATCTATTATGCATATTTTAATGTATTCAATTGGCATGCTTCTATGTATCTTGTTACGTCCCTCTGAGGACCTGGTCCCTTTCCAGGTGTAGACGATCATGACTATTTGCAGGAGCACGGATCAGGACTAGCTACTCCATTCTCTTTCTAGGAGGTCTCTCTTCGAATCTCATTATTCATTAGATGTACTTATTTTTGTTCCTCTTATATTCTAGTTGGTAGTGGATTTGTCTCCGCCCAACTACTTGTTCTTATCAATCATTTTATACTTGATTCAGTTATATAGTTGATTGGTTATTTGATTCTGTGGATGAGATCTAGTTATGCCCTGTGACTTGCGACAATATAGATATACCACATGTGAGTTAATATTCATAATACAACGTACGTGTGTATTATCGTATCTATATATTGGAGTTGCCATATACATACGGCTGGCATGCTTACGTATTCCTAGTCCTACGTATTTTGGGACTGGGGCGTGACAGAGCGGGAGCATATTTCGTTCATTCACGAGGATGGTGACCACACAGAGAACCAGACTGATTGAGTGGATTTCTATTTTGTTCTCTCACTTATTGTATATATATTTTTGTGACGTTTAACCCCAAGCACCTGTTAGCTAGTATTTTGGACTTATTATATCGCCTACTGGCCATAACATGATTAACATATTTTAGACTATAGCTAGAGTTGATCATGTATGACTTATACTCTTGTTAGTTCTTTATTTTGTATTACTAACTTTATGATCAGCTATATATATATATATATATATATATATATATATATATATATAACTATTTTGTTTCTGATGATCATATTTCTTTGTATATTATGATTTTCTGCTTGTATTGAGACAGTAGGATCACTTGTCATGCCCCAGTCCCAAAATACGTAGGACTAGGAACACGTAAGCATGCCAGCCGCATATATATGGCAACTCTAATATATGGAAACCATAACACATACGTACGCTGTATTATGAACAATAATTCACAAATGGTATAAACTATCTCAAGTCACAGGCATAATCTAAATCTCATCCACAAAAATCAATATAAATAAATAACCAATAACTATGTAACTAAATTTTAATGTGAAGTATCAAAAGATGATAGTCGGATGAAAACAAATCCACTACCAAACTAGAATATAAAATAAACAAAATGAATACATCAACTAATAATCACGAGGCTCGAAGAGAAGACCTCCTCGAAATATAAGTAGCAAGTCCTGATCCGCGCATCCTGCTAATAGTCATGAATATCTACACCTGCAAAGGGACCAGGTCCTCAGAGAGATATAACAAGATACATAGAAGCATGCTAATAAAGTACTATAAATAAACATCCAATGGGTCACCTAACCATCTATGTGAATGCAGTTGAGAATAACTTTCTAACAAGTGGGATATCTGGCCATAAATGGGATTGGCATGATTCTCTCGGAGAATCAGGGGCCTACAAAGCATGTCATCTTTTGAACGCCAGAGGCCGCCAGTAATATAGGGGTCATCATCGCCACGTATCTCCGGCAGAGCGTACGAGTTACAGAAAGAAAAGTGCAAAGGAGCCCAAATGTCATACTTGTTGTTCTTCCCACCCCATGCTCTAAGCATGTCATATCCATGACACGATAATACCTCTAATAACTACCAAGTCTCCTAGCATGCAATTTCTAACAACAGTTATCCCTAACGCACGTCCCATACGTACATGAGGCCAGACCTGTCACGCAAGTCCGTGTCCTACATGAGACTCACACTCGTGTAACAGCTGTGTCACGGCTAATAAAACCTAAGAATGCCTCATGATAATAGGGTGGTCTCATAAACCAGGTCAACATGCATATACATAATAAAAACAGAATACGACGACACCGTCGTTGCACCCAAGTTTTCTTGGACGTGCAGTTTATATAGTAGTTAAAATATATGAACTAAATAAGCAGAAGTAAGATGCATGCAACATATGGAATATAAATTATAGTACAATGGCAAGGTATACTTGCCTGGCAAGAAAGCTGCGTAGTACCAATAACCTGCTCCTGAAGTCGCACAGGATAATCCGATGGTCCTATATACATATAATATAACACAATACAACATCAGCCATTACACTAGCACATACACACCCATAAATATATTGGACTCAGAGGGTACGCTAGGGGTGACACTGGTCGACTAACAGAGTCAAATGAGCGTCTAATTACGCGGGTGTCACATCTTCAAATGTTGTGCAAGATCTGTCACTACCACGTTCCGAAAACAGGGGTATTTTTGACTTTTTATAATAATTAATATTATTATAGTTACAATTAAGTAATTGCATGATAGTATATTTAATTTATTTAATTATGTGATGTGTAATTAAATATAGTATTATATGCAGTGTTTATTTATTTTTAAGCTAGTAGACTTGACCTAGAAGCCTAGTAGATGACCACATGTCTGAATTATAGAATTTTGTATTTAATTATTTATTTAGAATTTTAAATTCTTGGAGTTTATATTTAATTACCATATTTTATTTAATATTTTTGCGCATTGCCTTTGCTTCGATATTTGGAGCACTACCCTATCTGTTGTCTCCCAACAAATTTCACAATCTTGCCCTAGACATGCCCGCCTTCCATTCTGCTATTTTTGTAACTCATAATTATGCTCCCTGTGCATTATTTCTAGCCGCACAAAAGTCATCGCGGACGTTATTTAATAAATCCCTATTTTTGTATCGTTGTGCGTTCTAATTAAAATTGGAGGCAATCTTGACCTATTTTTCGTGCAGCCCAAATTAGGATAATATTCTGTCCTGAGTCTTCTTCATTATTAGTATTGATGACCTGACCTGATTCTGGCCCCATGTACTCCTAATTAATTTTAGAACACAACTTGCATTTATTTCTAATTAAATTGAGGATACTATTTTAACTGATTATGAAAATCCCAATTTAAATTTTAGTGCCCTGTAAATCGAGCCCATACCGATCATACAGCGCCCCCTGACCCTACAAAACACCAGACGCCGAATCGCCCGCCAAATTTTTGTCATTTTATGTGTTTGTGCAATTTCCTGAATTTAAGGAGCCAAGTTGCAATTATTCAATTGTAGGTGTCATCACCCCATTGGCCAAGACCAAATATAAAGGTTATTTATTTGTGGACCAAATTGTATTTTTCCCCACTCAACTTTACATGAAAACAATTTTCTTCATGAACAATCCTAGCCACTCATTCTAGGGGTTCAATCACCACCCTCCATCAACACCCTCTCTCCCTATTTATGTCATGTCACCATCAACCCTAATCCCTAGAAAACCTAGGAAACCCCACCCTCCTCAAGCCTCCATCTCCTCTCTCCAACGTGTAAATTCTTCTTCTCCTTCTTCCTTTCTTCTTCTTTTTCTTTTCTTCTTCTCCTTCCTTTCTTCTCCACCTCTTTATAAATTTTTTAATTGAAAAAGGGGGGGGGAAACACCCAATACTGTTCACCATTCCCTGCTGTGCACCGGCCGGCGACTGAGCCCGACCCCGACCGACTTCCCTTGCACTCCGACGAAACTCCTCCTCCCCCGCCGGACAGCTCCCCACGGCGGCCCGCGGCTCCCAAACGCCACCATCATTATCATCATTCCATTCCCGAGCTGAACTCCTCTAACTCCGGCCATCTCCACCTATCTTCACCACCATCCGGTCCGGCAGCCGCTGTACTCCGGCGAGCGGCCCGACCCAGCAGCCGATATCTTCTCCCTCTGCCGCTGCTCTGCATCATCTCCGGCCCGGCGACCCGCCATCCCCGCTGCTCATCTTCCCTTCCCTGTGCTTCGACCCCGGCCTGCCGTCAGCTACTGCTCGGTCGCCGCTGTTGCTCGGCCGACTCCAGTCCTGCAGGCCCCGCTCCTGCGCACCCCGACCCCCACTGGAACTCCCGCTGGCCTACACCAGTCCGGCGGCCGGCCAAGCCCCGATCATCGCTGTAAGCTTCTCTTCTCTCCCCTTCCTTCTTCTTATATATATATATATATATATATATATATATATATGTATGTATATATATATATATATATGTATGTATATATATATATATATATATATATATATATATATATATATATATATGTATGTATATATATATACATACGTATATACGTATGGGTATATATATAATATATGTATATGTAGAATAGTTAATTAATTAATATGAATGCAATGTGTATATATTTAGGATATGAATGCAATGTGTAGGTATGTGTATAGTATTATTATTAATTAATGTTAATACGCTTGTATAAGCATAGTATATATATATATATTTTAGTATACATATATATATAAACGTATTTTGGTGTATATGTATATGTATGTACATTTAATATGATTTATATATATATATATACATATTTAAATATGTATATGTGTATTTCCTTTAACATATATATGTATGTATTTTGGTATAATTATATATTGGTAGAGTATATATTAAATTAATATATTTGGTATAAATATGTGTACCTATATATATATACATGTATAAACATATTTTTGGTATGTAAAAATATACAGTATATATATATAACTGTATTGATATATATATGTACTTGTAAAACATATTTTGGTATAATTACCTGTATATAGTATTGTATTATTTTGGTATGTATGCATATATATATATATATATATATATATAATATAAGTTAATATGTACTTTGGTACATGTATATTAGTTTATATATATGAGTGATGTATAATTTTCACATAAATAAAATATATTTCCACTTATGTACATACAGTTATACCTATTTTGTATATACTTTGGAATAACTATATATATGTATTATATTTTATTATTAATAATATGGTTAATTGGTGAACCTACTAGGTGATCCTAGGTGACCAGTATCATACCTAGAGAAATCCCGAACTCTGTATTTTTAGACTGTGTTAGTATAGCATCTGATGCAAATATGGTTTTGCTTTGTGATATGTTTCTAGGACTGTTGGTTTATCCAGGAGATATTCTGGAACAGGACATCCATAAATACCAGCTAAGGACCCAAGGCAAGTACATTCTCTGATAATTTCCAATTCTTTGATAATTTCTATAAATTAAATAATCATGAAATGTTACATCTGAATCCTTGACACTGTGTTACACGGACTAGTATAGCTTGGATCTGCAGTCATGAGATGTTACATTGATTATCGTATTGACATTGTACACGACATGTATATTAGACATCGTATATGATAGACTGGACTTGCTCGTGTATCGTGACGTGTCATGGTTGGATCCACAGTACTAGTTGGGGGCGGGGAAGTAGTTAGTAAGAAATGTGATCATAACCTCTTATTG
The DNA here is from genome assembly GCA_036927795.1 of Iris macrosiphon. NCBI lineage: Eukaryota > Viridiplantae > Streptophyta > Magnoliopsida > Asparagales > Iridaceae > Iris > Iris macrosiphon. The sequence continues at coordinate 6,878,002 of JAYESA010000014.1, forward strand.
TAGTGTAGAACAATATAAGTGTTAATCATGCTCTTCACCCATGATTAGCCAGGCCCTGTAGCTATCGTACATGTTCCCAAGCCGATCACATTTTGAAACTACTATTTTAAACACTTAGAATAGATTACAGTTCCCTATTTAAACCATATACTACATCACCCGTATATGATACTGTTCCTTGTTCTTTTCATTTTCATACATGCACTGACTGTATCATATTGTCTATTGCCTGTCTCTTCACATTGCCTGTCTCTCTTTTATTGCCATTGCATTTATTTCACTGTCTTCTCAGTAGCTAGCATCGCATGTTTATTGCTTTATAGTCCTTATCAATTAAATGGAACTGTTATTTGAGATTGTACTTTGCTCTTTCCTGACTGAAAATATTTTTCCAGACTATGCCTTAGAGGATCGGTAGCCAACACTTTATGGACCATATGGTGAGTAGCTGCACTTGGGCTTGATAGTTAGTTGTGATTCCGAGAGGCCTAGCCGAAAATTACTATATTTTAGTTAGTTCTTTCAGTAGACTATTTGGTACCGGATTTGTCTCCGGCAATTTTATTGAGACTTGGATAACTGTTGAGTTAAGTTATTACTTTCTGACTTGTGTTATAGTTAATTCTGTTTGGTATCTTATCGTGCTGTAATCCTGTGATTGAGTATGTGTTCATTTTATTTGTGTCATCCGTGCCTCCTTATGGAGATTGGATGCTTGTGTGAGATTGGCTAGATAGTATCAAGACCTTGACAGCGTTCTACCACCGATGCTGCGGCGTAGGCTGGACGTACTCGCGTACTCGTGCCCCAATTCCGGGTGCGGGTCGTGACACATTTTTAGTGGTAGCCCATGCAGGTCAGACTTCGCGAGTTGTGCGATGTCGTAGTAGTGTGGCATCCTTGTTACACTATTGCGTGCCTGCGATAGGATCTAGGACATAGGGTACTAGGACGAGAGCGAATACTCAATCACAATTTCTTGAGAGATTCCTGGAATGACCCCTGAGAATCTTATTTTAAATTCTAATTTAAAATCATTCCCTTGTTCCGTCCATTCTCACTTGTTGATTGTTGATTAGCTATTAAATTAGGATTTTGGTTCCATTGTAGGGTTTGATTTCATATCAAGATGAATTTACAGACTGATTTATGGTATTATCTGATGACCCATGTCGATGAGGACAGTGAGAAAAGATAACACTAGGGCTCTTGGACTACTAGAGATGGATTTAAATTATAATTTAAAGATTGAAAATAAATTGCATTTTTGAATTTTTAGAAGTAGAGATATTATGTTATTAAAATTTTATTTTTGAGGATTCAAATTCGATTCAATGAACATAGACAAGGCTGTAAGGATTTTTGAATTGATAAAAAATTTTCACTTTAGTATTTAAATAATTAACCTTTGAGGAAGGAATATGCATTATACTTTAAATTATTCGAGGAGTTAGTTTCGAGAACTTTGTTTGGAGAATAAAATCTTATAGAGGGAGAGATATATTAGTATATCAGTAGGTGAGATGCATGTGTAAGGATCTGTTGGCTTGAGCATGATTGAGATTTCACTGCCAACTGGCTTAGGTGTTCATCTAGGATTGTATTGGAGAGAGCAGTACTTAGTATGGTGTATTGCATTTGATATGCACTTGAGTGATAAGGATAACTAGTATCAGCGATTTCAGTAGGTAAGGAAGCTAGCAGTGAGTATGTTTCTAGTAGAACTATGGTACTTAGAAGGATAGAGGTATCAGACCATGGATGTATCTTTGACCTGTGCAATCACAACTAGAAATATTTATTCCCAATCTTTTATCTTGAATGTTGCTTCTTTAGAACTGTACTGTCCTTCCTTGATGATATCGTATTTTTGCCTTAATTGATTCTTTGGGATCTGTCTTCAGGATATCGCCGCAGACACGGTCTATGAGAGCGGGAACATCAGCTTTAGAGGGATCTGCCACCTCTCCACCTGAAGGACAGACAGCCGTAGTTCCTCCTACATCTCCGGTGCATGTAGGAGTGTCTGCACTTTTCGGGGATCCTCCTCCCCCACCTGTTCAGAAGATTGCCGCAGCTGTGACGGATAACCTTCCTCCTCCACCGACTCCGATTCCCGGAGGTTTACCCCTGGACGGGACGCTGATGTTTACCTTGATCCAGGGCATGGTAGATGCCAAAGAGTGACGGCAGACGCTCAGCGAGTTCAATCAGAGGGTGCAAGCAGAAGCGCACCAGGCACAAACCGAGCTGATGAGAGAAAATATGGAGAATGCTCATCAGGTGACTCTCCAAGCTTTGGAGAAAGTAGCACAGTACCAGCAGTTTCCTGGCCAGCAGCAGAGATCAGGCACTATAGTGGATTTCAAAAGGATGATGCCTCGAGAGTTTAAAGGCACCGAAGGGATACTCTACGCTGATGACTGGCTAGAGGATATAGAGAGAAGCCTGCGATTGACCCTGATTCCGGAGAACTTGCAGATAGAAGCCGCTGGCAGTCAGATGTTCGATATCGCACTCACGTGGTATCGCACGGAGCCAAGAATTACTGCGCAAGGACTTACTTGGGAGACCTTCAAGGAACTCTTCAAGGAGAAGTTCCTTCCCGACGTGGCATTGGGAACCTTAGAAAGTCAGTTTTATGACTTGGTTCAAGGAAACATGTCGGTCGACGAGTATGCTGCAGAATTCTGTAGATTGAGCCGTTTTGCATCGTCTATGATTCGGGACCCAGGAGATCGAGCCCGAAAATTCAGAAAGGGGCTGACAAGAGAGATTAGGTCGCGCACTTCTGGTCGTCGTACCGCTACCTTTGAGGCTATCTTGATGGATGCTCAGATTACAAAAGAGGATCTGGATCTCAGGCCTAAGAGGAGTCACAATACTCTTGGAGATACGAATAGTAGCGCAGGACCGGCCAAGCATCCCCGTATTCAGCACCAACAGCAGTACCAAGTACTATTTCATATTCAGCAACAACCATGGATATTTCAGCATCCACCGCAGTACCTAGCACCAGTTCCTATCCAGCAACATCCATGGGCGTATCAGTATCAACAATAGTACCAGGCCCCAGTCCATGTTCAGCATAATCAGCAACAGCCTCCGAGAGAGACACAGCAGACTTGTCATTTCTGTAAGAAGCCAGGTCACCTTTGGGAGAGCTGTAGAACGAGGCTAGGGCTTTGTTTGCACTGCGGCGCTGCGGGACATCGAGTAAGGGATTGTCTTCTAGCCCCTTATCTTCCCGGCCAGCGCGCAACTTCAGATTATAGAGATCCAGTTAGGCTACCTGTGGAACCGTATATTGCTCAGCACCCGCGAAGGGATCCACCCCAGCAGGGCGGGGCATTTGCGATGACGGTCGAGGAGACCGATACTACAGGTAATGTGTTAGCAGGTTCTGTTCTTTCCTTCCTTCTATTCCTATCTATTTGATTGATTGACTGATACCTTAGTACCGTAGCTTGCATGCATGATTTTCTTGTTATAATGTAGCTAGTAGTACCCCTGATACAGAGACTGCAAAACCATGACAAAGACACTATGATCGTACATATTCCCTTAGGTTGCATGTTGTATGATTATAGGAAAGATTTTTCTTATACCATGATTATCGGGGTTTGACCATGACAAAGATTCATGAAGGAGTTATGACTTGACAGGAGAGACAAGATGATTAACAAGATGATTAAAAATTCGAGGATAAATATCGATTTAAATAGAGGGTTAAGAAATTAACATTGCATAATTAGTGGTTTATTAATTCCAGAAAAATTATGGCATATTTAAATTGGTTATTAAATTTGAAAATTTGGGAGACTATCATTATATTTATTTGGTTACAAGTTATGAATTTTAGAATTCTATAGTTGGATGTCGCATTGGAGAACCCTTATGTAAACCCCCCTGAATTTTCAAATTATTAAATCTTGGATTTTTCCCAATTTTCTGGAATTTTCTGGGAATTTTCTGTAATTAAAATCAAGATTTTCAATTAATAAATGATTTTTAATTAGTAATAAATAATATTAAAATATCATGAAAATAACATTTTTGGGTGTAAAATGAAAAATTGGACTTAGGGTAATTTTCCTGGATTTTTCTGGGCCTCAGACCTATTTTTAAATGCCTAAAAACTATTTTTATTAATTAATTAATTATTTAATCATTTATTTATTTATTTATTATTTATTTTTTTTATTATTTATTTTCTTTTCTTTTTTCCTTGGGCCGGCCCGGCCCAATGGACCGGCCCAGCAGCCCAACCCAGCCCGCTTCTTTCCGGGTCGGGTCGGGTCTGCCCGGACCCGACCCACGTGCCGCCCGACCCGGGCGACCGGTTCCCCCTCTCTCCCTCGCCTCCGCGTCGCGCGCCGCCTCCGCCGCGCCCTCCCCGCACCGGCCGGCCACCTCACCCCCTCGGCCCGCCTTCCGCGGCCACCTCACCCCCACGGCCCGCCTTCCGCGGCCGACACCGCCCTATATAAACCCTCCCCTCTCTTCCTCCTCCGCCTCACACCCTAACTCCGGCCATCCCTCCCGCCGGCGAACCTCCACCACTCCCTCCAGCCGCCTAGCCCCCCTCGGCTCCGTCCCCGACTTCCCAGACCCGGCCGCCTGTCTTCCTCCTCCGCCTCGCCTCCTCGAACGCTGCCTCCGGCCACGACGAGCAGCAGCGGCACCAACTCCAGCCGCTCCGGCCGCCTCCGGCCTCTGCGCCGCCTCCGCCCAGCTCGCCGGCGCCGCCCAGCCCTCCGGTCGGCTTCTCCCACCACATCGACGCCTCAGCCGCCGTAGCCGGCCGATTTCCCCCCTGAACCCTAACCCTAGCCCTAATTTGGACTTCGTGTCGACACGACACGGACACGCCTCGAACCTGAATTTTCAGGTCCCCTTCAGGTACGCGTAACTTTCGCCTCGTAGCTCCGTTTCCATTTCCGCAAATTGCGTTGTGAAGCCTGTATGACCCTCTCGGTGTCCGGACAAACTGTTCGGGACATCGCATCCTGTGGTGATCGCACACCGCGATCCAAAAACAGGAAAAACCAAACCCTGTTTCACCCCGGAACTGAGTCCGCCCCGCCAAACGGGACGACTTGGTCACGTGCGGTCTTCACAGATACGTACGCATCGTCGATACGGACGTGTGAGTTTTCGTGGAAGCTGATTCGGGTGTGCGTGCACACCGGAATCAACGCGTATCCGCGGACATCGTCCCGTATCCGCCTTTTCGGCAATTTACCCTAACTTCGTGCACACACGTCGGTTCGAGACGAAACTTGCGCCATCGGACTCGTAGCAATACGCTGGTCCTGTGGGTCAAGTTTGGTTCGATTCTGAGAACATTGACGAAATCGCGTGTCGTGGGCCCCACAGGCCCCGCTCGACGGGCGATTTTGTGTTCGGCTCATCGGAATCCAAATCTGGAAGTTCCGTTGGGTTCGTATCAGCGTTTCTGACCTGTTGACACTAAGTTTGGTGAATTTGGAGACCTTTGACCCGGACGCGTTTTTCGGTGCAAAGCGGGCCCACCGGCGGATCCCGTTTTGACCCGAAACTGCCGTTTTTGCCCTTGTCTCCAAATTGGACCCAAGGATAGACGTTTCTAGCTATTTGACACCTTCTGAGAGTGATGGTAATGTCTATTTTAGCTTTTGGACTCATCTCTGGACTTTTCCCCCAAGAACCTAATTAATCAGATCCAAACAACAGGCAAGTACCTGCACCTCAAGTTAATCTTCATATATTGTGATAATTAATTCCCTGTCTTACATGTACCCTTGATGATTACACATTGTGTTAGAAATGTTGAACTTCATGTCTTGAATATTGGTAGTTCCTGTCTTGTTTTTCATGTCGGGTGGGAGAATACTAGGAGGCATGTAGTTTACCCTTTCCCCTGTCGTGACTGCTAGCTTTTGGTACGCGACTGTACCATCAGCCTGATACTCGATTATTCCTGACTGCTAGCCGCCTATGGCGTGCCTGATTAGCCTTATAAACCCCTACATGCCAACTATGTATTCTAAAAAAAAAAAAAACACAAGTACACACATATAGTTTCTGGTTATTTCTTGCTGTCTATTGTAGTTTCATTTCCTGTTTCATTTATTTCTGTTTCTCATATTCCTGTTTACAGTTAACTCTGAGATAATAATGTTCTGTTAATGCTGTTTCTCAACATGATATCCAATATTTAATTGTCATAAAATATTTAGTTTAACCTTGTTGTGCACTGTGTACTTTGCTCCTTTCCTGACTGGATCTGTTAATTTAGGCGATGATGAGGACCTTGCTCCTACTTATTATGGTCCCTATGAGGGGACTGATGATACCTATGAGGAGCCAGAACCCACCCAGGAGACCCCTGCTGCTGAGTAGCTAGTAGTAGCTATCTTTCATTTCTATTTCTTATCTTATTTATCGGGTTTGTCCCCGATTTCAATATTGAATTTCTGTACTTAAACATTTGAATCTGTTGTCACATTTATTTTCAGTTGCAATCTTAAGTTTCATTTCTCATTATTATCTTGCCTATGTTGTTGTGAATGAGCTAGTTAGTAATTATGGATTGACCTAGACAGCGTACTACCGTCGACTCTGCGGCGTAGGCTGGACGTACCCACGCACTCGTGCCCGAACTTCCGGGTACGGGTCGTGACACGTTTTTATGGTGGCCCATGCAGGTCATATCCTAAAATAGGGTAATACCCTAGGACAGGGTATGGAATAAAATTGAGGATTCTAGGAAAAGCTCATTCACAGTATAGCGTCCTTATTTCAATTCTTGATATCATTGCTGCTCAATTTTTCCTATCGCCTTTGATTTCCAAGTATTCTATTCTGATCTTCCTATCCCTTAATCTTTCAGAATGGTCCAGACCAGGAACACAGTAGGAGGCACATCGGAACCAGCTGAGCAGAATGTGCCCGAGACTCTTGCACTCCCGCCGCCTCCATCTGTCCCGGCAGTTACCCTAGATGGGGCACAACTGCTAGGAGTGTTCCAGGGATTGGTGGAATCCCAGAAAGAACAGACTGCACTTCTGTGGACCAGCCTCTCAGAAGCTATTAAGTCCCAGGAGTCGCCACTCAAGAGGCCAGGGAGTGCCAAAGACTTCAAGAATCTTAGACCCCTGGAATTCTACGGAACTGAGGGCATTCTCTATGTCGATGAATGGATAGAGAATGTCGAGAGACTCCTGAAGACTGCTCGGGTTCCCGATGATCTCAAAGTGGAGTCCGCAAGCCTGCAACTGTTCGACATTGCTCGAACCTGGTTCAGAGATGAACCCCAACTATCTGCTCCTGACATCACCTGGGAGGACTTCAAGAGGCTATTCAAGAAGAAATTCTACCCCGAAGTGGCTCAGGAAGCTCTCGAAAGCCAATTCGAGAGACTGGAACAAGGTACCCTGACTGTTGATGAATATACTGCTGAATTTAGCAGGTTAAGCCACTTTGCGGAGTACATAGTTCGTACCCCGGAGGACAGAGCCCATAGATTCAAGAAGGGGCTGTCTCCGGATATTCGCCTTGCTGTCACCACCAGCCGAGCTCGTACCTATGAAGAAATCCTGAGCGTGGCACAAGGCGTGGAGAGAGATATGGGGCATAAACTGAAGCGAGAAAGAGATACCGGAAATACAGGACCCAACAAACGCCCTTTTCAACAACAGCACCAGCAACAACAACAGAGGGCCCCGCAGCAAACTCAGCGTCCTCTCCCTCGAGCTCCAGCACCCCAACCCCAGGCTCAAAGACAGAACCAACAAGCTGCCCCTTGTGGCTATTGCCAAAAACCAGGTCATACTTGGCAAGTCTGCAGGAAGAGGCTAGGTGCCTGCCTCTACTGCGGCTCAGCAGCGCATCAAATGAGGGACTGTCCAGCTGCTCAAGAACGCCCAGCTGCACCAAAGGCTCCAGCCCAGACCAGGGCCCCAGCAGTACAACAAAGGGGACCCCCACTTCCAACACAACAACAACGCTTTGCTCAGCACCAACAGCAACAGAGGGGTGCACCGCAGCAAGGCCGTGCTTATGCAATGACTCTGGAAGAAGCTGAGGCCACAGCAGACGTGATCACAGGTTCTGTGCTTATAAATTCAATACCAACTATTACTTTATTTGACTCTGGAGCTTCTCATTCATTCATGTCAGTAGATTTCCTTATGAAGCATAGCTTAAGCACTAAACCCCTTAGGAATTGTTATAAGATCATTACCGGTGGAGGAATCATTCCGGTTAGTGATGCATGTAACAATTGTCCTATCACACTATGTGGAAGAGAACTGTATGCTAGACTACTTGTAATGCCAGTGCCCAGTTTTGACATTATACTGGGTATGGATTGGTTAAGTCAACATCATGCCACAATAGACTGTCACAGAGGCAGTGTAATCTTTAGACCCCCTGGCAAGCCAGAATTTGAATTTGCTAGAGGTTCTAGATAAATGGGTAATAACATAATTTGTGGAGCCCTAGTAACAGAAGAATTGCCACCTATCATCTCTGAATACCTTGATGTCTTCTCTGAAGATCTCCCAGGCCTACCCCCAGACCGAGAAGTTGAATTCTCTATTGACCTAGTGCCAGGAGCAGCACCAGTATCTCAAAATCCCTACAGAATCAACAAGAAGGAGATAATAGAACTAAATGAGCAAATCAAAGAACTAGAAGACAAATGCTTCATTAGGTCTAGTGTCTCACCCTGGGGAGCTCCAATATTATTTGTGCCCAAGAAGGACGGAACATCCCGAATGTGTATTGACTATAGGGCCTTGAATGCCTTAACAATTAAGAATAAGTATCCCCTGCCCAGGATAGATGACTTATTCGATCAGCTGAGTGGAGCTTGGGTGTTTTCAAAGATTAATTTAAGGTCTGGTTACCACCAAGTAAGGGTGAGAAAGGAAGACATCCCTAAAACTGCTTTCAATACCCGGAACGGACACTACGAATTCTTAGTAATGCCGTTCGGGTTGACGAATGCTCCAGCAGTTTTTATGAACCTAATGAACAGAGTTTTCCAGCCATACCTAGACAAATTTGTAGTGGTCTTCATTGATGATATTTTGATCTACTCCAAGACCCCCGAAGAACATGAAGAACATTTGAGGTTAGCCTTGGAGACTTTGAGGAAGGAAAAACTTTATAGAAAATTGTCTAAATGTGCTTTCTTCCTAGACAAAGTAGAATTCTTGGGACATGTTGTGACTGGAGACGGAATAGCAGTAGATCCTAAGAAGATAGCTGCAGTAGAATCCTGGCCCACTCCAGACTCTGTAGCTGAGATTAGAAGTTTCCTGGGACTAGCTGGCTACTATCGGAAGTTTGTGAAGGACTTTGCTAGAATTGCGGAGCCCATGACAAAATTAACAAGAAAGGATGAAGAGTTCACCTGGACTGATGAATGTCAGCGTGCCTTTGAGGAATTGAAGAAAAGACTGACTTCTGCCCCTATTCTGACCTTACCTTCCGGAACCGGAGGTTTCGCTATTTATAGTGATGCTTCTGGAAAAGGTCTAGGTTGTGTACTGGAGAAGAACAAGAAGGTAATAGCATATGCCTCTAGACAGCTTCGACCTCATGAAAAGAATTATCCAACTCATGATTTAGAATTGGCAGCTGTTATTTTTGCTCTTAAACTATGGAAGCATTATCTTTATGGAGAAAGGGTAGAAATATTTACAGACCATAAAAGTTTAAAATATATCTTCACCCAGAAAGAGCTAAACATGAGGCAAAGAAGGTGGCTGGAACTAATGAAAGACTTTGATATTACCCTTCAATATCATCCTGGGAAGGCAAATGTAGTTGCTGATGCTCTAAGCAGGTATCCTATGGCGATGTACTTGACTATGGACAGACACCTGCTGGAGGACTTGGAAAGTTTAGGTATTGAAGTAATTATCCCAGGAAAAGAAGGCCAAATGATGAACTTGCAGATTCAGTCTACTTTAATAGACAAGATCAAGGAGACTCAGTTTCAGGACGAAGGCCTGCGAAGCCTTCGAGGTCAAGTGCAAGCTGGACTAGTAGAAGAATTCAGAATTCATGAAGATGGATCACTGAGGCTTGGCGATAGATTATGTGTACCTCAAGGAGACATAAGAGAAGAAATTATGCAAGAGGCGCACAGATCGCAATACTCTATACATCCAGGAGCCAACAAGATGTACAAGGACCTGAGAACGCATGTTTGGTGGCACGGCATAAAAAGAGAAGTAGCCAGGTTCGTATCTCGTTGTTTAGTGTGCCAGCAAGTCAAGGCAGAAAGACAAAGACCTGGAGGACTGCTTCAACCCCTACCCATTCCGGAGTGGAAGTGGGAACATATCACAATGGATTTTGTTTCCGGACTTCCAAGGACACCTAGTGGTAAGGATGCAATCTGGGTGATAGTAGATAGACTGACCAAGTCTGCACATTTTCTACCTTTCAAAGTAGGGCTATCTACAGAGAAGCTGGCAGATTTATATATCAGACATATTGTTAGGCTGCATGGAGTTCCAGTAAGTATTGTCTTCGACCGAGATTCAAGATTCACCTCTCACTTCTGGAAGAGCTTACAAGCCAGCTTGGGGACGCAACTCAAATTCAGCACAGCTTATCATCCCCAAACCGATGGACAATCGGAACGTACAATCCAGACACTTGAAGATATGCTCCGTACATGTGTTCTGGATTTTGGAGGATCCTGGGAAGACTATCTACATCTGGTGGAGTTCTCTTATAATAACAGTTACCAAGCAAGTATTGAGATGACTCCATTTGAAGCTCTGTATGGACGAAGATGTCGTACCCCGCTATCATGGGACGACGTTGGAGAAAGAGCTCTGCTGGGACCAGAGATGGTGATCGATTCAGCTGAGAAGGTAAAACAGATAAGGGATAGACTTCGAGTGGCTCAAGACAGGCAACGACATTGGGCAAACAGCCACCGAAGGCCCTTAGAATTTGAGGTAATTAAATTTATGAAATTCAAGTCAATTTAAATACTTTGCTTATGGAACTAAGACTTGATTATGACTCTATTTTAAGGTTGGAGAGCTGGTGTTCTTAAATATTTCCCCGACACGTGGCACCATTAGGTTCGGAAGGAGTGGAAAACTCAGCCCAAGATTCATTGGACCTTTTGGCATTCAGGAGAAAATCGGAGAAGTGGCATACCGTCTGGCATTGCCACCCTCTCTGGAAGGAGTCCATAACGTCTTTCACGTGTCGCAGTTGAGGAAGTACGTGTCAGACCCCAGCCACATTTTGGATCACTCAGAGCTCGAAGTAGGCCTAAGTCTGACTTACCAGGAGCAACCCGTGGAGATACTGGATCGCTCGGAGAAAGTCCTACGGAACCAGGTTATCTCCCTGGTTCGCGTAGCTTGGAAGCACCATTCTCCCGGCGAATCCACCTGGGAGCGAGAAGACGAGATTAGAGAGCGATATCCCTATCTTTTTGAACCCTGAGGTATTTTAATTTTCGGCCTTTCTTTTCGTCCCATTGTTATTCTTAAATTTCGAGGACAAAATATTTTGTAAGTTGGGTAGGTTGTAAACCCCCCTGAATTTTCAAATTATTAAATCTTGGATTTTTCCCAATTTTCTGGAATTTTTTGGGAATTTTCTGTAATTAAAATCAAGATTTTCAATTAATAAATGATTTTTAATTAGCAATAAATAATATTAAAATATCATGAAAATAACATTTTTGGGTGTAAAATGAAAAATTGGACTTAGGGTAATTTTTCTGGATTTTTCTGGGCCTCAGACCTATTTTTAAATGCCTAAAAACTATTTTTATTAATTAATTAATTATTTAATCATTTATTTATTTATTTATTATTATTATTTTTTATTTATTTTCTTTTCTTTTTTCCTTGGGCCGGCCCGGCCCAATGGACCGGCCCAGCAGCCCAACCCAGCCCGCTTCTTTCCGGGTCGGGTCGGGTCTGCCCGGACCCGACCCACGTGCCGCCCGACCCGGGCGACCGGTTCCCCCTCTCTCCCTCGCCTCCGCGTCGCGCACCGCCTCCGCCGCGCCCTCCCCACACCGGCCGGCCACCTCACCCCCTCGGCCCGCCTTCCGCGGCCACCTCACCCCCACGGCCCGCCTTCCGCGGCCGACACCGCCCTATATAAACCCTCCCCTCTCTTCCTCCTCCGCCTCACACCCTAACTCCGGCCATCCCTCCCGCCGGCGAACCTCCACCACTCCCTCCAGCCGCCTAGCCCCCCTCGGCTCCGTCCCCGACTTCCCAGACCCGGCCGCCTGTCTTCCTCCTCCGCCTCGCCTCCTCGAACGCTGCCTCCGGCCACGACGAGCAGCAGCGGCACCAACTCCAGCCGCTCCGGCCGCCTCCGGCCTCTGCGCCGCCTCCGCCCAGCTCGCCGGCGTCGCCCAGCCCTCCGGTCGGCTTCCCCCACCGCATCGATGCCTCAGCCGTCGTAGCCGGCCGATTTCCCCCCTGAACCCTAACCCTAGCCCTAATTTGGACTTCGTGTCGACACGACAAGGACACGCCTCGAACCTGAATTTTTAGGTCCCCTTCAGGTACGCGTAACTTTCGCCTCGTAGCTCCGTTTCCATTTCCGCAAATTGCGTTGTGAATCCTGTATGACCCTCTCGGTGTCCGGACAAACTGTTCGGGACATCGCGTCCTGCGGTGATCGCACACCGCGATCCAAAAATAGGAAAAACCAGACCCTGTTTCACCCCGGAACTGAGTCCGTCCCGCCAAACGGGACGACTTGGTCACGTGCGGTCTTCACAGATACGTACGCATCGTCGATACGGACGTGTGAGTTTTCGTGGAAGCTGATTCGGGTGTGCGTGCACACCGGAATCAACGCGTATCCGCGGACATCGCCCCGTATCCGCCTTTTCGGCAATTCACCCTAACTTCGTGCACACACGTCGATTCAAGACGAAACTTGCGCCATCGGACTCGTAGCAATACGCTGGTCCTGTGGGTCAAGTTTGGTTCGATTCTGAGAACGTTGACGAAATCGCGTGTCGTGGGCCCCACAGGCCCCGCTCGACGGACGATTTTGTGTTCGGCTCATCGGAATCCAAATCTGGAAGTTCCGTTGGGTTCGTATCAGCGTTCCTGACCCGTTGACACTAAGTTTGGTGAATTTGGAGACCTTTGACCCGAACGCGTTTTTCGGTGCAAAGCGGGCCCACCGGCGGACCCCGTTTTGACCCGAAACTGCCGTTTTTGCCCTTGATGGTAATGTCTATTTCAGCTTTTGGACTCATCTCTGGACTTTTCCCCCAAGAACCTAATTAATCAGATCCAAACAACAGGCAAGTACCTGCACCTCAAGTTAATCTTCATATATTGTGATAATTAATTCCCTGTCTTATATGTACCCTTGATGATTACACATTGTGTTAGAAATGTTGAACTTCATGTCTTGAATATTGGTAGTTCCTGTCTTGTTTTTCATGTCGGGTGGGAGAATACTAGGAGGCATGTAGTTTACCCTTTCCCCTGTCGTGACTGCTAGCTTTTGGTACGCGACTGTACCATCAGCCTGATACTCGATTATTCCTGACTGCTAGCCGCCTATGGCGTGCCTGATTAGCCTTATAAACCCCTACATGCCAACTATGTATTCTAAAAAAAAAACAAACACAAGTACCCACATATAGTTTCTGGTTATTTCTTGCTGGCTATTGTAGTTTCATTTCCTGTTTCATTTATTTCTGTTTCTCATATTCCTGTTTACAGTTAACTCTGAGATAATAATGTTCTGTTAATGCTGTTTCTCAACATGATATCCAATATTTAATTGTCATAAAATATTTAGTTTAACCTTGTTGTGCACTGTGTACTTTGCTCCTTTCCTGACTGGATCTGTTGATTTAGGCGATGATGAGGACCTTGCTCCTACTTATTATGGTCCCTATGAGGGGACTGATGATACCTATGAGGAGCCAGAACCCACCCAGGAGACCCCTGCTGCTGAGTAGCTAGTAGTAGCTATCTTTCATTTCTATTTTTTATCTTATTTATCGGGTTTGTCCCCGATTTCAATATTGAATTTCTGTACTTAAACATTTGAATCTGTTGTCACATTTATTTTCAGTTGCAATCTTAAGTTTCATTTCTCATTATTATCTTGCCTATGTTGTTGTGAATGAGCTAGTTAGTAATTATGGATTGACCTAGACAGCGTACTACCGCCGACTCTGCGGCGTAGGCTGGACGTACCCACGCACTCGTGCCCGAACTTCCGGGTACGGGTCGTGACACTTAAGTATCGCATTGTTAAGTATTTTGAGGAAAGAGGAAATCGAGGAATAAAATTTTGATGGATAAATATTTGAATTCAAATTTGGGATGAGATTTAAATTTTATAATTGTGCCTTGAAAAAAAAAAAATCAAATTAGAGGAGTGGATATTAAATTCCGAGTATTGAATTATTAACTAAAACTTTCAAGGAAAATTTTGATAAAAATGGACGTTGATTTTATTTCAAGGATTTTTCAGGAATGCGATAACTTCAGAATTTTTAAAAAATTGTGAGAGGACATTGTGGATTCTTAACTGATTTTGTGATTGATGAATTTAAATTTGAGGGAAATAATAATGTGTATGAATAAACGCTACCTTGGGGATTTTAAATTTCGAGGACGAAATTCTTTTAAGGATGGTAGACTTGTCACTACCACGTTCCGAAAACAGGGATATTTTTGACTTTTTATAATAATTAATATTATTATAGTTATAATTAAGTAATTGCATGATAGTATATTTAATTTATTTAATTATGTGATGTGTAATTAAATATAGTATTATATGCAGTGTTTATTTATTTTTAAGCTAGTAGACTTGACCTAGAAGCCTAGTAGATGACCACCTGTCTGAATTATAGAATTTTGTATTTAATTATTTATTTAGAATTTTAAATTCTTGGAGTTTGTATTTAATTACCATATTTTATTTAATATTTTTGCGCATTGCCTTTGCTTCGATATTTGGAGCACTACCCTATCTGTTGTCTCCCAACAAATTTCACAATCTTGCCCTAGACATGCCCGCCTTCCATTCTGCTATTTTTGCAACTCATAATTATGCTCTCTGTGCATTATTTCTAGCCGCACAAAAGTCATCGCGGACGTTATTTAATAAATTCCTATTTTTGTATCGTTGTGCGTTCCAATTAAAATTGGAGGCAATCTTGACCTATTTTTCGTGCAGCCCAAATTAGGATAATATTCTGTCCTGAGTCTTCTTCATTATTGGTATTGATGACCTGACCTGATTCTGGCCCCATGTACTCCTAATTAATTTTAGAACACAACTTGCATTTATTTCTAATTAAATTGAGGATACTATTTTAACTGATTCTGAAAATCCCAATTTAAATTCCAGTGCCCTGTAAATCGAGCCCATACCGATCATACAGCGCCCCCTGACCCTACAAAACACCAGACGCCGAATCGCCCGCCAAATTTTCGTCATTTTATATGTTTGTGCAATTTCCCAAATTTAAGGAGCCAAGTTGCAATTATTCAATTGTAGGTGTCATCACCCCATTGGCCAAGACCAAATGTAAAGGTTATTTATTTGTGGACCAAATTGTATTTTTCCCCACTCAACTTTACATGAAAACAATTTCCTTCATGAACAATCCTAGCCACTCATTCTAGGGGTTCAATCACCACCCTCCATCAACACCCTCTCTCCCTATTTATGTCATGTCACCATCAACCCTAATCCCTAGAAAACCTAGGAAACCCCACCCTCCTCAAGCCTCCATCTCCTCTCTCCAACGTGTAAATTCTTCTTCTCCTTCTTCCTTTCTTCTTCTTTTTCTTTTCTTCTTCTCCTTCCTTTCTTCTCCACCTCTTTATAAATTTTTTAATTGAAAAGGGGGGGGGGGGGGAACACCCAATACTGTTCACCATTCCCTGGTGTGCACCGGCCGGCGACTGAGCCCGACCCCGACCGACTTCCCTTGCACTCCGACGAAACTCCTCCTCCCCCGCCGGACAGCTCCCCACGGCGGCCCGCGGCTCCCAAACGCCACCACCATTATCATCATTCCATTCCCGAGCCGAACTCCTCTAACTCCGGCCATCTCCACCTATCTTCACCACCATCCGGTCCGGCAGCCGCTGCACTCCGGCGAGCGGCCCGACCCAGCAGCCGACATCTCCTCCCTCTGCCGCTGCTCTGCATCATCTCCGGCCCGGCGACCCGCCATCCCCGCTGCTCATCCTCCCTTCCCTGTGCTTCGACCCCGGCCTGCCGTCAGCTACTGCTCGGTCGCCGCTGTTGCTCGGCCGACTCCAGTCCGGCAGGCCCCGCTCCTGCGCACCCCGACCCCCACTGGAACTCCCGCTGGCCTCCACCAGTCCGGCGGCCGGCCAAGCCCCGATCATCGCTGTAAGCTTCTCTTCTCTCCCCTTCCTTCTTCTTATATATATATATATATATATATATATATATATATATATATATATGTATATATATATATACATACGTATATACGTATGGGTATATATATAATATATGTATATGTAGAATAGTTAATTAATTAATATGAATGCAATGTGTATATATTTAGGATATGAATGCAATGTGTAGGTATGTGTATAGTATTATTATTAATTAATGTTAATACGCTTGTATAAGCATAGTATATATATATATATATTTTAGTATACATATATATAAACGTATTTTGGTGTATATGTATATGTATGTACATTTAATATGATTTATATATATATATACATATTTAAATATGTATATGTGTATTTCCTTTAACATATATATGTATGTATTTTGGTATAATTATATATTGGTAGAGTATATATTAAATTAATATATTTGGTATAAATATGTGTACCTATATATATATACATGTATAAACATATTTTTGGTATGTAAAAATATACAGTATATATATATAACTGTATTGATATATATATGTACTTGTAAAACATATTTTGGTATAATTACCTGTATATAGTATTGTATTATTTTGGTATGTATGCATATATATATATATATATATATATATATATATATATATATATATATATATATATATATATATATATATATATATATATATATATATATATATAATATAAGTTAATATGTACTTTGGTACATGTATATTAGTTTATATATATGAGTGATGTATAATTTTCACATAAATAAAATATATTTCCACTTATGTACATACAGTTATACCTATTTTGTATATACTTTGGAATAACTATATATATGTATTATATTTGATTATTAATAATATGGTTAATTGGTGAACCTACTAGGTGATCCTAGGTGACCAGTATCATACCTAGAGAAATCCCGAACTCTGTATTTTTAGACTGTATTAGTGTAGCATCTGATGCAAATATGGTTTTGCTTTGTGATATGTTTCTAGGACTGTTGGTTTATCCAGGAGATATTCTGGAACAGGACATCCATAAATACCAGCTAAGGACCCAAGGCAAGTACATTCTCTGATAATTTCCAATTCCTTGATAATTTCTATAAATTAAATAATCATGAAATGTTATATCTGAATCCTTGACACTGTGTTACACGGACTAGTATAGCTTGGATCTGCAGTCATGAGATGTTACATTGATTATCGTATTGACATTGTACACGACATGTATATTAGATATCGTACATGATAGACTGGACTTGCTCGTGTATCGTGACGTATCATGGTTGGATCCACAGTACTAGTTGGGGGCGGGGAAGTAGTTAGTAAGAAATGTGATCATAACCTCTTATTGTAGTGTAGAACAATGTAAGTGTTAATCATGCTCTTCACCCATGATTAGCCAGGCCCTGTAGCTATCGTACATGTTCCCAAGCCGATCATATTTTGAAACTACTATTTCAAACACTTAGAATAGATTACAGTTCCCTATTTAAACCATATACTACATCACCCGTATATGATACTGTTCCTTGTTCTTTTTATTTTCATACATGCACTGACTGTATCATATTGTCTATTGCCTGTCTCTTCACATTGCCTGTCTCTCTTTTATTGCCATTGCATTTATTTCACTGTCTTCTCAGTAGCTAGCATCGCATGTTTATTGCTTTATATTTCTTATCAATTAAATGGAACTGTTATTTGAGATTGTACTTTGCTCCTTCCTGACTGGAAACATTTTTCCAGACTATGCCTTAGAGGATCGGTAGCCAACACTTTATGGACCATATGGTGAGTAGCTGCACTTGGGCTTGATAGTTAGTTGTGATTCCGAGAGGCCTAGCCGAAAATTACTATATTTTAGTTAGTTCTTTCAGTAGACTATTTGGTACCGGATTTGTCTCCGGCAATTTTATTGAGACTTGGATAACTGTTGAGTTAAGTTATTACTTTCTGACTTGTGTTATAGTTAATTCTGTTTGGTATCTTATCGTGCTGTAATCCTGTGATTGAGTATGTGTTCATTTTATTTGTGTCATCCGTGCCTCCTTATGGAGATTGGATGCTTGTGTGAGATTGGCTAGATAGTATCAAGACCTTGACAGCGTTCTACCGCCGATGCTGCGGCGTAGGCTGGACGTACTCGCGTACTCGTGCCCCAATTCCGGGTGCGGGTCTTGACAAGATCAGACAGTCAAAATAACACGGGTCTCGCCAGTATGTCAGTGTATATAAGGCAGTCTACTAATAAGTACTCGGGGTCACATAGTCATGTAACTACGGGATATCCAAAGTTAACACCTATGGTCATATAGTATGTATATATATATTACAGTCAATTGTAGACACGGGATACCCACTACTAGCATTTATGGCCATACCGCATAAATACATATATAGTCATAACTGGTATTGCATTAAATTCCTACACAAAATATATATATATATATATATATATATATATATATATATATACTAAATATATATATATATATACCAAATTGAATAATATACGCATATGCGTACGTATACGTATACGAGTTGGGTTCACCGACTCAGTGTCTGATGTCAACTAACTGTCATAAAGCAATACTAATGTCCTAATAGCATACACACAAGCACACATAAAAAGGAGAAGAGGGACAGGTTCAAACCTCGGGGTACGCGCACGGGGACGACGATGACGACGATGAGGTTGACGATGATGACGATGACGACGATATTGATGATGATGACGAGGGTAATGATGAGGATGATGATGGTGATGATGATAATGATGATGATGATTGGAGATGATGATGATGATGATGGGGTGATGATGATAATGATGATGGTGTGGACCAGGGATGGCCGGAGGAGGCTCAGGCAGCGGGGTGGTTCAGGCGAGGGAAGGAAGTCGGGTACGGCCGAGATCCGGCGGAGGAGGATGGACAGGGAAGAGGGGACAGGTCGAAGAAGGGGGGCTGGGAACGGTGGAGAGGGAGATGGCAAGGTCGGGTGGTTCGGGAGAAAGAAGAAGAGAGTGGTGGTGAGCGGTGGTTGTAGTCGAGGGAAGAACCGAGGACGGGAGGGGGACGAAGTCGGTCGTGGTGGTGTTGCAGAGGGAGGTGAGGCAGAGGAGATCGGGGTCTCGAGCAGGGGGTGCTGGTGAAGGAAGGAAGAAGAAGAGGGGCGGTCGATGGGTGAGATGACCGAGGAAGACGACGTGGTGGTCGGGTTGTGGAGGTCCGGCAAAGAAGAGTCATCGTGATGCTCGAGGACGATGCCCGAGTTGCTCGAGGTCAAGATGGACGGGGAGGAGACATTGGAAAGTCGGTCGTGGCGGTGGACCGCTGGGCTCCGGCTGTAGTTGAGTTCACCTGGGCTGTGAGGCAGTTCAGGCGAGGTTGTCGTTGAGAGGGGGTGGTGAGCGGTTGTGCTCATCGGTGTAGGTAGTGGTTCGCTGCGGGGAGGTCGACGGAGGGGGAGGTCAGGCCTGGCTCCGGCGGTCGAGCGGGTGGACATGGAGGAAGGGGGTGATGAATAATAGGCTAGGTTGGTTTGGGGGTGTAAAAAAAAAGAAAAAAAAGTTGTATATTTATACATATAGAAGTAGGACTTTGGGGTTGACCTAGGGGATTGGGCTTGGTCAACATCTTGGGATTGGGCCTTGGTTTGTCATGGGGATGTTTGGAGGGCTATAATTTGTATTGTTTAAAATGCAAGGCTAGGGTTAATTGAGGGGGCGATGTTGTGTGTTGCACATTCTAAAATTTATGGAGAAAATTCATATGAAGGAGAAATAGGTTTCTTCATGTGTTGTGTCCAATGGTGTGGACACCTTAATGCACTTTTGCATAAAAGTGCCCAACAATTGAAAAAATTGCACAAAGATAGAAATTAGATTAAATTAGTTAAAATTAATGCAAATGGTGTTATTGAATTAATTAGAAGTACATAGGGCTAAAATTAGGTGGGACACAAGTATCATGGACGTAGGGGACTCAGAATAGAATATCATCATAAATTGGGTTGCACAAAATGGGTCAAGATTGTGTCTCCAATTTTGATTGGAATGCACAAGGATACAAAGTTAAATTTATTTAGAATTAAATATAAACGTCCGCGATGAATATCGTGCGACTAAAATATAGCACAAGAGAGCATAATTGTAAGTTACACAAAGATCAGAATGGAAGACTGGCATATCTAGGACAAAGGTATAAAATTTATAGGAAGACAATGGCTAGTATAGTGCTCGAATTATCGAAGCAACGGTAAGGTGCACTAGGTGATATAAATATTATAAAATCGTCTAAATTAAAATGTTCTATTTCTAATTGGATTGAAACTAGCCCTAGTCTCACTATCTAAGCCAAGTAGGCCTAATTTTGGGTGAGGAGGTTTACAATCTACCCAACTTAAAATAATTTCGTCCTTGAAATTAAAATAAGGCATAATTTGTTAATTCCTTCACATTCGTACAAAAGGCAAGTCAATCGCGATCTCTTCCAAAAATTTAAAACCTATTCAAATCCATCGCAATCACCTTCAAATTAAATTAACCATTGCTTAAATCGAAATTCAACATATCGTACTATCTTCTCGATTTTTAAATAATCCACATCCAAATCTAATTTAAATCTTTATGACATCCCACATCAAAATTTACATCGCAATCTCCAACTATCATAATCTCCTTTAGAAAATAATTATAATTAAATATTATTCCTATCTTCAACTTATGATTTTTTGTACTCTTCAAATTTAAACTCAATTTCCATCCTCAACGTTTCGAATAGGTGATCCAACAATCAAAAGTTAACTTTTAATTTAAAGTCTCAAATTATGAAATTCACCAATTGTTCAAGTCTAGATTTCTATATTTATCCTCAAAGTTTAAATCGATGATTCAATCTTCAATATTCAAAATTTAAATCATGTGCTTTAGTTATAAATATTTGGTCCAAAATATCAAGATTTCAAAAATTTATTAAATCCTCATCATTTTAATCATTCTTCTAAAATTCTCAATATTTTAAAATGACTTAATCTCTCAATCTAATATTACTTGATCACAATCTAAAAGAAATTCCTCTCAAGTTGACAATGCAACTTCTATCCAACTTAGAATTTTCCCATCTATCACATAAGGCTATACGTTTAAGAAAGATATTCCTCAAATTATCTAATCAGGTTATTCAATCATCAAAGTTTTTAACACACAAAATATATCATATATGATATGCCCTTAATCAATTATAAAAGAGAGTCACCAAGTCATGTGATTAGCCTATGGGGTATATCTAGTACTCTATGTGTATCAACTTATACCAAGCACGGGCATTCGTCTTTCTGGAATAGGAGAAGACGAAAAACAATAATAAGGAATTCAAGTAGGAGGTGATAGATTACAAGTATGGGGATCAAGGCGATTAGAAAATTCAAAAAGAAATTGTCAAGGCAGGCGTGGATTAAAATTATATTTTGGTAATTCCTATTCACATGCTCATATCAGTACAGTTATATAACTGTTACGATATGCTCAGACATGTCTAGAGGCAAGTATATTCGTCGAAGAAGCTAAGTCAATTTTATCTCAATCCACATAAAGTAGTCATGCGAAGAGCGAACCAAGCGCACTATGGTTGTCAAGACCATAATACACTGATTCTGATTAGACAATTGTATTAGTGTGGGCCCTCAATAATACATATGTCATGAACAAGCTCGATAAAAGAGTAAGCTTGCAAAACTAGGCTATAATAGCAGCATAACTCAAGGTAGTCCATAAAATATAAATACGCTGGATTATGATGAAAGAAGATACAAAATAATTCAAGTTCACCAAGAAGATGAGACTCGTCTGGTGTCGTGTCTCTACAGTTGCCATACTAACTTATTGTCTAAGTCTCTAGTCGACTAAATGGGAGTATGGACCTCTAAGTTTTACAGTCGGGATAAACACTATCGTCTAATGCAAGTCTATAGTTGGTGTTATTCCATTACACTTCATTAATAGGTCAAAAGGACTAAGTGATACTAGGTTATGAGGCATACTACCCAACTTAAAAGAATTAACTAATATTGTAACTGTCTTAAGGGAATTCTATAAAATAACCTTGCACTTGCAAATAAAGTAGAAACTCTTATTGGGGTATACGAGGGAAGATCTTGGTACTTATTATGGTATCCTATTATATTATATATGTAATGGTCATCTTAAGTCTCAATTATAGGGTTTATAGAACAGAAGTGTCAATAGTAAAATGGAAAAGTTACTGGCTCTCAAGTGAAAGAGGATATAATCTATATGGAGATATGGGTACAAATTACATGATTTAAAACTAAGGTATAACCATAAAATTATAATCTAATTGAATACTTAACTATCAAGTTCTAAATACTAAGCACAGAAATTTCAGACTTCAAGATTACAACTATAATTCTAGCAAACTATATATCATATCATAAAAAAAATCACTTGGCCTACAATCAGAAGGGTCAGGTGGTACGAATTGAAGGATAAAGAAAAGAAAAACATAATTAATCGTCGCACAAATAGACATTAAGGTTTCAGAGGAACAAGATATAAAATTAAATAGGGAGAGGGAGACTCTTAATAATATCATGGTTTTCTAAGGGGAAGTGGTATGCTAGTCTCTATGTTCGAGGTATGATCAAGAAAAATGTTATATTCATTCCTACTGGCTTCCTAGGGTACTGTTCTGCTAATATTAAGACAAGAAGCTAAATTTAAAGTTCTCTAATACTATCTTACTATGAAAGTTAGGTATAGTCATAATATTCAACCTTAGATTTCTATTGGTTCCTCAATACTATGGTCAAACAATATGGTCAAATTTCTAGCTAATCCAAGTAGTGTCTATACTACTCTTAAGTCCTTCGTAATTATATCAAGGGATAATGGTAAACCAATCTATAGATAAGGGATGATAGGATTTACTAGATATTCTAAACTTAGTGATGTGTCAATATTCTAGTTGTATTCTTAGTAGGAATGTTACCCTAATTCTCATCCTAACAACAAGGATTCCTATATTCTAGGAGAAGGCTATACTCAAGGAACTATTAGGGAAGTACATGAATCAAGCAGGATATAATTATTTAAATAGAACAGATTGGAAGAAAGGTGAGTTATTGTCAATTGTGGATGAGATCCTATACTCTAATCCTAGGTGCAGGCTTGCTCGGTACAGTAACGTAACCAAGACAATATGCTCTCGACCTGCATGGGCCACCACTAAAAACATGTCACGCCCCAGTCCCAAAATATGTAGGACTAGGAACACGTAAGTATGCCAACCGCATGTATATGGCAACTCCAATATATGGAAACCATAACACATACGTACGCTGTATTATGAATAATAATTCACAAGTGGTATAAACTATCTCAAGTCACAGGCATAATCTAAATCTTATCCACGAAAATTAATATAAATAAATAACCAATAACTATGTAACTAAATCTCAATGTGAAGTAACAAAATATGATAGTCGGATGGAAATAAATCCACAACCAAACTAGAATATAAAATAAACAAAATAAATACATCAACTAATAATCACGAGGCTCGAAGAGAAGACCTCCTTAAAATATAAGTAAACAACAGTCCTGATCTGCACATCCTGCTAATAGTCATGAATATCTACACCTGGAAAGGGACCAGGTCCTCAGAGGGACATAACAAGATACATAGAAGCATGCCAATAAAGTACTGTAAATAAATATCCAATGGGTCGCCTAACCATCTATGTGAATGCAGTTGAGAACAACTTTCTAACAAGTGGGCTATATGGCCATAAATGGGATTGGCATGATTCTCTCGGAGAATCAGGGGCCTACAAAGCATGTCGTCTTTTGAACGCCAGAGGCCGCCAGTAATATAGGGGTCATCATCGCCACGTATCTCTGACGGAGCATACGGGTTACAGAAAGGAAAGTGCAAAGGAGCCCAAATGTCGTACTTGTTGTTCTCTCTACCCCATGCTCTAAGCATGTCATATCCATGACACGATAATACCTCTAATAACTGCCAAGTCTTCTAGCATGCAATTTCTAACAGCAGTTATCCCTAACGCACATCTCAATACGTACATGAGGCCAGACCTGTCACGCAAGTCTGTGTCCTACATGAGACTCACACTCGTGTAACAGCTGTGTCACGGCCAATGAAATCTAAGAATGCCTCATGATAATGGGATGGTCTCATAAACTAGGTCAACATGCATATACATAATAATAAAAAAATACGACGACACCGTCGTTGCACCCAAGTTTCCTTGGACGCGCAGTTTATATAACAGTTAAAATATATGAACTAAATAAACAGAAGTAAGATGCATGCAACATATGGAATATAAATTACAGTACAATGGCAAGGTATACTTGCCTGGCAAGAAAGCTGCGTAGTACCAATAACCTGCTCCTGAAGTCACGTAGGACAATCCTATGGTCCTATATACATATAATATAACACAATACAACATGTAAACCCCCTCGACCAGACTTCAGTATTTTAAAATTATTTTTAGCTAATTAGAATTATTGCAACTTTTTAAATTTATTTTGCTTGCATATCCTATTGTTTGTGCACCTGTCCATCACCTAATTAATTAGAGCATTACACTAGCTATATTTCCCAAACAAAGTTTACATACCTGCTCTAGACATGTTAGACTATTTTTCTGATTTTTGTGCAACTCCCAGATGCTTTATTTTGAGCTTCGTTTGAGACGCACAAATATCGTTACAAAAGTTCGTATTTAAATCCTATTTTATTTCTTGCTCTTTACCCATCTCTGTACCCCTAGAAATTGAGGACTAACATGCACCTGTTTTGCCCAAACAAAAATACGTAAATATTCTACTTTGAATATATTACAATTAGTAAATTGACACCGTAGTAAAATTATGGCCCTACCTGCCTCTAAATAATTAGAGAACACCGTGCGCAGTATTTATTAAATAATAAATACGATGACCCGTATCAC
>JAYESA010000014.1:7503521-7836744 GCA_036927795.1 Iris macrosiphon
CAACAAGTGGATGAGATCCTATAACTTATCCTATCCTAATCGAAGGCTTGCTTGGTTCCTTAGTTGAAACCGAAATAATATAGTCGTAGACCTGCATGGGCCACCACAAAAATTATGTCAAGCTCTAGTCCCAAAATACCGAGGGACTAGCCACGTGGCAATTTCCAGCAGCACAACTCCAATAGGCAAACCCAATTTAATGGACCCATTAGAGTGTACTTAAGCTGTAAAACAAATATAATGGTCTACGATACATATTACAGTCTAATTTAATCTCATCCACAGAAGGTAAACACAATTTAAAATGTCAGACTAATCAAAAGATAAATATAATCCAACAACAAGTCTCAATAAAAATTTCTTGGGGAACAACCCGATAATAAGTTTAATATAGTAATTCAAGAGACAGAAAATAGAGTATCTAGAAACAGAAATGACTGAGTATATAACAAAATACTCAAGAGAAATCCTCTGGCATTACCTCGTCCTCAGGTGCCAGTACTACTCCAGCGTCAACTCCTGTCCCGTATACCTCGGAGTAAATCTTCTCTGCTATACCTGGAAACATAATCCAGATCAAGGTCCTCAGGGGACATAGCAAGGTACAAAAATAACTCAAGCCAAATAAAATACAGTATATAAAAATATATCAACAGGGCAAACTATGTAACCAACTATGTGATATAGAAATGAGAGCATCACTAGTACTCAGGCTGAGACCACTACAAGCTCTGTGTCAGGGAGCCTGTAGCAGTAATATCACGTAGTGGGCCAAGCTCTGGAATAGAGAATAAAGTACCGCAATAATAAATATATATGTATGTAATCATCCTGTAGCATGTGTGTCTCTCCCCACCCAATGTAATCACACATCTCATGTCCACGATGTCTCATGTCCATAACACGCAAGATCATGACCTCTAGCTAGTACATCGAGTCATAATAATATCTATGTTTATGCAAGACTTATGTCACGAATCCTGTAAACCTATACAGAATCACCATGAATAACTCAGAAAAGATTCTATCACATGAATACTGTCAAGTGTCCTATGGTATGACATACTTGGTAAAATAAGCACGAAAATATATAGGATCGTGATATCAACTCTCTAAGTGACGTTACACGACTCTGCGTGCAGCGTCGACACCCGAATATTGTTCGGACGTTAAGCAACGTCTCACGGTCCTAAGTTGAGAAGGTATAAAAATATATAAAATGAAACATAAGTCGATATTATAACAGGATTTACTGAAAGTTGGCAATGTACACTTGCCTGGATTTTGAACTCTTTCGGTTGCTCCGGTAACAGCAAAATCTCTAGGTACGACTCCGGATGCTGAAATAAATATTACCATCACTCTCAGAATACATAAAATATCTAGGATTGACTACCCATAAGTCCAATTTGGACACAGGGACAAAATTGATAGTTTTTGGTCAAAACGAGATCCATATGTGGTTCACACCAAAAAATGTGCCAGAGACAAAGTTCTTCAAATTTGTCAAACATAGTGTCTAGAAGTCTAGAACGATGATACGAACCCAACGTAATGTCCAGAACTGGGTTCCGATGAGCCGGTCACGAAATCGCCCGTCAAGTGGAACCGTAGAGCCCACAAAACGGGATTTTGTCAACGTTTTCAGAATCGAACCAAACTTGGATCACAGGACCAACGTAACGCTATGAATCCGATGGCGTAAGTTTTATTGCGAAACAACAAGCACACACAAAATTATGATGAGTGTCAGAACAGGTCGATACAGAACTTTTTGACGGATACGCGTTGATTCCGGTGTGCACGCACATCCAAATCACACGTCCGCATTGACGATATGCACCTTTTAATATAATTCGTAAATGATGAAGTCGCATCGTTTAGCGGGACGCACCCCATTTCAGGAAATTTTGGGTTTAGAAAGCCAAATTTTTGGTCAACTTTAACCACGAATAAAACACAACTTACAACAAATTAAAATAAACTAACTAAAGGAATTTAATCTCGGTTATGTTTTCTTTAATTAGGAAAAAGAAATTTGAATTTTGGTTCATTGTTTTGAAAGAAAACAATTCTGGAAAATGGGGTGTTGGAACAATTTTAAATGATGCAGAAATTAAGTTTTTCTTGATTTTGGATCGCGATTTGTGATCAACACAGAACAATTTTGAACAAACTATTTGAAGGGAGTTGATGGCGTATAGGTTGTCAGTTTACCTGCAAAATTGGTTTGAAAAACTATGGAGCTAGAGAGGAGAAAACTCGCTACAAAATGGGGGTTTGGGCCACGCTGCTACGGTTGCTGCGGTTCCCGCGCTATTCGCGCTCTCGGCCGGCGGTTGACGGCGACAGCAGCGGCGGAGGGGGAGGGGGGTATTCACAAGAGGTGCACGGGGTCACTTGTCGAAGTCATCGGGGTCGTCAAGGCCGGAGTCAGAGAGGGTGATGGCGGTGGTTGTGATGGTGGCAGTAGCGGTGGTATCGGTGGTGGTACGGGCTAGTGTGGTGGTGGTCGTGGGTCATGGTGGTGGTCGGGGATAGCAGCGACCGGTGGTGCTGGTCGGGGATGCAGCGGGTGGCTCGTGGTGGAGGTAGCGACGGCGGGTCAGGGATGCAGCGGCGGAGGTGGTCGTCGGTGAGGATGGTGAAGGTGGTGGTGGGTTCAGCATTGGTTTTTTTTTATAGAGCTATGGGTGGCGGTTGCGGGGAGGTGGACCGAAGGGTCGACCGGCGGTTGAGGGGATGTGAACCGAAGGGTCGCTGGCTATCGGAGTCGCAGCGGCGGAGAGTTGCTGAAACGGTCGGAGAAGAGAAAGAATTCTTCGGTTGCTGTAGCTTAGGGTAGCGGGTCAGGTTATGGGTTTGGGTTGTGGGTTCGGGTAGGATCCAATCCATTAGAGTTGGGTTGGTTCGGTTGGGTTCAGTTTGGTTTGGTTTGGTTCGTTTCAAGTTTGGTTCGGTCTGGTTTATTTAAAAATAATACTTTTTAGCTATTTAAAAATAATGCTTTTTAGCTATTTAAAAATAGTTTTTGAGCCCAATAAATTATAGAAAAAATTACACATCTTATTATTAATTATACACCCAAAAATATAATTTTTGTAATATTTTAATATGTAATTTAATTCACGAAAATATTAATCACTGAAGAACATTAATTATAATTAATTAAAAATTAGAGAAAATCTCAAAAATTTATATTTAAAATTTTAAAAATCTGGGTGTTTACACTACTTGGTGGACACATAAGGCTACTTCAACACATGCGGTTGTAACTGTGGCTGAATGTCACGGGGAAGCTGTCACGTGAATTTGGTTCAGATATGTTATTGATGAGATCTCGGGGTTGTTATCAACCCATTGTGGGCGTGACTTGGTCAGCTGGACACATAGTCAGCACCAACTGTGTGAAGATCTTTGCAGTTGTAACGGAAAGATCTTGTGAGCTGGAGGCCGCATAACAACTAGGCCGCATGGGTCTTGTAGCCGCATACGTGCTCTAGTTTGGGCCTTGGTCGAATGGACACTATGGCCGCATAGCCGCATATTAGGGAACACATGGTATGACACATTTGTCGAAGAAATTAATGTGCTGATGTGACTCATTATCTTTTTTTGTGCTATCGTCTTCACGAGTCTCGAAGCGTCTCATAGTGATGAGTGATGTGTCAGAGCCTCTAGCAGATATCAAAATCTGTGTCAGGGGATCCTTTATGTGGACTCCCTGGTCTGTGGTCGTTCAGGACGTATATAGTATACTATGCGGCTTCTCTACGACATGGTTAATCAGGCCGCATGAAGGCTATTATGTGGCT
Source organism: Iris macrosiphon (assembly GCA_036927795.1). Lineage (NCBI taxonomy): Eukaryota > Viridiplantae > Streptophyta > Magnoliopsida > Asparagales > Iridaceae > Iris > Iris macrosiphon. The sequence goes on from JAYESA010000014.1 coordinate 7,507,337, forward strand.
TTCGTCTGGCCGTACCTATCATGTTATATGAGGCATGAGCTCTATGCGGCCTATAGTATTTTTATGCTTCTAAAGTCCTCAATAAACTGCAGTATCGTACTACATCTATATTTCCTAGGGTACGATAACCAAAAATCATAATATACAATATGACAAATGCAGGAAGAAGTTCCGAAAAAGGAGAAACTTTTATTTTAGATCATAAGTACATATGATAGAAATCCGTTACATTTTAAGGATTTTTATTAACATTCAAGGTCTTGAGTACATATGATGAAAATCCCTTGTAAGGGTTTCCATGAGTTCTTGCCAACAAGAACCTCTTACATTAAAAGATGCCCCCGTATTGTTTCTGCCATGGACACAAGTGAGCCCAACAACATAGCTCAATGCTTTCTGGCTCACCACTCCACAGTGCAAACCTTAATATATGGAAAAGAATCCATACTAATGGATAGCAAGGGAAAAGCAGGAGCAGACGCTCTATAACCAGGTGGAAAGACCAACAACAGGAATAATAATTAATAAAAATCCTGTCATTGTCGCCATAAGCCCCCAGTCGGTAGCAAGCCACATAAAGGGGAGAAGCACAGCTAGCATACTACATGAACAAGAACAGTCCAACGCGAGATGCATGATGCTCATCCTCATCTCCTAGATCAGTTCTTACTGAACTGTCCTCATCTCTTGGAACAATTCTTGGCGAACCGCCGTATAAAGTTGGTCTTTACCCCGAACAACGGATGTTATGATATCCTTCCTTGCTCCATCATGAGCAGCACGAGCGAGGACAAAACCTATAAAAAGAAGGCATGTATCAGTCTCAGTGGAGATCGCATAAAGGCACAAACTGCCGCATACGACTGTTTTGGCCGCATCGACCGAGACTGCACGCACAAGCAAGAGGAGATCTCATCCATGCAGTCAAGCCAGAGATAAAGCTCTGCATGCATGAAGAAGACGACCCCCAGTGATGCGTCCACGCCAAATCTCGGCACACATATTACATAGGAGTGTCCGTCCACACGACAGAACTCTGTGAAGGAGGTTTTCACTTGTCCAAAATGAGTCTCCATCCAGGCAACAAAATCTCGTAAAGGGCCCGTGCGCATCCCTGTAGCAGGATGGGGTACTGAGGGCTATTCCTCCAAAGCCCAGCATGAGAAGTGCAATACTACCCTACCTCCAAGCAAAAAACCCGTATCGGGGGGGGGGCATGGATCGAAATTGCCCTTAATTAACCCCTCAACGAAAAGAGCCTCAGCCTTCAGCATCCCTCAAAGGAAAAAGAAAAGAGATAAAGTTCTCTCTCTTATCCCCATTGCCTATTTTATAGGCCTCAATGCCGCTTGAAGAGATCGAGGCAATAAACCAAGCAGTTATAAGGATGAACCTAATGCCTTGATTCGTGGGGTCCACTTTAATCTCCCTAAAATGGAGGCCTCTCAGGCCCCACGTTAGGGGATGGCACAGAATCCCAAAGTAGATCCACTAAAAGATCAAAACAAATCTTTCAGTTAATGACGATTTGACAGCATAGAAGTGCTCGCCTATACGGCCCAAACGCCTATACGGCCCAACGCCCATGCGACCCAACATCCATGCGATCCAACGTCCATGCGACCTTTCAATCATGCGGCCAAAATTGTTTCTTCCTCCATGCTTCTTATTCAAAGTATTCCAAACTTATCAGTTTGAAAACTTTGAAGTGGGTCTTGTAGAAGCATGAAAAATATGTATCCATGCGACCCTACACCCCAAAATGAAAACTCATAAGAGATAAGGCCGCAGAGTCACCCTACAGACCAAAAATATGACATCCATGCATCCCAATCAGCCAAAGCAGCTTAGCCACAAAAGGACCTAACTTGGCATCTCGTCAGCAGGATCGTCTCTGATACAGAATCCTGACGAAAATAATTTTTTGATTTCCTCAAAAGACGTGAACACGCTAAATGATAGAAGTCTCACGTCAACACAGAACTTCACTCTCGATGGCTGTGCATCACCGCGTGTACAACATAATTGGTCTCATGTGGCTTCATACGTCCCAGGTTCTATGTAGTCCCATGCGTCCCTAGCCCCCTGTATCCCATGCTCCATGTAGTCCCTTGTATCTCTGGCCCCATGTGTCCCAGACCCCATACAGTTTCATGCATCTTTGGCCCCATGCATCCCAGGCTCCATGTTCCCTCCTGCGTTTCTGGCCCCTATGTGTCCCAGACTCCATGTGTCACATGCGTCTTTGGCCACATACGTCCCAATGTCCATGTGGTTACATGGGTCTCTAGTCCCATGCATCACAGACTCCATGTGGTTCATGCGTCTCTGGCTCCACGTGTCCCAGACTCTATGCGTCTCATGCGTCTCTGGCCACATGGGTTTCATACTCCATGAAGACCAAATCTTATTGTTACGTCAAGAGTGATTCTCTCTAAACAAGTGCGGACTATGTGTCAAGCTGACCAAGTCACACCTACAAAGGACGAGAACCACCCAGATCTTCAGCAACCAAAAATCCCAACGAGCGCCCATGTGGCAGCTCGGCTTACCCACGGTTACAGCTGCAATGTGTCAAGAAGGGGCACGTGGCACGCTACAGCATCCATGCGGCCAACATATTTACGTCCAGGATGACTATAAATAATAGGGTACCACACCCATACAAGAGGCTGGCTGGCTATCTGCGAGTCTACACTTGAGCAAGAGAGAAGAGCTTCCGCATCGGATCTTCCACGGAGTAAAGAGAGTTACTACACTCCTAACCCTCCATCGTCACCCCCAAAACACAGAATTTGTACTTAGACTGTCTGTTTAGGACTCCTCTCTATACTCTATTTTGTTTGTTCAATTAAATCAAGTTTTTTTTCAAACTTTCGCATTTAATGGAAAACAAGATGGCGACTCTGCCGGGAAATACCTTCTTCTGTGATAAGAAGTTGGTGACGCAGTCCGATTTGGCCAAGCTTGGCTCAACGCCAAATATGCTGGTAGTTTGCTTCGACCAGCAAGCGTTTGAGGAAATGCTCTCGGAAGGAAGTGCTAGTCCTTCGCCGAGGCTAGCCAAGCCCAAGAAGACCCACATGATGTGGATAGCAAAGGCCGCTACGCCTCGCCCAACTGTGGAGCAGATGCTTCCCGCCTCTCGCTCTGTTGTTGATGATAGTCCTCAGGCGAACACCCAGGATGTCCAATTCCATGCGGCAACCCCATCTGACGCAGAAACTGGTCGACACTCAGACTCTGGCAGAGCAAAATACTATGATGCCAGATATTCTGGGGCTGAGGCAGCTTCTGTGCAAACAGGAAGGAGGCCGTATAAGACTGGCCATGCGACACCAGCTCACAACCGCAGGCAGACGGACGCATGCGGCCCCAACAGCAACAGAACATCTATTTTCGACCGTATCTTTTGTGGCGCAGATCCCATGAGGCTCACTAAGAATGGTGAAAAACCAAACATGTACTCTTTGTATTACGCTCTTGCGAGTGCTAAGTCAAAGAAGCCTAGGGTAGTGCGAGCTCATCTGGCTCAAGCAACTGTCTAGTTAGCTGACCGTTAGCAGGCACCGTTAACCATTACACGGGCCCCTAATGGGAAGTTATATACAAAAAATAGAAATGAAAAAAATACCCTTAAAGGAAAAAGTGATGTTTACACATGTTGAAAGGTAGAGAGTGACATCATAACACTATAAAGAGGTATAGTCACCCGTACTATAATGGCATGACACTACTAGAGGTGTGACCTCAGCTTCAAGCTATGTCATGGAGGTGTAGCATTGCAAAGGGGTAGGTAGTCCCATATTTAGTTATTGTATTGCACTAGAAAGAGACTAGTACCTAATGCTAGAATAGTAAGAATCCATATGAGGTAGTGAGACCTCGACTTTGGGCCATGTCACAATGTTATAGAACCACCAGGAAGCGGGTTGCCATATGTTAGGATTTTGAACTCTCTTAGAAAAAATCTACCTATGTCTATGAACATAGATGTATGCCATCTCTTGAGGGTAAACTTGTGGACAACCAAGATACATACAAAGATATCAAGTCAACACATAATCTTTAATATTCGACAAGAGGTACAACTAATTTAATTTGGTTAGTTAGGAGAATTATAACTAGGGTACTAAATTCAAGGATTAGTCCATTCTATATTATACTATAATTTGAGACATGCACGAAGATTCAAGTCATAAGCGATATATATCCTAATGTATGATGTACAATCACTATAGAAATATTTATTCATATATTGAAATATGTTGGAGATTAATTTGGGGTTTAATTTGAACTTGGTTATTAGTGATATGGTACCACCATTCCATGTTGAGGCAAACGCTAAGTGTGTGCGTTTAATATATTCGAGCTTTTCATTTATTATCTTGTAGCACAAGTGATTAGTTTGGAGAGATTTTTCTATGGGGCAAGGTTCAAAACCCCTAACAAATATTTATTTTTGTCACTATGGGCGCGAGTTGCACTTTTGTGTTGCACTTTGTACTTCGCATATACGCTTTGTGCGTGGTAGCTCTGTGGCACTCGCGTATTTCACGGTTCTCTGTGTATGTGGGTTCCGTAGGCCTTTTTCTCTGTTGACTTGGTTTTGCTGCTGATGGGGATGTTCAATTTTCTAAATATCCTATTCATTGGCGGACGGAGAGGAGGGCCAGCGGGGTCACATAACCCCGCTAAAAAATTTGTAAATTATTTTTGCTTGTGGAGCTGTGATCCTGTGGGTTCAAATAAGAGAAGTAGAGCATAAGTTGTAGTCAAAACCCAAAAACACACAGCAAGCATATGACCCCATGTGACCCAACTCGCATAGCAAACAAACACAACAACATGTATGTGAGCCAAGAAGAAACAAAAGCAAAATAACACAACAACATGTGAGCCACAAAGAACCAAAAGTATAGCAACAAAAGTTAGCCTTCTACCTTTTCCTCCTCTTTGTGCCCCCTCTCTCGTGCGAATTAGCGGATGTCTTAAAAAAATCAACAGTCCGCCCTTGGCTTTCTCCCCTCTCCAGTGGTGGCTCTCTCCATTCTCTTCCGTTTGTCCTGGCTCTCTTCCCTCTTATTCTCAGGTAAGACATCTAAATTCTATCCCCTAATTTTTAAAAATAATTTATAATTAATTCATGCCCTAAATTAGATGGCCCCCAACTGATTCATGCCCTAATTGATTTTGCCCAAAACTTACTTTTCTCTTACATGGAATAAAATTGATTCATTATTTATGTCTAATTGATTTTGCCCTATCGTTAAAATTTATTCCGTCTATTTTACTCTATTTTGAAACAGAATGGAAAAGTATCTTCAAAAAAATCGAGAGATCAAGAAGGTTCTTCTTCTGAACCCAATGTTCAATCTATTAAGAATTCATAGTCTAATGATGTGCAAACTCATGTACAACAAGTTCAAACAGAATGGCACACGGTTAATTTAGATGAGTTTTCATCAGATCCTGCTTCTAGAAAAAGTATCTATGAGTGCTGTGATCCTAAAGTGATAAAGATGGTTCGTCGAGCATACCTTCAAAAGGACCGTCACAACCTAAAAATCATGAATTTTCTCATAGATGTGTGAAATCTTGTGATGATTTAATGAACCAAAAGCAGCACATAGAAGTGTGTTTGTCCAATCAATCGGATCAAGATATTGGCTTTCCATGGACATGATAAAACTGAAGGATCTTCAAATTGGGGCAACTTTCTTGAGCTTTTTCACTTTCTTGTAGATCACAATGATAATGTCAACCGAGTGCTTTGAAAATGCTCCTGACAACCATATAATGAGTTCTCCCAAAATTCAAGAAAAATTTATCAATGCGGCTTCATTTATGACCACGAAAGCTATTCTCCAAAAGATTGAACATGATTTTTTCTCAATTTTAGTTGATGAATCACGGGATATTTCAATTAAAGAAAAAATGGCGGTGGCTTTACGTTATGTGGACAAACATGGTTCTGTGTTTGAACGTTTTATTGGCATTGTACACGTTAGGGAGACTTCCATATTGATATTAAAGGCAGCTATTGATTCATTCTTTTTTCAAGCCTGGCTTGAGTATAGTAAGTGTACGAGGACAAGGCTATGGTGATGCTAGCAATATGAGGGGGGAGTTCAATGGTCTCAAAAGTTTGATTTTGAAGGAGAACAATTCTACTTTCTATATCCCTTGCTTTAATCGTCAACTACAATTGACAATTGTAGCTATTTCAAAAAAAACACAAGAGGATCACCTCATTCTTTAACCAAGTTGCAATTTTGTCGAATATTATTGGAGCCTTATGCAAATGTCGAGATATTCTTCGGGAGAAATAATTTGAAAAGATCATTGAAGAAATTTATAGTGGTAAAATAGAGACGGGGAGATGTTTGAATCAAGATCATTATTGAAACGGGCTAGTGACACACATTGGGGTTCGCACTATGGTACATTTTTGAGTTTGGCTGACTTGTTTTCCTCGATTATAGACGTGCTTGAGGTTATTGAAGAGGATGGTTCAGATGATAACCATATATAGAGGTGAAGCAACTGATTTGTTAGATGCCATGCAATATTTTGAGTTTACCTTCAAATTACTCTTGATGAAAGGAAATTTGGTAATTACAAATGACTTGTCTCGAGCGATGCAGGAAAAAGATCAAAATATTGGCAATGTCATATCACAAGTTAAAGCGACCAAATGACGACTACAAAGGATGAGAGATGACGGATGTGATCAATTGTAGGGGGTTGTATCTTCTTTTTGTAATAAGCATGAGATTGAAATTCCAAACATGGAAGGCTTGTTTGTAGTTCGGGGAAGATCACGTCGCAATATTGAAGAGATGATAAACCTCTATTTCTATTGTGTTGATTTTTTCTATACGGTGATAGATTTACAACTTGAAGAGTTGAATAACCATTTTTCTAAGGTGAGTACAGAGTTGTTGTTGTGTATGGCATATCTTAATCCATATGATTCATTTAGGACTTTTGATAAAGGGGAAATTGCTTCAATTTGCTAAGGTCTATCTGTCTGATTTTTCACTAATGGAGTTTATGGCACTTGGTGATCAACTTGACAACTTTATAGAGGATGTCCGTTATGATGACGAGTTCTTCGGTTTGAAGGGGATTAGTGAGATTGCTAAAAAATTAGTTGAGTGAAGGAAGAATGAATTATATCCATTGGTGTACTTGCTTTTAAAGTTGGCTTTAGTCTTGCTCGTTGCAAACAACAACTGTTGAAAGAGCATTTTCAGCGATGAAGGGTATCAAGAATACATTTCGTAACCGAATGAGAGAGAGATTTATGAATGATTGTTTGGTGACATACATTGAGCAAGGCATTTTCATAAAAGTTGAAAATGGGGACATCTTGCAATATTTTTAAAATATAAAGCCTCGTAGTGAATTATTGTAAACAATTATAGTCGGTTATGGCTTATGATGTAATGCAACTATTTTAATATCATGTCTTTGTGATCAAAATATTTTGCAACTAATTTCTACTATTAGTTTTCTTTGCATTTAAAAAAAAAAATGGATTAAAAATTTACTAGTCGATTTTGACCCCCCCTTACCTAAATCCTGACTATACCACTGGTCCTATAATTTACAGGTTGTTACTATTGCTAACCGAAGCAACGTTATTAATTATTGAGATTTACTCTCTTATATTCCGTCAATGTTATTAGTGGACGGTTATTAGTGTGGTTGTCTCCTCTATATAATTTCTTTGTTTTTGCACTCGTGAGAAGAAGTAGCAACCGAGTGTCTGGTCTGTGCTTTGTCCAATGTCATGGTGGCAATTTTTAGAAGTTCTTCTGAACTTGTTGGTTCTTGGAAACGACCTAACGTATTGGTCGAATCTTGATTTGCACAACTATGATATTCATCACACAGCAGTGCGGCAACAACAAGTGATAACCGATCTTCTCCGCAACAGTCTTCAGTGCATGTTTTTTTTTAAATAACTTAGGTTTTCTAGCATCTAACAACTCAGCTAGTTTGTGCGTGGATAGTGCAAGTATAATAGCACATTTTATGGAAGATGCTGTGATGAGTAGTTTTAACTCTAGACTCTAGTAAGCTCGTCAAGATCAACGGAACTGAAAATGGTTGTGAATTTTTTCAAAGCTCAATTTTTGCAAAAAATCTTTGAGATATGCTGCTGAATAGAGTAGCACAGTAGTAGGGTACTGTAGATTAACGAAGTAGAGCAAAAGAGTCTTCCAAAAAATTAATATAGATTGATTCCCCACTAAAAATACATACAAAATTTAAAAAAAAAAAAAAAGGTCAGTTTCCACCAATTAGAACCATAGCGACGAACATCTATTGCAACGAGACGACGAATCCAAGAATCAGCCCGAGCCAGACACCAAAGGGACTCGCGTCCGGTGCAGCAGCGGCCGACACGCTGGCCTGTTCGCCGGCGCCACCGAAGAACACCATCGTCTGGTTCGCCAACGCCAGCCCCACTGCCTCCGGATCATTAGTGTTAGTATCATTATTCTGTCGCGACTTCTGGCTCGAGCTCGGACAGAAAGTGATCGCATAGCCGCCGCCGCCGCAAGTGAACGTCGACGTGGCGTCGTCGTACGCGTAGCTGTACGCCCTCGGACACGCCTCCTTGAAGAACCGCGAGTACGCCGAGGGCCTGCACGTGCCCGGGCTCCCGTGCTCCCCGCTGCAGCAGTACTCCGCCGACCCGAACGCCTCGCACGCGCTCCGGCACGCCACCCCCTCCCCGCTCGACCCGGACACGACCCTGAGCCCCGACGGACACGCCGGGTTCAGGTCCGCCAGGCACCCGGTGCTGCTGCACTGGCGGACGGACGGGGCCACCAGCATTGGCAAGTTGTAGCCGTCAACCAAGCTGACGTCGTAGAAGTCGAGGCCGCCGCTTCCGTCGAGAGTGAACTCGGCAAGCGTGGCGGGAGGGGCGGCGCCGCCACCGGAGCACTGGAGGGAGCCGCAGTCCCCGGTGACGCAGGTGAAGCTTCCCGTGGCGGGGTCGGAGGAGCAGTGGGTCCGGGCCCAGAGGCGGCCGGACCACGAAGCCGGGACGTCGACGGACTTCGACTCGCCCTGCGGCAGCACGAAGCCCGTCGTCGCGAGCGGGGCGGCGCCGGCGCCGGAGAGGATGCCGGGCCAGACGGTGTAGTCGCAGTTGTTGGTGACGGAGAATGTAGCTGAGTAAACACCAGTTACGAAGAAGAAGAAGAAGAGGGAGACCAAGTGAGGAAGTGGAGACATTTTTGTTTTGTGCAGGTTACCGTTGGGATGAGGGCGGGAAGCGGATTTATAAGGGAAGTGGGGTTGGGAAGTTGAAGAATGAGCAACTTCTTTGTACTTTCCTCGGGAGTTTCAACACGAGTTCCTTGATTTATTACTGGGAAGAGACCAAACTGAGTAGAAAATTGAAAATTTTCGACCGTTGGGGAAATTGGTTCACACATACGGTCAAGCAGACCGAATCTTGGACCGGTTTTGTTGGCAGGTTTTGCTTGTAAAGAAGGACTGCTTAAATTGCAGCAAACGGAATTGTACTTCTTTTGTTGGTCAAATATAGTTTTAGAGTGACTAGCTAGAGTGGGTTTAAGACTTGCTTATCGTCTACTAGTGCTTATATAACGTTAGTAGTAAAGGACTTATATAACCAAGCATTTTCTTTTTTACAGCCGTTGGATCTTGTTTAAGTTATCTAATTTTAGCCGTTCATTTTTCAATGGTTAAGATTATATGACTTAAACACGATTAGTGTTTCTAGTGTTAATGGTGTGTGGGTGTGGTGCATTAGGAGAGTGCACTGTATTGTATTCTGGGTTTGTGTGAGTGTGTGTGTGCCACTGATACAGTGGTATCATAGTAGGACAAGTGGGTGTGGTTGTATGTGTATAGATTGTGTGTGTTAAGTGTATATATATATATATATATATATATATATATATATATATATATATATATATATATATATATATATATATATATATATATATATAGGCTTTGTGTTGTATATTGATGGTTGGGTGTGTGTGTGCAGAGCATGGAGGAGTGAAGCTTATGCTGCAACTGCTGTTGGGAGCAAGGTCGGATATTGGTACTTGTGGCCGTAGTTGTTTGGTGTTGGGTGCAGGGAACTGTTTTAGTTGCAGTTGCTGTAATGTGGCTTTGACATAGTCGGATTTTGGTGTAGTTGTCTGTTGTGAGCAGCAATGGTGTTAGAAGAGGGGGGGGGGGGGGGGGGGGGGGGGGGGATATTGGATTGATTGTTAAGGGGTGTATCAGTTGAATTCTAGTTCAGGAAGTGAGATGGGAAGGAGTTTGACATTAAATGCAATAGGTTCAGTTAACTGAAAACAGTGGGTGAACTTGTTGGGTATTCACAGATACCACTTTACTGGGATTGAGATATGTAAACACCCTATATTTTTAGATTTTTTTTAAAATTAATTTTTGGAATTAATATGCAATTTTTCAGGAATTTACATAGGCCCTGTAGTGAGTTTGTAATTTTTTAATTGCCAATAAATAACATTAAAATGAAATGAAAATATGATTTTATGGTGTAAAAAAGAAAACCGGACTTAGGGTAATTTTCTGAGATTTTATTGGGCCTCAGACCTATTTTTAAAAGCCTAAAAACTAATTTCTAATTAAATTAATTTATTATTATTATTATTATTATTATTTATTGTTATTATTAATATTTTTCTGTTTTTGGGGGCCCGGCCCGGCCCAGTGGGTCGAGCCCATTAGCAGCCCAGCCCCCTTGGCCTAGCGGGTCGGGCGGGCCGGTCAGACCCGAACCCGACCCGACCCGGATCCGCGGTCACCCTCTCCCCCACGTCTCCTCTCTCCGATCCCTGCGCCGGCGCCGAGTTTTTCGGCCGACCACGTCTTCCTCCACGACCGCCTCCCCCTCCGAACCCCTCGCCCACGACGCCCCGGCCGAACCCTCCCTCGAGCCCTACTTAATCCCGTCACCTCCGCCTCCCTTTCCCCCCAAGCCGAAACCCTAACCACCCTACTCCGGCGACCGCCGTCCCCTCCCTAGCCGCCGACCACCACCCTCCAGCGCTCTCGGAGCTCCACCGTGAGCCGCCCCAACGAGCACCCTCCCCGGCAGCCCTCTTCAGAACCTCCTCCGCCTCCTCCCCATCTCGGCCACCCTTGCCCAGCCGCCTCCGGCAACCCGCTGCCAGCGCCGCCTACATCCCGAGCCCCCCAGCGGTGCCTCGCCGACCGTCGGCCAGTCCCCCAGCCCCTCCGGCCACCGCGGTTCAGCTCAGCCCAGAACCCTAGCCGGACACGGCCCTTCGGGTCGGACACAGTGTCAAATCGACACGAGGACACGAGAAAATCCGTTTGCAAGGCTCTGTTCAGGTACTCCTAATTTCCTCCTCGTAGCTCGAAATTCGATTCCGTAAATTTTTACGCGAAGCCTGTATGACCCTCTCGGTGCCCGGATAAACCGCTCGGGGCATCGCGTCCTGTGGTGATCGCACACCGCGATCCAAAAACAGGAAAAACCAGACCCTGTTTCACCCCGGAACTGAGTACGCCCCGCCAAACGGGACAACTTGGTCGCGTGCGGTCTTCACAGATACGTGCGCCTCGTCGATACGGACGTGTGAGATTTCGCGGAAGCTGATTCGGGTGTGCGTGCACACCGGAATCAACGCGTATCCGCGGACATCGCCCCGTATCCGCCTTTTCTGTAATTTACCCTAACTTCGTGCACACACGTCAAATCGAGACAAAACTTACGCCATCGGACTCGTAGCGATACGCTGGTCCTGTGGGTCAAGTTTGGTCCGATTCTGAGAACGTTGACGAAATCGCGTGTCGTGGGCCCCACAGGCCCCGCTCGACGGGCGATTTCGTGATCGGCTCATCGGAATTCAAATCCGAAAGTTCCGTTGGATTCGTATCAGCGTTCCTGACCTGTTGGCACTAAGTTTAGTGAATTTGGAGACCGTTGACCCTGACACATTTTTCGGTGCAAAGCGGGCCCATCGGTGGACCCCGTTTTAGGCCGAAATTGTCGTTTTTGCCCTTGTCTCCAAATTGGACCCAAGGACAGGCGTTCCTAGCTGTTTGACACCTTCTGAGCGTGATGGTACTGTTTATTTCAGCTTTCGGAGACATCTCTGGAAATTTCCGAAACCAGGACCTAAGTGGAATTCAAATATCAGGCAAGTGCACCTTGCCAAACTTGCAGTCATTATTTTCATATTTTCTGTAAAAATACTCTGCTGGATTTCTTGTGCAAATTCATATAAATTGATTTAAACTGCTTAACCTAGGGAACGTATGACGTACCTAGTGTCCGATCATAGTCGGGTGCCGACACCGTACGCGGTATTGGGTCGTCATTTAGAGATAGATTTACGATTCCCTTACTTTGTACTTGACCTATCAAGTACCCTACAACCCAGGACACTTGACACTATCATGGACAGAATCCTTCTGAGATATTCGTGGTGATTCTGTATAGGATACAGGACTTGATAGAGACATTTATTACAGACAATATGACTTGTTGCATTAGTTATAATCCCGCTGACATGGACATGAGACGTTATGGTCATGGCTTGCGTGATTACATTGGGTGGGGAGAGACGCACAGGCTACAGGCTGTTCTATATATATATATCTACTATTATTGTGAGGTTGTAGACTCTCCAGCAGAGCTAGACCCTTTACGTGTTATTACTGCTACCGGCTCCCCGACACAGAGCTTGTAGCGGTCTCAGCCTGAGTACTAGTGTTGCTCTCATTTGCATATCACATAGATGGTTACTTAGTTTACCCTGCTATTCATTTATTTATTGCACTGCTTATTCAGTTGGCTTGTTCTATCTTGTGCCTTGCTTTGTCCACTGAGGACCTGGAATGGATTATGTCCCCAGGTTTAGCTGAGGAGCAGTATCCTGAGGTATACGGGACCGGAGCTGAAGCTATTGCTGGAGCTGAACCGAACACTGAAGACGAGGTGACTGCCGAGGACTTCTCCTGAGTGCCTGTCCCAGTACTCATTTATTTATTTCATGTTTATATCTTTTGTTCCTGGCCTATAGAGCCAGTTATTTCAGACTTAAGTCGGATTGTTGCTCCGACTGACTTGCTGTGATTTGTTGTTGCTACTTATTTCCATTCAGTATACAATTTTGTTCCTGGCCTATAGAGCCAGTTATTTCAGACTTAAGTCAGATTGTTGCTCCGACTGACTTGCTGTGATTTGTTGTTGCTACTTATTTCCATTCAGTATGCAGTTTATTTCTTTATCTTTATGGATGAGATTAGTGTGACTTATGTAGTAGACCTTATTTACAGCTTAAGTACGCCCTGATGGTTCCATTAAATTGGGTTATCCATCGGTGCGTGCTGCTGGCCATTGCCACGTATCTCCAGTCCCTCGGTATTTTGGGACTGGGACGTGACATGGTTTTTGTGGTGGCCCATGCAGGTCTTAACTAAATTGTTCGGTTTCAACTTAGGGACCGAACAGGCCTGCAATAAGATAGGATAATTTATAGGATCTCATCCATTGATTGAATCATTTTTGAACTCTATGTCGAATTCAATTTAATTGCTTGAATTGCATCCTGTTTTGATTCCTCTGTGCGTTCTTATTGTTTCCTTTTGGTGCAGAATTATGGATCCCAGAAGTGGTGACGAGACCCCCTTGGGTACACCGACTGAAGCAGGGTTTACCTGCGAAGCTGGAACGACGCCAGATACCAGAGGACAATCCTCTCAGAGCAATCAAACTGGCCAGCCAAGTTCCAGGTTCAGGCGTGATGACATCCCGCCTCCTCCCCAGTTCCCTCCTGCGATGCCTGTCTTTCCCCCAGGACAGGCAATGGACGGCCAGCAAATGTTCTAGATGTTCTACGCCATGATGCAGGCACAACAACAGATTCAACAGGAGACCCAACGCCGAGAGGCCGAGAACCTAAGGAACAGCCTAGTGGCAGCATTGGAGCATGCAAATCCACCAAATAGGCGGCCAGCAACGGGATCAATTACAGATTTCTGCCAACTCAAGCCCCGTACCTTCTCGGGCAAGGAAGGACCAACTGAAGTGCATGAATGGCTTACGAACACACAGCATCAGTTGGAGGCCGCCGAACTACCAAGGGACAAATAGATGACTGCCGTCAGGATGCAACTGACGGACAACGCACATCATTGGTGGTTGTCCGAAGAAAGAAGGCTCGGACATGATCAGGTTACCTAGGAGGAGTTCTCCAGACTCTTCCAGGAAATGTACATCCCTGCTGTGGCTCGGTCAGAACTCCGAGACAGATTCAACCGCCTGATCCAGGGCAACATGACGGTGGAGGAATATAACGCCGAATTCATTCGCCTGAGCCGCTTCGCCCCTTCGCTAATTCCTACCGAAGAGGAGAAGGCGGAAAAGTTCTTTGATGGGCTCAGGTTCGAGCTTCAGAAGTTAATCGGATCGGTCGTGCCCACCTCTTACACCGACGTCCTAGCTACAGCAAGTCGGCTGGAGCGCGTTACTCGGAGGGAATCAAGCCTGAAACGTCCCTTCTCCTCAGCACCATCCAAGTCATCACCAGGGGAATCTGCTAAACGGCCCCAGAAGAGCCCGCCTCCAAGAGCAGCAACTAAGAACCTGCCTACTTGCCATTACTGCAGCAAGGTAGGACATATTGAAAAGGAATGTCGACGCAAGCTAGGACTCTGCCTGGTTTGCGGATCTGGACAGCACTTCTCAAAGGACTGCTCGGAACGTCGAGAGGGAGTTCCGAATCGACCAGCTCCACCTGCAGCTCTTCCAGCTGGGGGAGCAACTCAGACAGGGCCTGGAGGAGCCAGGCCACCTCTACCACCTCAGGCAGCATTGTTCCAACAAGCTCGTCAGCAAAGGGGTCCCGCTCAGGGACGAGGTCAGGCATATGCACTAGCAGTCACTGAGGAAGCTACTGCAGGCGAAGTGATAGCAGGTACCATATTAGTAGCTTCAATTCCTGCTGTAGCATTATTTGATTCTGGAGCTTCGCATTTATTTATTGCTGCTAGCTTCGTAGCCACCCATAGAATAGCTACCGCACCTCTCTCGAAGATGAAGAAAATTCTAACGGGAGGTGGAATTATCCCGGTTAGTGATACTTGTAGATCATGTTCGGTAGTAGTCTGTGGCCGAGAGATGCGAGCCCAGTTCCTGATCTTTTCTATGCCTGATTACGATGTTGTACTTGGTATGGACTGGTTAAGTCAGTACCATGCGACACTGGATTGCCGGCTTGGAAAAATGATATTTAGACCCCCTAGCCTTCCTGAGTTTGAATTTCTACGAGGAGCTGTAGAACAAGGGGTCCAGCCAACTCTTAGGGTATTGACTGTAGAAGAAGATTCAAGTTACCCAAGAGTCATAACGGAATTTGTGGATGTGTTTCCCGACGATCTTCCAGCTTTACCACCTGATCGGGAGATAGAATTCACAATAGACCTAACTCCAGGAGCCAAACCTATCACTTCATCGGTATATCGACTAGCACCTAAGGAGTTAGTGGAGCTGAAAACACAAGTTGACGACCTTCTGGAGAAAGGATTTATCCGGCCCAGTATTTCACCTTGGAGAGCACCTATACTTTTTATACCCAAGAAGGACGGATCTGTACGGCTGTGCATTGATTACAGAGCCCTTAATGCTGTAACTATTAAGAATCGGTACCCATTACCACGCATTGATGATTTATTTGACTAATTGAATGGTGCTAAGGTATTCTCAAAGATTGACCTTAGATCCGGTTATCACCAGATTAGGGTGAAGAAGGAAGATGTCCCAAAGACAGCCTTCAGAACTAAGTATGGACATTATGAGTTCCTAGTTATGCCGTTTGGTTTAACCAACGCACCCGCCGTATTTATGAGTTTGATGAACGGGGTCTTCCATCAGTACTTGGATAAGTTCGTGGTGGTATTCATTGATGATATCCTAGTCTACTCCAAGAACCATGAAGAGCACGAGGAACACCTTAGAATTGTGCTAGAAACCTTGAAAAGGGAGAAGCTATATGCCAAACTCAGCAAATATGAGTTCTGTATGGACAAGGTGCCATTCTTAGGGCATATTATCTCGGGTGAAGGACTGTTTGTGGACCCAGAGAAAGTTACTGCTATAGAAACCTGGCCTACCCCTACCTCTGTTGCGGAAGTGAGAAGTTTTCTTGGACTTGCTGGGTATTACCGGCGGTTCGTAAATTTTTTTTCAAGGATCGCAGAGCCGATGACTAAGCTGACACGGAAGGACCAGGAGTTCATATGGACGGAAGAATGCCAGAATGCCTTTGAAGAATTAAAGAGGCGTCTAACAACAGCACCAGTCTTGACTCTTCCCTCAGGGTCAGGAGGTTTTGTTGTATACAGTGATGCGTCCGGTAGTGGACTAGGTTGTGTCTTGATGCAACATGGCAAGGTTATCACTTATGCATCGAGGCAGCTGAAGGTCCACGAGAAGAACTACCCAACACACGACCTGGAGCTAGCTGCAGTAATTTTTGCATTAAAGATCTGGAGACATTATCTGTATGGAGAGAAGGTCGAGATATTCACTGATCATAAGAGCTTGAAGTATGTTTATACACAGAAGGAGCTCAACATGAGGCAAAGGCGTTGGCTTGAGTTGATGGTGGACTTTGACATCGATCTGCAGTACCACCCGGGGAAAGCAAATGTTGTAGCCGACGCCCTCAGCAGAAAACCCTCGGCTTATTTCTTAACGGAGCAGCCTCAGCTATTACAAGACTTGCAAGATCTTCAGATAGAGGTTGTTCTACCTGGACAAAATGGTTTGCTGGCTAACCTCGAAGTGAAGTCATCGCTGGTGGAGAGAATCAAGGAAGCTTTGCCTAATGATGCCAGATTCCGAAGGCTGAGAGAAAGAACAGAAGCAGGCCTGCAGACGGGACTTCGCATCTACGATGACGGAACATTAAGGTGCGAAAATCGTCTATGTGTTCCAAATGGAGAATTAAGGCAGGAATTGATGACAGAAGCCCATAGCTCCATATACTCGGTTCATCCAGGAGGAACCAAGATGTACCGGGACCTAAGACAATATTACTGATGGCATGGAATGAAAAGGGAGATTGCCCGCTTTGTGGCAAAATGCTTAGTCTGCCAGCAGGTGAAGGCCGAGCACCAAAGGACTGGAGGTATGTTGCAGCCGCTTCCCATCCCTGAATGGAAGTGGGAGCATATTACCATGGACTTCGTCACTGGATTTCCAAGAAGCCCTAGTGGTAAGGATGCAGTATGGGTCATCGTGGGTCGGCTCACTAAGTCGGCTCACTTCTTGCCATTCAGAGTTGGACAATCCACGGAAGTACTAGCCGACATGTATATGCGTCAGATCGTAAAATTACATGGAGTGCCGGTTAGTATTGTATCAGATCGAGACTCGAGATTTATATCTCACTTCTGGCGAAGCATGCAAGAGAGTCTCGGCACCAGGCTCAAGTTCAGTACTGCCTATCATCCTCAGACAGACGGCCAATCAGAGCGCACAATTCAGATCCTAGAAGATATGCTGCGATCTTGTATACTGGACTTTGGAGGATCTTGGGAAGATCACCTGCATTTAGTGGAGTTCTCCTACAACAACAGCTATCAGGCAAGCATTCAGATGGCACCTTTCGAGGCATTGTACGGAAGGAAGTGCAGATCGCCTGTATGCTGGAGCGACGTTGGCGAACGTCAATTACTAGGTCCAGAGCTGGTAACAGAGACAGTAGAGAAAGTAAAACAGATTCAGAACCATCTCCGTGCAGCCCAGGATAGACAGAAGCACTGGGCCGATGCACACAGACGACCCCTGGAGTTCAAGGAAGGAGAGCATGTATTTTTGAGGATCTCGCCCACTAGAGGTACTATCAGATTTGGCAGCAGAGGCAAGTTAAGCCCAAGGTACATTGGGCCATTTGATATCTTGGAGCGCATTGGTGAGGTGGCTTACCGTCTTGCATTACCTCCATCCTTAGAGGGAGTGCATGATGTATTCCACGTCTCACAACTGAGGAGATATGTGACGGACCCAAGCCATATAGTTGATCATCTGAGATTTCGGTGGGACCTAGCCCAAGATACGAGGAACAGCCAGTGGGTATACTCGACACCAGCGAGAAGACACTGCGAGGGCAGACAATCAGGCTGGTTCGAGTAGCTTGGAAGCAGCACTCTCCTGGCGAATCGACCTGGGAGCGAGAAGATGTTATGCGGCAGCGTTATCCACACCTATTTGCAGAATCAGGTAGAACCTAAGCATTCTTTAATTCTGTAAATCTTGCCTTTATAGTTTACCCTTCGATTGCGAGGACGCAATCCTCTTAAGGGGGGTAGATTGTAAACACCCTATATTTTTAGATTTTTTTTAAAATCAATTTTTAGAATTAATATGCAATTTTTCAGGAATTTACATAGGCCCTGTAGTGAGTTTGTAATTTTTTAATTACCAATAAATAACATTAAAATGAAATGAAAATATGATTTTATGGTGTAAAAAAGAAAATCGGACTTAGGGTAATTTTCTGGGATTTTATTGGGCCTCAGACCTATTTTTAAAAGCCTAAAAACTAATTTCTAATTAAATTAATTTATTATTATTATTATTATTATTATTTTTTCTGTTTTTGGGGGCCCGGCCCGGTCCAGTGGGCCGAGCCCATTAGCAGCCCAGCCCCCTTGGCCTAGCGGGTCGGGCGGGCCGGTCAGACCCGAACCCGACCCGACCCGGATCCGCGGTCACGCTCTCCCCCACGTCTCCTCTCCCCGATCCCTCCGCCGGCGCCGAGTTTTCCGGCCGGCCACGTCTTCCTCCACGACCGCCTCCCCCTCCGAACCCCTCGCCCACGACGCCCCGGCCGAACCCTCCCTCGAGCCCTATTTAATCCCGTCACCTCCGCCTCCCTTTCCCCCCCAAGCCGAAACCCTAACCACCCTACTCCGGCGACCGCCGTCCCCTCCCTAGCCGCCGACCACCACCCTCCAGCGCTCTCGGAGCTCCACCGTGAGCCGTCCCAGCGAGCACCCTCCCCGGCAGCCCTCTTCAGAACCTCCTCCGCCTCCTCCCCATCTCGGCCACCCTTGCCGAACCGCCTCCGGCAACCCGCTGCCGGCGCCGCCTACATCCCGAGCCCCCCAGCGGTGCCTCGCTGACCGTCGGCCAGTCCTCCAGCCCCTCCGACCACCGCGGTTCAGCTCAGCCCAGAACCCTAGCCGGACACGGCCCTTCGGGTCGGACACAGTGTCAAATCGACACGAGGACACGAGAAAACCCGTTTGCAAGGCTCTGTTCAGGTACTCCTAATTTCCTCCTCGTAGCTCGGAATTCGATTTCGTAAATTTCTACGCGAAGCCTGTATGACCCTCTTGGTGCCCGGACAAACTGCTCGGGGCATCGCGTCCTGTGGTGATCGCACACCGCGATCCAAAAACAGGAAAAACCAGACCCTGTTTCACCCCGGAACTGAGTACGCCCCGCCAAACGGGACAACTTGGTCGCGTGCGGTCTTTATAGATACGTGCGCCTCGTCGATACGGACGTGTGGGATTTTGCGGAAGCTGATTCGGGTGTGCGTGCACACCGAAATCAACGCGTATCCGCGGACATCGTCCCGTATTCGCCTTTTCTGTAATTCATCCTAACTTCGTGTGCACACGTCAGATCGAGACGAAACTTGTGCCATCGGACTCGTAGCGATACGCTGGTCCTGTGGGTCAAGTTTGGTCCGATTCTGAGAACGTTGACGAAATCGCGTGTCGTGGGCCCCACAGGCCCCGCTCGACGGGCGATTTCGTGATCGGCTCATCGGAATTCAAATCTGAAAGTTCCGTTGGGTTCGTATCAGCGTTCTTGACCTGTTGACACTAAGTTTAGTGAATTTGGAGACCGTTGATCCTGACACGTTTTTCGGTGCAAAGCGGGCCCACCGGTGGATCCCGTTTTAGGCCAAAATTGCCGTTTTTGCCCTTGTCTCCAAATTGGACCCAAGGACAGGCGTTCCTAGCTGTTTGACACCTTCTGAGCGTGATGGTACTATTTATTTCAGCTTTCGGAGACATCTCTGGAAATTTCCGAAACCAGGACCTAAGTGGAATTCAAATATCAGGCAAGTGCACCTTGCCAAACTTGCAGTCATTATTTTCATATTTTCTGTAAAAATAATCTGCTGGATTTCTTGTGCAAATTCATATAAACTGATTTAAACTGCTTAACCTAGGGAACGTATGACGTACCTAGTGTCCGATCATAGTCGGGTGCCGACACCGTACGCGGTGTTGGGTCGTCATTTAGAGATGGATTTACGATTCCCTTACTTTGTACTTGACCTATCAAGTACCCTACAACCCAGGACACTTGACACTATCATGGACAGAATCCTCCTGAGATATTCGTGGTGATTCTGTATAGGATACAGGACTTGATAGAGACATTTATTACAGACAATATGACTTGTTGCATTAGTTATAATCCCGCTGACATGGACATGAGACGTTATGGTCATGGCTTGCATGATTACATTGGGTGGGGAGAGATGCACAGGCTACAGGCTGTTATATATATATATCTACTATTATTATGAGGTTGTAGACTCTCCAGCAGAGCTAGACCCTTTACGTGTTATTACTGCTACCGGCTCCCCGACACAGAGCTTGTAGCGGTCTCAGCCTGAGTACTAGTGTTACTCTCATTTGCATATCACATAGATGGTTACTTAGTTTACCCTGCTGTTCATTTATTTATTGCACTGCTTATTCAGTTGGCTTGTTCTATCTTGTGCCTTGCTTTGTCCACTGAGGACCTGGAATTGATTATGTCCCCAGGTTTAGCTGAGGAGCAGTATCCCGAGGTATACGGGACCGGAGCTGAAGCTATTGCTGGAGCTGAACCGAACACTGAAGACGAGGTGACTGCCGAGGACTTCTCCTGAGTGCCTGTCCCAGTACTCATTTATTTATTTCATGTTTATATCTTTTGTTCCTGGCCTATAGAGCCAGTTATTTCAGACTTAAGTCGGATTGTTGCTCCGACTGACTTGCTGTGATTTGTTGTTGCTACTTATTTCCATTCAGTATGCAGTTTATTTCTTTATCTTTATGGATGAGATTAGTGTGACTTGTGTAGTAGACCTTATTTACAGCTTAAGTACGCCCTGATGGTTCCATTAAATTGGGTTATCCATCGGTGCGTGCTGCTGGCCATTGCCACGTATCTCCAGTCCCTCGGTATTTTGGGACTGGGGCGTGACAAGATAGCTTGTCCTCTTAACAAGGAGGCTAGTTTGATTAGAAGTTTAGCTCATCCGATGAACACGGAGGCTATGATTCCACTTTGTAAAATACAAAGATAACACACACAAAAATATTTGATTTTAGGGGCTGAATAGAATCACTTTATTTCTTTTCTTGCTTGAATTTTTTTCATCCACCTTACTTCAACCATTTGCTTACATAGCTATATATATAGACTAAAGATACATCAAGAGCAATGAACATGACTCTTAGTTTTCCTAAATACATTCATGCATGCAACAATGAACTTGATTATTCCTAGATTCATTCATGCATAGATTCATCTAGACATGCAACAATGAATTTGGTTTACATTTCCAACAATGTCTCCCGTAAACCAAATTTGCTTTTGACTCCTATTTCTTCTGAATACTTGTCCTCCTAGAGGTTTTGTAAACACATCTGCAAGTTGATCTTCAGTTCTGCAATATTCAATGTTAATTTTACCTTCATGAACAAGTTCCCTTAGGAAGTGAAATCGCATGCGAATATGTTTTGTCCTTCCATGTAGGACTGGATCCTTTGAGACAGAGATAGCTGATTTGTTATCACAACAAATTATTGTTGGTCCTTTTTGCTTGAACTTCATGCTTTCTAAAATACCTTTTAGCCAAATAATTTGACATGCTGTAGAAGATGCAGCAATATACTCTGCTTCTGTGGTAGAAAGTGCCACAATTGGTTGCTTCTTTGAACTCCATAAAATTGCTCCGCTGCCAAGGTTGAAGACATAACCAGAAGTGCTTCGAGAATCATCAATACTTCCTCCCAAATCACTGTCAGTAAAACCGATAAGTTTGACAGGAACATTAGCTTGATAGTAAATGCCATAGTCAGTAGTTCCCTTGACATATCGTAATATTCTTTTGGCCGTTTCCAGTGATTTGAATAAGGCTTCTCCATGAACCGGCTCACCAGACTTACTGCATACACAATGTCTGGTCTTGTGGCAGTCAAATACATCAAATTTCCTACTAAGATTTGGATCATAGTGGAATTAACAAGCTTGCCTTCACCATCTTTACTTAATTTCATTACAGGTAAGCATGGAGATGAGACTGGATTTGCATTCTCCATATTAAACTTCTTCAAAATTTCTTTTGCATAGCTTTCTTGTGAAATGAAGATACCTTTCTTGGATTGATGAGCCTCAATACCAAGGAAATGAAGAGTTTGCTCAAGATAAATCTTTTCTTCAAGGATGCCATTTAAGAATGCCGACTTCACATCCATTTGGAATATTTTCCAACTGTTTTGAGCTGCAAGAGATACCATTAGTCTAACAGTTTCAATTCTGGAAACAGGAACAAAAACTTCTGTGTAGTCTTCTCCTTCCTTCTGCTTGTATCCTTTTGTACGAGCCTTGCTTTGTACTTGTTGGTTGAGCCATTAGGATTCTTCTTGATTTTGTACACCCATTTTACACCAATGGGAATCTTGTTTGGTGGAAGATCTGTGAGCTCCCACGTATCATTCTTCTCAATAGACTTTATCTCCTCCTTCATTGCTTGCCTCCAAGTTTCTTCCTTATTTGCATCTTCAAATAAAATTGGATCTTCTCCTGCAAAAAAAGCAAAATAGACAGTATCATTTGATTCAACTTGCTCAGTTGAGTCATACAATTCTTGTATACTTCTCATTTTTCTAGAAGGTCTTTGATGCACATCTTCTCTTGGTAAAGTTGGAGATACAGTTTCATTTTGAAAGACAACTTCTTCATCTTTTTGTATGAGAGTATGAGTTGTACTTGTATCACCTTTATAGGTTGAAGCTTCGTCAAATCGAACATCTCGACTGATTATTATCTTCTTTGTTGCTGGATTGTATAACTTGTAGTCTTTGCTTCTTTCACTATAGCCAACAAATATACACTTTTCTGCCTTGTCATCAAGCTTGGACCTTATAGCATCAGGAATGTGTGCATAGGCAGTACTTCCAAAGATTCTTAAGTGTTGAACATTTGGCTTCAATCTGTACCATGCTTCATGAGGTGTGATATTCTGTAGACACTTTGTTGGTGATCTGTTTATCAAGTAAACAGCACAAGAAACAGCTTCGGTCCATAGAGCTTTGTCCAGTTTTTTTCTACTGAGCATGCACCTCACCATGTCCATAATGGTGCGGTTCTTTCTTTCACAAACACCATTTTGCTGTGGTGTATATCTGGCAGTTAGTTGATGCTTTATTCCATGATCTCTACAAAATCTTTCAAATTCATTTGGAAGATATTCACCACCACGATCAGTTCTTAATGTTTGAATATAAAGCCCGGAAAAATTTTTAACTTCAGCTTTGAAATCTTTAAAGGCTTGAAAAGTATCAGATTTTTCTTTGAGCAAATAAATTCATACTTTTCTTGAGTAATCATCAATGAAGGAGATGAAATATCGATTACCTCCATGAGATATAACTTGCATTGGTCCACATAAGTCTGAATGAACAAGTTGAAGTGGCTTCTTGGCTCGCCATGTGGACTGCAATGGGAATGAAGATCTATGAAGCTTCCCGATTTGATAATCTTCACAGACATCATCAGAGGAATAGATTTGGGGCAGCCCTTTGACCATCTTCTTTGTCACTAATTGCTTCAAGCTTCCATAATTCAAATGACCAAACCTGTCATGCCATAGTTTGGAGCTTCCACTATCAACACTACTGAAACATGACAAGTTAGTGGATTGTAGTGTTAGGGGAAACAGATTATTTTCTGCGATAGCAATTTTTGCAACAAGTTGACCGTTCTTTGACAAGAAACAAGCATTGCTTCGAAAATGAATGTCAAACCCTTTTCTTAAGAGATGACCGGCACTTAGGAGATTGCTTTTTAGCCCTGGGATGTAGTATACATCTTTCATCTTATCGATACCTCCAGATTTTGTTTTGAAAGTTATTTCACCAACTCCTTCTATTTTGTATGCTCTGTCATCACCAATCTTCACTTGGCCACGGCCAGATTTTGTTAAGTTTGTAAATAAATTTTTATTTCCTGTCATATGCTTGCTAGCACCACTATCAAGATACCACAAATTATCCAAGTTATCACCTTGACAAGCAAGCAACAAAGTATCTTGATGGTTACTTTGTGCTTCATATACATAACCCGCTTCTTTTTTCTTGTCATCCTTTTGCTTATACCAGCATTCATTGATTGTGTGACCTGGTTTGTGGCAATGGTAGCATTCAATGTAGCCACGACCTCTTCCTCTTTGATGACCACGACATCTTCCTCTTTGTGATCCTCTTTGTGGGTATCTGGAGTTAGAATTTTCTTCTTCTTCATTTTGGTTATTGCTTGAATAACTTTTTCCTTTGCCATGAAAATTTAAACTTTGCCCTCGAAAATTCTTGCCTCTTCCGCGTCCACGGTTCTGAGAAGAACCACGGCCTCCCGTAGACATGACATTGGATTTGAGAGCTTGATCAGGCTGGGAAGAGACACTTTGCGGACATCTTTTGTTAATCCAAAATTCATGAGCTTCTAATCTTCCTTGTAAACCTTTCAAAGACAGAGATGCAAGATCTTTAGTTTCTTCAATGGCAACTACAACATGATCATATTTGCTTAGTAGACTTCGAAGAACTTTTTCAACAACTTTTTGAGTTTCTAAAATTTCTCCATTTGAACTCATTTGATTCATAATAGAGTTCACTTTAGTAAAATATTCTCCAATCTTTTCATTATCTTTCATTTCTAGCTTCTCAAATTTAGCCCTTAGAGCTTGCAAGCGTATTTTTTTCACTTGATCTTGGCCAGAATATGCTATCTCAAGAGTTGTCCACGCCTCCTGGGAGCTTTTTGCCTTGGATATTCTCTCATAGACTGTAATTTCAATTGCTTGATAGATTTGAAAGAGCGCCTTCTTGTCTTTTTGTCTCTTTTCCTTCAACACTTTTTTTTGTGCTTCGAATAGTTGACCTTCATTTGTTGGTTGCTCTACTCCTTCTTCAACGGCACTCTATAGATCTTAAGATTCAAGACATAGCTTCATGAGATTGCTCCAATAATCATATTTTTCTCCATTGAAGCGAGGCACAAGAGAGACAAGGATGCTGTTTGAGGTGGACATTTTTTTTTTTTAGGCTCTGATACCAATTGTTGGGTATTCACAGATACCACTTTACTGGGATTGAGATAGCTTGTCCTCTTAACAAGGAGGCTAGTTTGATTGGAAGTTTAGCTCATCCGATGAACACGGAGGCTATGATTCCACTTTGTAAAATACAAAGATAACACGCACAAAATATTTGATTTTAGGGGCTGAATAGAATCACTTTGTTTCGTTTCTTTCTTGAATTTTTTTTATCCACTTACTTCAACCATTTGCTTACATAGCTATATATATAAACTCAAGATACATCAAGAGCAATGAACATGACTCTTAGTTTTTCTAAATACATTCATGCATGCAACAATGAACTTGATTATTCCTAGATTCATTCATGCATAGATTCATCTAGACATGCAACAATGAATTTGGTTTACATTTCCAATAGAACTGTTAAGATTTAGAGTTGAATTGAGGGTGAAGGTAGGCAGTGTATACAAGGATATCAGTGAAGGTGTGTATCCTTGTATTAATCCAGTATGGAGTGTATGTGAGGAAGAGCCTGATAACTAGGTGTGGGTGCAATGATACATTGGTGAAGGTGGTATGTATTAGTTGATTTGAGGATCGGGTAGATGTGCAGCCTGTTAGCACACAATAATGTTTACTCCAGTAAGATGGGTTTGCTGGCAGTGTTTTGGTAGAGACAGGTGAGGGGTTTCACTTGTTGTTAGTATCTAGTTGTGGGTGTGTGAGAGAGCTCAGGTATTAGGGGTTGTTGAGGTGTTATGATGTAACTACGACTTTCCACCATAGGAATATTTTAGTAATTTTGTATATTGGTAAATTTTTATAAATTACTTTATATTAGTGATTGCCTAGAATTATATTAGTGTTAGTTAGTGGCTAGCCAATTATAATTTGCAAGTGTTAGTCAGTGCTAATTAATGTTAGTCATGACTTTAGTAATTAGAATTAATTATCATGAAGAGAATATTTCTCATAGTTGTAGAGATTCCTTCCTTTAGTTAATTAGATTCCATTCATGAGAAATGGAGAGGGATAAACTTGATATTTTGGCATGACCAAATCTTACTATAAGAGATAAGTTCAATTTAGGGCCCATCCATTCATGTTATTTCACTCAGTAGCCTCATTTTTTCCAAAGCTTCTTTCTTCCAAGCGAATCCAATCCCTTACTAATTTCACTCAATCCACTTCCACTTCCATCATTCTCACCATCATAAAGGCCTAGAGTGTCACGCCCCAGTCCCAAGATACCGAGGGACTAGCCACGTGGCAATGACCAGCAGCACAACTCCAATGGCAAACCCAATTTAATGGACCCGTTAGAGTGTACTTAAGCTGTAAAACAAATACCATGGTCTAAGATACATGTCACAATCTAATTCTAATCTCATCTACAGAAAGTAAACAAAATTCAAAATATTAGACTAATAAAAAAGAATTATAGTCCATCAACAAGTTCTAATAAAAAATGTATCGGGGAACAACCCGATAATAAGTTAATACAATAATCCAAGAGTCAAGATATAAAATAACTGGAATCAGAAATAACTGAGTATATAACAAAATACTCAGGAGAAATCCTCTGGCACAACCTCATCCTCTAGTGCCAGTACTGCTCCAGCGTCAGCTCCTGTCCGGTATATCTTGGGGTATTCCTCTTCTGTTGTACTTGGAGACATAATCTGGATCCCCAGGAGACATAACAAGGTACAAGAATAACTGAAGCAAAATGAAATGCAGTATATAAAAATAGATCCTCAGGGCAAGCTATGTAACCAGCTATCTAAAATACAAATAAGAGGATCACTAGTACTCAGGCTGAGACCACTACAAGCTCTGTGTCGGGGGGCCAGTAGTAGTAATATCACGTAATGGGCCAAGCTCTGGAACAGAGACTAAAGGACCGCAATAATAAATATATATTTATGTAATCAGCCTGTAGCCTGTGTGTCTCTCCCCACCCAATGTAATCACATATCTCATGTCCACGATATCTCATGTCCATAACACGCAAGATCATGACCTCTAGCTAGTACAGCGAGTCATAATAATATCTATGTATATGCAAGTCTTATGTCACGAATCCTGTAAGCATATACATAATCACCATGAATAACTGAAGAAAGATTCTTTCACATGAATAGTGTCAAGTGTCCTATGGTATGACGTACTTGGTAAAACAAGCACGCAAAAATATATGATCGTGGTATCAACTCTCTAAGTGACGTTACATGACTCCGCGTACGACGTCGACACCCGAATATTGTTCGGATGTTAAGCAACATCTCACGGTCCTAGGTTAAACATGTACATCACAGAAAATAACTTAAGCAAATAATATCAAAGGAACTACTGCAAGTTTGGCAAGGTACACTTGCCTGGGTTATGAACTCCTTCAATTGCTCATGTAAAAGTAAAATCTCCAGGTACGCCTCCGGATGCTGAAACAAACATTATCATCGCTCTCAGAATACATAAAATAGGTAGGATTGACTACCCATAAGTCCAATTTGAACACATGGGTATAATTGACAGTTTTTGGTTAAAGCGGGGTCCACATGTGGCCCACTTTGCACCAAAAAATGTGCCAAAGACAAAGTTCTTCAAATTTGTCAAACTTAGTGTCTACAAGTCCAGAACGATGATGTGAACCCAACAAAATATCTAGAACTGGATTTCGATGAGCCGATCATAAAATTGCCCGTTAAGTGGAATCGTGGGGCCTACGAAAATGGGGTTTCGTCAACGTTCTCAGAATCAAACCAAACTTGGGTCACAGGACCAGCATAACGCTACGAATCTGATGGCACAAGTTTCATTACGAAACGACAAGCACTCACAAAATTATGAAGAGTGTTAGAACAGGCCGATACGGGACTTTCGACGGATACGCATCGATTCTGGTGTGCATGCACATCCAAATCAACTTTCGTGAAATTTTATATATCCGCGTTGACGATATGCGCCTTTTGATGCAATTTTTATACGATGAAGTCACCTCGTTTAGCGGGACGTAACCCGTTTCAGAAAATTTTGGGTTTAGAAAATCAAGTTTTTGGTCAACTTCAACCACGAATAAAATACAGCATACAATAAATTAAAATAAACTAATTAATAGGATCAAATCTTGGTTATGTTTTCAAAATTACTGTTCAAATAGAATTTAAAAATATTAACTAGGTTGAAAGAAAAATGGCCATGAACATGGGTGTTTGGAACAATTTTTTGAACTATAAATTAGGTTAATTTTCTATTTTGTGTCTCGAATTACGACCGACACAGGATACGATACCCCAAACTAATTTTATAGGGTTCAAGAGGATCATGTGGTCTTCACATAGGATTCAACAGATCGATATTTGGATTAATATGTAGGGAGATACGAGAGTGGGAAGTTGAGTACCTTACTGCTACTGTTCTGATCTTGAAGTCGGGCGGCCTCTTTTTGGCGGCGGCGCACGGCGGTTCGATGGCTGACGGCGGCGGTGAGGGTCTGAAATGGGAGAGGGTTTGATGGTAGTCGGGATGGTCTAAGCTAGGGGTTTTATAGGCTGTTGAGGTGAACATTACAGGAAGGGAAAGGGAGGAGGTCGACATTAGTTGGGGGAATGGGAAGTGAAGAGGCCGGGGGAGTTACTGTAGGTGATGGGGTGATGGGTTAGCGGGTCGGGTATGGGTGCGGGTTTGGGTAGGATCCGGGTAGGGTTTAGTATGGGGTGGGTTGGTTTGATTCGGTTTGGTTCGGTTTGGTTCAGTTTGGTTTGGTTTAATTAAAACTAATGATATTTGCTATATAAAAATTAGTGTTGGAGCCCAATAAATTCTAGAAAAATTACACAATACTCTATTATTAATTATACACCCAAAAATATAATTTTTGCATAATTTTAATAGTTAATTTAATACACAAAAATATAAATCCATGAAAGAACATTTATTATAATTAACTAAAAATAATAAGAATTTTCTACAATAATAATTAATAAAATTTTAAATTAAATTCTAAAAATTAGGGTGTTTATAATCTATCCACCTTAAAAGAATTGCATCCTCGCAATTAAGAAAATGAAATATAGCCGGTCAAGAAAAGTTTTGCTCTGGAAGCGATGACGTGGTTGCAAAACATGTTTTGTTGAAGCACGACACAAGGGATAATGAACCCTGAATAAGGAGAAATCGAGTGGAAGGGTGAGGGTATTGTTCAAGTAGAAGAAATGAATACTATAAGAACAGATCAACACGTAGGAAAGAAATGAAAACTTTTTTCTAGGCAATGAGAGATAAGTAACTCAAGAGTAAAGGAGCCTGGATAGAACGAAGATCAACTACAGCTTATGAAGACTTGGGTACCAGTGACATATTACTAATCTAGTCTAACAAATTTATGCTAACATAATACTAGGTATAGGCTAGGGAATTGAACTAACTGGCACAGGCTAAAGTATTACTAGAAATATTCACTATTATAGATAGCTATGACAAAACTAAATCTTACTCATATTCGCTACTCCTCGAGTTTGTGCCTCCTCCACTGTTATCGCAAAAGCCTGTCCACGTACTTGTGGTGGTGCCCTCTGCTGTTGCTGGGCCTGTTGGAAGAGTGTTGTCGGTGATACCAAGGGTTACCTCTGCTGATATCCTCCCAGTGCTGGTAAAA
Source organism: Iris macrosiphon (assembly GCA_036927795.1). NCBI lineage: Eukaryota > Viridiplantae > Streptophyta > Magnoliopsida > Asparagales > Iridaceae > Iris > Iris macrosiphon. The sequence continues at coordinate 7,537,400 of JAYESA010000014.1, forward strand.
CTTGTTGGTTTACCATCGGTGCTCCCTCTCGACGCTCAGGGCAATCCTTGGCTGAATGTTGGCTGGATCCGTAAATCAAACATAATTCTAACTTGCGTCTGTACTCGCTCTCGTAACGACCTCGATTGCCATAATATTGACATATAGGAAGTGCCTGCAGAGATGCTCTGGGTGGCTGGTGCATGTGAGATCTTTTTGCAGCTTCTCCCTGTAGTGCTTTGGCTGGTGCTGATATGAACAGCTATTTTTGGCTTGACTCTCTCCTGGTGACGCGCTCCATGTGTCGGGCTGCAGCAAGGACGTCTGTATAAGAAGTAGGTACGACAGATCCAATCTGTCTCTGTAGCTCAAAGTTTAGTCCGTCGAAGAATTTCTCAGCCTTCTCTATTTTTGTCGGAATTAATGTTGGTGCGAAGCGGCTCAAACGGATGAACTCCGCATTATACTCTTCTACGTCATGTTGCCTTGAGTGAGGAGTTTGAACTTGTCTCAAAGTTTCGATCGAGCAATAGATGGAATGTATATCTCCTGAAAGAGTCTAGAGAACTCCTCCCAAGTGGCTCGGTCTGGTCTGAGCCGTCTCTCCTCAGATAGCCACCAGTGATGTGCATTTCCCGTCAACTACATTCTGACGGCAGTCATCCAACGCTTCCTCGGAAGCTCAGCTGCTTCTAATTGGTGTTGAGTGGTTGTGAGCCACTCATGAACTTCAGTGGGCTCCTTCTTGCCTGAAAAGGTACGGGACTTCAGCTGGCAAAAATCAGTGATATATTCCGTCGATGGTCGCCTAGCTGGTGGGTTTGCCTGCTCTAGTGCGGTTACTAGGCTGTTCCTCAAGTTTTCTGCCTCGTGACGCCGAGCCTCTTGATGAACCTGCTGTTGAGCTTGCATCATTGCGTAAAATATTTAGAACATCTGTTGTCTGTCCATAGCCTATCCTGGTGGAAAAATAGGCATTGGTAGAGTAAACTGCGATTGTGGTGGAATATCGTCTCACCGGAACCTCGAGGCATGCTGATTTGCTTGATTGCTTTATTTAGTGGAGATATCTCCACTTAATGGCGTCACTCCATCGTCGTAGGTGACCACAATACCTTGTGGTGTACCTGCGGGAGTTTTTTCACTGGCTCGTGGATCCATTACTATGCCTACAAAGTAAACTATGAGAGGCGCACATAGGAATCAAGGCAGGATGCAAGTCAAGAAATTAATTCGAATCCTATATAGAGGTCAAGAATGTGTCAATATGTGGATGAGATCCTATAATTTATCCTAATCGCAGGCTTGCTCGGTTCCTTAGTTGAAACCGAAATAATATAGTCGTAGACCTGCATTGGCTACCACAAAAACCATGTCACGCCCTAGTCCTAAAATACCGAGGGACTAGCAACGTGGCAATAACCAGCAACACAACTCCAATGGACAAACCTAATTTAATGGACCCGTTAGAGTGTACTAAAACTGTAAAACAAATACCATGGTCTAAGATACACATCACAGTCTAATTCTAATCTCATCCACAGAAAGTAAACACAATTCAAAATATTAGACTAATCAAAAAGAATTATAGTCCATCAACAAGTTCCAATAAAAAGTGTCTCGGGGAACAACCCGATAATAAGTTAATACAATAATCCAAGAGTCAAGATATATAATAACTGGAATCAGAAATAACTGAGTATATAACAAAATACTCAGGAGAAATCCTCTGGCACAACCTCGTCCTCTGGTGCTAGTACTGCTCCAGCGTCAGCTCATGTCCTGTATATCTCGGGGTATTCCTCTTCTGCTGTACTTGGGACATAATCTGGATCCAGGTCCTCAGGGGACATAGCAAGGTACAAGAATAACTCTAGCAAAATAAAATATAGAATATAAAAATAGATCCTCAGGGCAAGCTATGTAACCAGCTATGTGAAATGCAAATGAGAGCATCACTAGTACTCAGCCTGAGACCACTACAAGCTCTGTGTCAGGGAGCCGGTAGCAGTAATATCACGTAATGGACCAAGCTCTGGAATCGAGACTAAAGCACCGCAAAAATAAATATATATGTATGTAATCAGCTTGTAGCCTGTGTGTCTCTCCCCACCTAATATAATCACACGTCTCATGTCTACGATATCTAATGTCCATAACACACAAGATCATGACTTCTAGCTAGTACATCGAGTCATAATAATATCTATGTATATGCAAGTCTTATGTCACGAATCATGTAAGCCTATACAGAATTACCATGAATAACTCAGGAAAGATTCTGTCATATGAATAGTATCAAGTGTCATATGGTATGACGTACTTGGTAAAACAAGCACGCAAAAATATAGGATCGTGGTATCAACTCTCTAAGTGACGTTACACGACTCCGCATAAGGCATCGACACCCGAATCTTGTTCGGACATTAAGAAATATCTCACGGTCCTATGTTGAATAGGTATATCACAGAAAATAACTCAAGCAAATAATATAAAAAAAAACTACTGCAAGTTTGGCAAGGTACACTTGTCTGGGTTCTGAACTCCTTCAGTTGCTCCTGTAAAAGTAAAATCTCCAGGTACGCCTCCGGATGCTGAAACAAACATTACCATCGCTCTCAGAATAAATGAAATAGCTAGAATTGACTACCCATAATTCCAATTTGGACACAGGGGCAGAATTGACAGTTTCTAGTCAAAATGGGGTCTATATGTGGCCCACTTCGCACCGATAAATGTGCCAAAGATAAAGTTCTCCAAATTCATCAAACTTAGTGTCTAAAAGTCCAGAACAATGATACGAACCCAACGGAATATCCAGAACTGGATTCCGATGAGTCGATCACAAAATCGTCCGTCAAGTGGAACCGTGAGGCCCACAAAACGGGGTTTCGTCAACGTTCTCGAAATCGACGGGATCTATCACTGTGAGCCGTGAGCCCCAAAATTATGACACCAACTTAGATCTACCAAATTGAGGGCTCTTAGTGCCTAGATATACAATTGGAAAGTCAAATCTAACCATGAAAAGGTTCCTACATGACCAATGGATGTTCCTAACCATAAATTTGATAAAATTGACAGAATTATCTAGTATTTTGGTAGCCATCTTAGAGAATTCTGTATTTTGACACAAAAAAGATTAGTCGGACACAATCTCCTAGCAAGCTCATCTCCTATTGATCTTCTTGTTCTCACCAATGCTCTATGTAAACACCCTAATTTTTAGAATATAATTTAGAATTTTATTTATTATTATTGTAGAATTTTTTTATTATTTTCAGTTAATTATAATAAATGTTCTTTCATGAATTTATATTTTTGTGTATTAAATTAATTAATAAAATTATGCAAAAATTATATTTTTGGGTGTATAATAATAATAGAGTATTGTGTAATTTGTTTGGAATTTATTGGTTTTCAAAACTAATTTTTATATAGCAAATATCATTGTTTTTAATTAAACCAAACCAAACCAAACTGAACCAAATCGAACCAAACCGAATCAAACCAACCCAACCCATAATAAACCCTACCCGGATCCTACCCAAACCCGCACCCGTACCCGACCGGCTAACCCATCACCCCATCACCTACAGTAACTCCCCCGACCCCTTCACTTCCTCTTCCTCCAACCGACGCCGACCTTCTCCATTCCCTTCCTTATAACGTCCACCTCGACAGCCTATAAAACCCCTAGATTAGATCATTCCCACCAACATCAAACCCTCTCCCATTTCAGAGCCTCCCCGCCGCCGTCAGCCGTCGGACCGCCGCGCGCCGCCGTCGCAAAGAGGCCGCCCGACTTCAAGATCAGAACAGTAGCAGTAAGGTACTCAACTTCCCACTCTCGTATCTTCCTACATATTAATCCAAATGTCGATCTGTCAAATCCTATGCGAAGACCACATGACCCTCTTGAACCCTATAAAATTAATTCAGAATATTGTGTCATGTGTCGGTTGCAATTCGTGACACAAAACATAAAAAATGACCCGAATTTATTTCAGAAAACTGTCCCAAACACCCATGTTCATGGCCGTTTGTCTTCCAACCTAGTTAATATTTTTAAATTCCATTTGAACAGTAATTTAGACAACATAACCAAGATTTAATCCCATTAATTAGTTTATTTTATTTTATTGTATGTTGTATTTTATTCGTGGTTGAAGTTGACCAAAAACTTGGTTTTCTAAACCCAATTTTTTTCGAAACGGGGTACGTTCCGCTAAACGAGGTGACTTTATCGTGTGCAAATTGTATCAAAAGGCGCGTATCGCCGACACGGACGTATGGTATTTTGTGGAAGTTGATATGGATGTGCGTGTATACCGAAATCGACGCGTATCCGTCGAAAAGTCTCGTATCGACATGTTCTGATACTCATCATAATTTTGTGTGTGCTTGTGGTTTTACAATAAAAATTGTGCCATAGGATTCATAGCGTTACGCTAGTCCTGTGAGCCAAGTTTGGTTCGATTCCGAGAACGTTGACGAAACCCCATTTTTGTGGGCCCTACGGTTCTACTTGACGGACGATTTTGTGATCGACTCATCAGAATCCAGTTTTGGACATTCCGTTGGGTTTGTATCATCATTCTGGAATTTTAGACACTAATTTTGATAAATTTGGAAAACTTTATCTTTGGCACATTTTTCGGTGCAAAATGGGCCACATGTGGACCCCATTTTGACCAAAAACTGTCAATTCTGTCCCTGTATCCAAATTAGACTTATGGGTAATCAATTCTAGCTATTTTATCTATTCTGAGAGCGATGGTAATGTTTGTTTCAGCATCCGGAGGTGTACCTGGAGATTTCACTTTTATAGGACAACTGAAGGAGTTCAGAACCCAAGCAAGTGTACCTTGCCAAACTTGTAGTAGTTTTTTTGATATTATTTGCTTGAGTTATTTTTGGTGATGTACCTGTTCAACCTAGGACCATGAGACATTTCATAACGTCCGAACAAGATTCGGGTGTCGACGTCGTACGTGGAGTCGTGTAACGTCACTTAGAGAGTTGATACCACGATCCAATATTTTTGCGTGCTTGTTTTACCAAGTACGTCATACCATATGACACTTGATACTATTCATATGACATAAGCTTTCCTGAGTTATTCATGGTGATTCTGTATAGGCTTACATGATTTGTGACATAAGACTTGCATATACATAGATATTATTATGACTCGATGTACTAGCTAGAGGTCATGATCTTACGTGTTATGGACATTAGATATCGTAGACATGAGATGTGTGATTACATTGAGTGGGAAGAGACACACAGGCTACAGGCTGATTACATACATATATATTTATTATTGTGGTGCTTTAGTCTCTGTTCCAGAGCTTGACTCATTATGCCCTACCCTCACCGCTATTTAAACCCTAGCCTAGACCTCCCTCATCACTATCATCTCCTCTTCAAAATTTAACGATCCTCAGCTGATGACGACGCCGGACCGCCGCCGCAATTCGCCAAAATTCTCGAGCAAATAACACAGCGAGGTACCTATATTCTAGCCCTTGTAACTCTCTACACAGTTAACCAAATATCGACCTGTCGAATCCTATGCAAAGAACACATGGCCCTTTTGAACCCTGTATAATTAGTTCGGTGTATCGTATCCTGTGTCGGTTATAATTTACGACGCAAAACAAAAAAAAATGACCAATTTTGTAGTTCAGAAACTGTCCCAATCACCCATGTTCATGTCTGATTTTCTTCCTACCTAGTTAATATTTTTTAATTCTACTTAAACAATAATATAGACAACATAACCGATATTTAATCTCTTTAATTTTAATTTGTTCTATGCTGTGATTTATTCGTTGTTGAATTTGACCAAAAATTTGGTTTTCTAAACCAGATTTTTCCCGAAACGGGGTGCGTTCCGCTAAACGAGGCAACTTCGTCATGTGCGAATTACACCAAAAGGCGCGTATCGTTAACGCGGACGTGTGAGATTTTGTGGAAGTTGATTTGGATGTGCGTGCACACTGAAATCAATGCGTATCCGTCGAAAAACTCTATATCGGTCTGTTCTGACACTCATCATAATTTCGTATGTGCTTGTCGTTTCATAATGAAACTTGTACCATCGGATTCACAGCGTTATGCTGGTCCTATGACCCAAGTTTGGTTCGATTCTGATAACGTTGACGAAACTCCATTTTCGTAGACCCCACGGTTCTACTTGTCGGACGATTTCGTAACCGGCTTATCGAAATCCAGTTCTGGACATTCCATTGGGTTAGTATCATTGTTCTAAACTCGTAGACACTAAGTTTGATAAATTTGAAGAACTTTGTCTCTGCTATATTTTTTGGTGCGAAGTGGGCCACATGTGGACCCCGCTTTGACCAGAAACTGTCAATTCTGTCCCTGTGTCTAAATTGGACTTATGGGTAGTCAATCCTAGATATTTCAAGTTTTTTGAGAGCAATGGTGATGTTTGTTTCAGCATCCGGAGGCGTACTTGGAGATTTTACTTATATCGGAGCAACTGACGGAGCTCAGAACCCAGGCAAGTGTACTTTGCCAACTTGTAGTAAATCCTGTGATATTAATTACTTGTGTTCTTTCTTTTTCTATGATTTACTTGTTCACCCTAGAACCGTGAGACATTACTTAGCGTCCGAATGAGATTCGGGTGTTGACGCCGTATGCGGAGTCATGTAACGTCACTTAGAGAGTTGATACCATGATCCCATTTTTACGTGCTTGCACTACTAGCACGACAGACCATAGGAGACCTGACACTGATTATATGAGACAGAGTTCATCTTGATTTATTTCTTGGTACCAGGATTCTGTGTAGGATTATAGGCTTCATGACATTTACAAACATACTTATATACTTGTACTTATGACTCATGGTGATAGATAGAGGTCTTGGCCCTGCGTGTTACTATGTGATACGTGAGGTTACATGGGAGGGAAGAGTCTCACCATACTACAGGCTGATTATGTTTATATATATATATATATATATATATATATATATACACTTACTGGTGGTGCCTTAGACTCTGTCTTTGGCACATTTACTGGCACTTAAGATATTACATGCTGCTATGGGCTCCCCGTCATAGAGCCTGTAGTAGTTTCAGCCTGAGTATAAGTAATGCTCTCATTTATATTTTACATAGCTAGTTACATAGCTTACCCTGAGGATATGTTTTTACTTACTATATTTTATTTGGCTTGAGTATTTATTGTACCTTTCTATGTCCCCTGAGGACCTGGATCCGGATTATGTCCCCAGGTACAGCAGAGGAGGATTACCCCGAGATATACTGGACATGAGCTGACGCTGGATCAGTACTGGCACTAGAGGACGAGGTTGTGCCAGAGGATTTCTCTTGAGTATTCTATTACATACTCAGTTATTTATGCTTTCAGTTATTTCATATCTTGACTCATGGACTTATGTATTGACTTATTCTCTTTTCTTATTTTATCATGTTGTTCCCCGAGTCACTACATATGTTGACTTAATGATGGACTATTTCCTTTATCTGTTATCTTGATTAGTCTATCATATTAGTTATGTTTATTTCTGTGGAATAGATTAGAATTATTCTGTTGGACTAGTTGGTGTAGACTATATTTATATTTATTACAGCTTAAGTACACTCTAACGGGTCCATTAAATTGGATTTTCCCATTGGAGTTGTGCTGCTGGCCATTGCCACATGGCTAGTCCCTCGGTATTTTGGGACTGGGGCGTGACAGAGTACAATAGTCCAAGGTGCATCAGGTTTAAGATGAGTATTATGTGATATGTGTAGTGTATCATCTTAGTATCATTGAATATCTTGAGAGTGACAGTATCAGTTAGTGTACTAATGTAATACTGATATAGAGTATGTTTTGGAGTAGGAGTGCAGGTGTTCAATGTAGTGAGAATAGGAGGAGTAACCTGTGTGAGAGTAAGTTCAGTGGATAGAAGTATCTATATATGTTTATATTGATACCAAGGTACATGTAATTGGACTAGAGTAATTGTTAAGTGTCAATGTATTGCTTAGTATCAAAATACCAAAATTGGAGTAGTATTTATGTCAAGATGCAGACTATCTCAAGTATCAGAAGCATTCAAGATATGGGTAACCTAGTGGTTAGTGTAATAAATATAGAAGAGATCCTTGAGTACCTTAGTAAGAGAGTATACAATGAGTGTCATGTATAGTAGTTAGTGCCATGTGATAGATAGTGTCAGAAATTTGGATAGGTATCCTATAGATAGTAACTTAGAAGTCTTAGTATAATATCCCAAGTGGTACGTGCCAATGAGTTAAGTGTGTCCATGTCCTAGAACCATAGTATATCATTAGTATTAGAAATGGTAACCTTTGATATTAAGTATTTTGTCTTGATTGATGTTTAGTAAATAACTTTAGTAAGTATTAGAGATAGGTAAAGATTCTAGCTAGGTCACATGTGGCACTGTAAATGCCCTGCATCAGCAGGTGGAGGCACCTGTAAAACCCCCTTCCTAGAAAATCGTATATACCCTTTTATTTATTAATTCTTAATTAAATTGTAGTAATTAGGTCTAAATAGGAGAAATAGATTTTTAATAATTTTTATGTTAGGTGTTCGGGCACTTGGATGACTTATGGGACCATCAGGAATTTTTGGGAATTTATTCCATGTAGGAGACCCCTTGAGTAGTTGCTAGCCTAACGATGTGCAATACCCTAAACTATAAAGTTTCTTATGTGAGAATATATATATATACAAATATATATGTATATATATATTTAAGGAAAGGAAAGGAAAAAAAAAAATAATAGTACTAAGTATAATAAGTATAATAATAATAATACTATTAATAATAATAGTACAATAATAACATAGCTGCAACTTAACATTCCTTTCCCACCTTAGCAAATACTCCAGCGGATACTTAGTCCCCTTCAGCCTATTGGGAGCATGACCCTTTCAGCCGAATTAAATCAACCCGACCTTTCCTAGGCTTCACCCGCGGAAAAACCCATCCGCAACCCTCTCTCTCTCTTAATATATTATATATATATATATATATATATATATATATATATATATATATATATATATATATATATATAATAGTTAGCTCAAAACCCTAACCTAAAACTCCAGACTTCCTCTTCCCATCTATAGCCGTCACCGCAGCCAGAGAAGCCCCCAAGCCATCCAACCATCCCGTCGACGCCGACCTCGCATCCAGCAGTTTCCCACTCGAGGCACCTTCGCTCCGGCACGATTTTCCGTCGACTCGCTCGACCAAACGCTGTTCCGTTTTCATAGGTATGATCTCCCTTCAACCCTCTCCAATATTCGTTTTATAGCAAATCTCAGAAAACGTGTGCCCCTAGGTGTAAATCAGCGTCCAAAATGGATGGACAGACAGAATTCTGGGATCGCAGAATTCCAGAATGACCACCCGTATTGCCGAGTTCGTATCTCCCACCACAAAGATCCGAACTCGGTGATTCTTTTTGATACCTGTAGAATACCTGACCTAGTTTAATTTCTGTAAATAACTCTATGCTAATAGTTGCTGTGGACATAGTTATATTCGTCACAAAACTGCGCGCACCCACTTTTTCCGATTTTCCAAAAGTTGGAAAACGGAGCGCGCCCCGCCAAACGGGACCGCCCCGCCGTGTGCCAAGTGTACCCAATGGTGCACACAGCATAACCGGACACGTGAAAATTCGTGAGGACTAATTCAGACGCGTGTACGCGCCGGAATCAGGCCGTATCCGTGGACACATTTCGTGTCGCCACTTTTGTGGAACTCGCACGTATTTTGTGCACGCTTGTCAGATTGCGACAAAACTTGCGCCACTGGACTCATGGTAACGCGCTGGTCCTGTGACCCAAATTTCATGCAATTCTGAGACGGTTGACCAAATCGCCAATTGGCGGGCCCCACAGTTGACTTTTTGGACAAATTAGTGTTCGGCTCATCGGAATCCACATTTGGATATACCGTTGGGTTCGTATTGACATCTAGATTTGTTTGACCTATAGTTTATCCCATTTAGAGACTGTTACCCTTGACACGCTTTTCGGTGCAAAGTGGGCCACACGTAGACCCTACTTTTACCCGAAATTACCGTTTTGCCCCTGTGTCCAAATTGGATGAAAGGGGTGTGCTTTTTAGCTATTTTTCTAATTCTGGAAATGTTGGTGATGTTTATTTCAGCATCCGGAGACGTTTGTTCGGAGTCCTTAGTTCCAGGTTCAGTGTCCTTGACATTTGGGCGCGTACACTTTACAGATTTCTTGCCAGGCAAGTATACCTTGCCATTGTACTGTATTTACATTCCATATGAGGCATGCATGTTTATTTTCTATTTATTTAGTTTATTTATTTTAACTGCTATATAAACTGCGCGTCCAAGGAAACTTGGGTGCAACGACGGTGTCGTCGTACTATGTTTTTATTTATGTATATGCATTGGACCTACTTTATGAGACTACCCCATTTTCATGAGGCATTTATGTTTCATTGGCCATGACACTATTCTTACACGAGTGTGAGTCACACCTATACGCTCTGGATACAAGTCATGTGCTTAAATGCGGACAACCTATAGTGTATATTAAGGTTGTAGAACTTAGAAAACCACACCTCTTTTGGGTCAATTAGCAACCTAGACTAGAAGTTAGAGATTATAGAATCTTGTCTTTTTGTGAATTTGAATTGTTTTGTACTTCTCATATCCTAATCTAGCGTACTTATATTTGCTATACTACCTTAAATTATGCTCTGCTATTATAGCCTAGTTTTGCAAGCTTATTCTTTATCAAGCTTGTTCATTAAATATGTATTATTGGAGTACTACATTAATACATTTCAGAATCAGTGTATGACGGTCTGATCAACCATAATACACTTGGTTCACCTTTCGCATAACTACTTTACATGGATTAAGATATATAGTGATTAGTAAACAGATGTACTTACCTCTGCGCATATCGTACCAGCTACATAACTAGGCTAATACGAATATATGAATAAGGAGTACCAGAATAGCATTTCCATCCACAACTGCCTTGACAATTCCCATTGAATTCTTTAAACGCCTTGAATCTCCATACATCTAATCCATTACCCCCTTGAACTCTTGATTACTATTTTCCGTCTTTCCTTATTTCGGAAAGAAGAAACCTCGTATATAGTATAAATATGAAGTGTATTGTTTCTATAGCCATTTATATAGTCTCTTGGAGAATTACCAAACCCTATTAATAGATTAGATTGCAGTTTAACACTGTTCTTATTTTTAGAATGACTTCCGTTACCTACCATACGTTGTATTACGTTCCTCTAGTTCATATTGCATGAAAACATCATGCACCAGGCAAATCAACCTGAGAACGGGAAGAGGATATTCGATAATGTTTCCCCCATCTATTTCCAGATCAGGGTATGTCCAAATATTTCAAATCAATCTTCAGCTATCTATGTCCTGATATTTCAAATCAATCAATCTTTCGTTCTCATTATATGGTTGTTTTTATTTCGAGGACAAAATATTTTAAGGAGGGTAGATTGTAAACTCCCTCGACCAGATTTCAGTATTTTAATATTATTTTTAGTTAATTAGAATTAGTGCAAATTTTTTAATTTATTTATTATATATTCTATTGATTGTGCACCTGTTTATTACACAATAAATTAGGGCACCACACTAGCTGTTAACCCTAAACTAATTTCACATCCCTGCCCTAGACTTGCTAGACTACATTTTCTGTATTTTTAGCAACTCCCAGAAACCTCGTTTTGTGCTTCGTTTTAGCCGCACAAATATCGTTACAAACATACGTATTTAATCCCTATTTAATTTTTTGCTCTTTACCCACCTCTGTACCCTAGAGATTTGAGGACCAGTAGGCACCTGTTTTGCCCAACCAAAAAATACGATAATATTCTATACTAATTGTATTACAATTATCGTATTGACACCGTAGAAAAATTATGACCCTAACTGCCCTTAAATAATTAGTGAACACCGTGCGCAGTATTTATTAAATAATAAATACGGTGACCCGTATCACCTAAGAAATCAGACCCTGCATCTGCCCAGACTCACTCCACACAGTTCAAAACATTCTCCCCAGCAATTTCCCTCAATTCTGTGAATTTTGGTAATTTTTAGAACCAGGTAATTTTCCAGACAAATTTCATAATTGCGCAATTTTCTAATTTTTGGACTTTTATGCAATTTATGAAAAGTCAAGGGTTTTTATGCAAAATTCCCATGTGAGGTGGCATCACCTCATTGGTTATTGAATAGGTGGAGTAGGACCCACAAAATATCAGATTAATATCTATAAATATCTGAATTAGATATTTAATTAATGAAATTACTAATCTACCCTAAACAATTAAACTAATACCATTTATATCCTAAACCCTAATCCTATTTAAACCCTACCCAGCCTCATTCCCGACCACACACCACCGCCCCTCCGACCACCCTCCGGCTACCGTACCGCCGCCGACCACTTTGCCACATCCCTCCCCTTCCCTCCGACCACTGCCACCACCCGCCGGCCGCCGCCTCCGCCTCCAGCAACGGCCACAGACCCGACCCCCCAACACTGCCACAGCAGCCTCCGACCACCCGACGTCCTCCTCCGCCACCACCCGCCACCGTGGACCTCCGCCACCACCCCCATCCGCTCCACCGTGACTCCCTCTATCCAACCATCACCGCCCCGTCCCTCCACGACCACCACAGCCTCCGCCATCACCCCCGTAGCGCCACCACCGCCTCTCCCTGCCCACTGCTCGAGCCACCTCCCGACCTCCCTAGACACCGCCTCCACCGCCTCCGACCACCGCCACCCACCCCGAACTGTTCGTCGGCCCTTCCTCCTCCGCCCTGACCGCCTGCACCGCCGCCCCCGCCACCGCACGCGGCGCTGCAGCTGCCGCAAGTTGCTGTTGCTGCTGCTGTTGCCGACTGCAGCTGCTGCTGCAGGCGACTTTTCGGCCGGCCGACGACGACTCCGCCGCCGTCCTCCCACCGTCGACCCGCCGTGGACCCCCTGTCACCCTTCCTCAGGTATAAATACCTGTATATACATGAATTTATGTATATTATTATGTATGTATGTACATATATATATATGTGTATAATTACATATATATATATGTTTTATATATAATAAAATATATTATATTATTTATACTGTATATATACAGTATACTGTAGATATATTATTATATATATATGTATTTAATATATGTATAAATTATGTATATACTTATATCTACATATATTTATATATATGTATTATTATATATATATGTATATATATGTATAATGTATATGATTATTATTGTATAAATTATATGTAAATATGTAAATATACATATCTATGTATATTTATATACTTATATATATGTATATTAAGTATAAATATCTACTATATATATATTTACATATTATGTAAATATATATTTATATATATATATATATTTATATATAGTATATTATATGCATTTATTTCTGTTTCCTATATATATATATATCTATATATAGTATATATAAATATATGTCTACATATATTTATATATAATATATAGTTATATAAAATATGTATACTATATATAATAACATATTATTTATATGTTATATTTATACTATGATTATTATTAATAAATATTGCTGATAATACAGCTTATATTTATATGTATATTTTAAATTCTTGCACTGTCTTTAAATTCATATATAATTATATATAAACAGTGGTCACCTATAGACCCTGATAATATTATTATTATAAATACTGTATATAACAGTGGTCACATATAGACCCTGGTATTAGTGCTGGATATTACAGCATTTATATTGTATTTAAATTCCTGCAAATGTCATTTTCTTTTTATATATATATATTATCTATATATATATATATATTATGCAGTACATAGATATATATGTATTTACTTTCTGCCCTGTCATTTAATTTATTTATATTATAATCAGTGGATACACCCTGATAATATTATTATATTATAATATTTATGACAGTGGATATACCCTGCTATTATATAAATTTACATTCTTGCATTCTCTTTTCTGTATATATATGCTATATATATACTACTACTACATACTATATCTATAAGTATATATATATACTATATATCTATATATATGTGAGTGTGTATCCTATATATATTATTTATTATACATAGGTAGATATATATATACTTTTATATTATGCCCTGATAATTCACGAACCTGTATATTTTTTAACAGAGAATATCTCCAGCACAACCAGTGACCCCTGTCACAAGCAACTACAAACCTGACTGTGAGATCAGGTTACCAAACACTATCAGGGAGTAGGCAAGTATACCTTGCCAAGTTTGTACTGCTTAAATATTAAATGTTAAATATTCTTATTTAAATTCAATTATTGTCATATAATACTGCTCTTGAAATTACATATTAATGTATCTGAGATTGCCTTGGGTACAGTCAACAGATACGTTGGCTTAGGGTAATCAATGTAGTAGTTACAGACTTACCAACAATTGTGAGAATATCCTGATATTCTCCTAGACCCTATCACGGGAACACGCAATATGGTTGCAATGCATATTGGGATGCGAGCTGCGTAGTTGACTAGCTACCAGTACGTGTGACCGCATCACGGATTAGAATAATTCAGGAAATATACGACTTGACCTTTAGTTACATTGGGAGGGGAGAACAACTAAAATACGTATGGGACACCCACCTCTTTACCATGTGCCGCACTCGACGGAGTGATACGGATGATATAGATATGTATTCATGTGACCATTCTCATCGTAGATGGAAAATTGTATAGTGCCCTTGAACGGGGGCATATGTGGCATATACTAGCCTGTCACTACAGATTGGTGAATTACGTCAGCATATGTCTAGCCACACATTTCCCATATGTACTAGGTTGTCTCAAATTGTATTTCACTTAGATGGTTAGCACCCTGTATTTATTTTATTCAGTAATTTATTTATTCAGTATTTACATTACATGGCATATCATTTTTCTGTATCTTGTTACGTCCCTCTGAGGACCTGGTTCCCTGCCAGGTTTAGCTGAGACATTCCACCCCACAGTACCTGGACCTGGACAGGAGTCTGGACATGCCTCAGAGACGGAGTTAGAGGAGATGCCGTCAGAGTCTACCTGAGTGCACCTGGAGTTAAAGCTACATATTTTGAGGATGTTACGCTAGTTTATCTTATTTCACTCCTGCTTACTTTTGTAGTGGGATTGTTCCCACCTGACTTTATCTGGGTTGTATATGACATTTCAGATTTAGCATCTATATATTCAGCATTTTCCCTGTTATTCTTGTGGATGAGATAGATTTACCTGTAATTAAACTTGTAGAATTTTAGGACAGCGTAGCACATCACTTTGGGTCCATTAAATTGGGTATTCCCTTAGTGACGTGTCAGCTGGCCAATGCCACGTGGCCTAGTTCCGTATATTTTTGGGACTGGGGCGTGACACGGTTTTAGTGGTGGCCCATGCAGGTCGAGTTAATTGCTAGTAACATGATATCATGTTCAGCAAACCTGCAATAGGATAGGAATACTAGGTCTCATCCACACTGACTTCATCCATAAATTTTGCATCCTGCTTGATTATCATCTATTAAATCCTTCGTAC
Source organism: Iris macrosiphon (assembly GCA_036927795.1). Classification (NCBI taxonomy): domain Eukaryota; kingdom Viridiplantae; phylum Streptophyta; class Magnoliopsida; order Asparagales; family Iridaceae; genus Iris; species Iris macrosiphon. Next base: position 7,553,069 of record JAYESA010000014.1, read on the forward strand.
TTTTCTCAAATTTTCTATCTTTTTCAGAAATATGGACATACCCGGGGAAACTGCGATTGATGGAACTGACCAAGCAACAGACCTCTTGCCAGATGTCCAAGGGACACCAATCCCGAGAGACCAATCTCTGAGAAGGATGCTGGTCAATCCAACAACCTCGTACCTTCACCAAGATCCTACCCAGGAGACGACATCAGCCCGACAAGAAGGGCAAACTTCTCAGGCACCAACACTGCAGGCCGAGATACCTTTGTCTCCACCTCCAGTTCTCGCAGCCCTGATGCCACAACTTGAGGAACAATCTCAGATGTTCCAAGCCATGTTGCAGGCTCAGTTGCAACAGAATGAAGTCCTGAGACAATGCCTAATGACGGTTCTGGAGAGGACAGCTGCCCCAGTACTAGCCCCTGTCCAACCAGCTAGTACTGTTCGAGGCTTTAGCCGGATGAGCCCGAGAACCTTTAAGGGCAATAAAACTCCGGAAAAGATCTTAGACTGGATCTCCAACACGAAAATACTGCTAGAAGGTTCACAACTTCACCCTGACCTATGGATGACCGCAGTAAGGACCCTACTCCTCGGCAACGCCCATCACTGGTGGGAATCTATAGAGCGCAGCACGGACAAGAACCATACTTGGGAGCAATTTCTGGAATATTTTAATACAAAATATTTCCCAGCCACGATCAGAGATGATCTGTACTCCCAGTTCCTGCATCTGGAACAAGGAAACATGACCGTCGACGCCTATGATGCAGAATTCAGTCGACTAAGTCAGTTCGGTGCCATCCTAATACCTAATGAGCTGAAGAAGGCCATGAAGTTCCATCACGGCCTTACCCCCGAGCTCCAAGGGTATACTACGGCACAGTCGAGAATCTCCTACGAAGAAGTTCTTTCAGAGGCAAGGATACAAGAAGCCATTGGTCGAGAAGCAAGATGTTCAAATCCAACTATACTAGCCAGAGACCAGACTGGAGCAGGAGGACCAATTCGTCACCCGGGAAATCAGACACAACACCAGATGGGGTCGTACCAAACCAAGAAATTTTCGACTTGTCACTATTGTGGCATGAAGGGACATTATGCCAAAAACTGTCGAAGGAAGTATAGACTATGCTTGATATATGGAGATAATCAACATAGGGCCAGAGACTGCCCACAACACAGAGAAGCAACACTTCAGACTGGGCAAGGACCAGCAGCACCAGCCCAGAGAATGCAACCTCCTACTAGAGGTCAGCATTCCCCAGCATCTGGAAGATTTCAGAGGGGACCACCCTTAGCCACCCAAGATACGCAGTACTGCCTAGCCAGACGACAAACCGGTAGACAAAGGCACGAGCAGGCCTTTGCACTAGCTGCAGTTGCAGACGAACCGGAAGGTGAAACCATTTCAGGTACCATTATAGTTGCCTTATTACCAGTAAACTGCATTATTTGATCCTGACACTACACTATCTTCACATCTAGTAGTTTCGTACCCATGCAAATAGCCAGGTTTACCGGAAAAGGCATTGTTCCAGTTACCAACATTACTAAAACCTGCTAGTAGTCAGGTATAAAAGAGTAATGAGGACGCGATTCTTGGTACTTTCAATACCAAACCTCGACGTTGACTTAGACTTGGACTGGCTAAACCAAGTTCACATACCTATCCTAGACTACAGGAAGAGAAGCGTCATCCTTAGACCACCAAGTTACCCATTCGGATATCAGGACTAAGCAAACACATCTAGGTAGATTGCTAGACGTTGATTGTTAGGCTCAAAACATGTGAATATAGTAATAGCTGAATACTACAGGTAGTTTCCAAATTAGATTTGATATACATGACTTATTAGGGTAGTCAGTAACTTCTAGTCTTGTGTTTTCACCAATAGATTAATTTCAGCTAGTATCAGGAATAGATCAATTAGATTGAAGGAGAGAGGGTAGACAGATGTTAGTCTTGAGAAAAACATCAAAAAAACTACCAATAATATGCGACCTGTTGTAAATCTGGTGATACCTATATAATCTGGATAAAGGGTACACATAGAGAAGAATAGGAGGACATGTGTTTTCACCTACCCGAGAAACTATCAGACTTGGAAGAAGTGGAAAACTAAGCTCGAGGTACATCAGACTCTTCGATGTGTTGGAACGCATCAAAGAAGTTGTTTACAAGATAGCATTACCTCAGACATTGGAAGAAGTACATGACGTCTTCCACATATTCCAATTAAAGAGATACGCTCTGGATACAAGTCATGTGCTTAAATGCGGACAACCTATAGTGTATATTAAGGTTGTAGAACTTAGAAAACCACACCTCTTTTGGGTCAACTAGCAACCTAGACTAGAAGTTAGAGATTATAGAATCTTGTCTTTTTGTGAATTTGAATTGTTTTGTACTTCTCATATCCTAATCTAGCGTACTTATATTTGCTATACTACCTTAAATTATGCTCTGCTATTATAGCCTAGTTTTGCAAGCTTATTCTTTATCAAGCTTGTTCATTAAATATGTATTATTGGAGTACTACATTAATACATTTCAGAATCAGTGTATGACGGTCTGATCAACCATAATACACTTGGTTCGCCTTTCGCATAACTACTTTACATGGATTAAGATATATAGTGATTAGTAAACAGATGTACTTACCTCTGCGCATATCGTACCAGCTACATAACTAGGCTAATACGAATATATGAATAAGGAGTACCAGAATAGCATTTCCATCCACAACTGCCTTGACAATTCCCATTGAATTCTTTAAACGCCTTGAATCTTCATACTTCTAATCCATTACCCCCTTGAACTCTTGATTACTATTTTCCGTCTTTCCTTATTTCGGAAAGAAGAAACCTCGTATATAGTATAAATATGAAGTGTATTGTTTCTATAGCCATTTATATAGTCTATTGGAGAATTACCAAACCCTATTAATAGATTAGATTGCAGTTTAATACTGTTCTTATTTTTAGAATGACTTCCGTTACCTACCATACGTTGTATTACGTTCCTCTAGTTCATATTGCATGAAAACATCATGCACCAGGCAAATCAACCTGAGAACGGGAAGAGGATATTCGATAATGTTTCCCCCATCTATTTCCAGATCAGGGTATGTCCAAATATTTCAAATCAATCTTCAGCTATCTATGTCCTGATATTTCAAATCAATCAATCTTTCGTTCTCATTATATGGTTGTTTTTATTTCGAGGACGAAATATTTTAAGGAGGGTAGATTGTAAACTCCCTCGACCAGATTTCAGTATTTTAATATTATTTTTAGTTAATTAGAATTAGTGCAAATTTTTTAATTTATTTATTATATATTCTATTGATTGTGCACCTGTTTATTACACAATAAATTAGGGCACCACACTAGCTGTTAACCCTAAACTAATTTCACATCCCTGCCCTAGACTTGCTAGACTACATTTTCTGTATTTTTAGCAACTCCCAGAAACTTCGTTTTGTGCTTTGTTTTAGCCGCACAAATATCGTTACAAACATACGTATTTAATCCCTATTTAATTTTCTGCTCTTTACCCACCTCTGTACCCTAGAGATTTGAGGACCAGTAGGCACCTGTTTTGCCCAACCAAAAAATATGATAATATTCTACACTAATTGTATTACAATTATCGTATTGACACCATAGAAAAATTATGACCCTAACTGCCCTTAAATAATTAGTGAACACCGTGCGCAGTATTTATTAAATAATAAATACGGTGACCCGTATCACCTAAGAAATCAGACCCTGCATCTGCCCAGACTCACCCCACACAGTTCAAAACATTCTCCCCAGTAATTCCCCTCAATTCTGTGAATTTTGGTAATTTTTAGAACCAGGTGATTTTCCAGACAAATTTCATAATTGCGCAATTTCCTAATTTTTGGACTTTTATGCAATTTATGAAAAGTCAAGGGTTTTTATGCAAAATTCCCATGTGAGGTGGCATCACCTCATTGGTTATTGAATAGGTGGAGTAGGACCCACAAAATATCAGATTAATATCTATAAATATCTGAATTAGATATTTAATTAATGAAATTACTAATCTACCCTAAACAATTAAACTAATACCATTTATATCCTAAACCCTAATCCTATTTAAACCCTACCCAGCCTCATTCCCGACCACACACCACCGCCCCTCCGACCACCCTCCGGCCACCGTACCGCCGCCGACCACTTCGCCACATCCCTCCCCTTCCCTCCGACCACTGCCACCACCCGCCGGCCGCCGCCTCCGCCTCCAGCAACGGCAACAGACCCGACCCCCCAACACTGCCACAGCAGCCTCCGACCACCCGACGTCCTCCTCCGCCACTACCCGCCACCGTGGACCTCCGCCACCACCCCCATCCGCTCCGCCGTGACTCCCTCTATCCAACCATCACCGCCCCGTCCCTCCACGACCACCACAGCCTCCGCCATCACCCCCGTAGCGCCACCACCGCCTCTCCCTGCCCACTGCTCGAGCCACCTCCCGACCTCCCTATATACCGCCTCCACAGCCTCCGACCACCGCCACCCACCCCGAACTGTTCGCCGGCCCTTCCTCCTCCGCCCTGACCGCCTGCACCGCCGCCCCCGCCACCGCACGCGGCGCTCCAGCTGCCGCAAGTTGCTGTTGCTGCTGCTGTTGCCGACTGCAGCTGCTGCTGCAGGCGACTTTCCGGCCGGCCGACGACGACTCCGCCGCCGTCCTCCCGCCGTCGACCCGCCGTGGACCCCCTGTCACCTTTCCTCAGGTATAAATACCTGTATATACATGAATTTATGTATATTATTATGTATGTATGTACATATATATATATATGTATATATATATGTGTATAATTACATATATATATATGTTTTATATATAATAAAATATATTATATTAATTATACTGTATATATACAGTATACTGTAGATATATTATTATATATATATGTATTTAATATATGTATAAATTATGTATATACTTATATCTACATATATTTATATATATGTATTATTATATATATATGTATATATATGTATAATGTATATGATTATTATTGTATAAATTATATGTAAATATGTAAATATACATATCTATGTATATTTATATACTTATATATATGTATATTAAGTATAAATATCTACTATATATATATTTACATATTATGTAAATATATATTTATATATATATATATTTATATATAGTATATTATATGCATTTATTTCTGTTTCCTATATATATATATCTATATATAGTATATATAAATATATGTCTACATATATTTATATATAATATATAGTTATATAAAATATGTATACTATATATAATAACATATTATTTATATGTTATATTTATACTATGATTATTATTAATAAATATTGCTGATAATACAGCTTATATTTATATGTATATTTTAAATTCTTGCACTGTCTTTAAATGCATATATAATTATATATAAACAGTGGTCACCTATAGACCCTGATAATATTATTATTATAAATACTGTATATAACAGTGGTCACATATAGACCCTGGTATTAGTGCTGGATATTACAGCATTTATATTGTATTTAAATTCCTGCAAATGTTATTTTCTTTTTATATATATATATTATCTATATATATATATTATGCAGTACATAGATATATATGTATTTTCTTTCTGCCCTGTCATTTAATTTATTTATATTATAATCAGTGGATACACCCTGATAATATTATTATATTATAATATTTATGACAGTGGATATACCCTGCTATTATATAAATTTACATTCCTGCATTCTCTTTTCTGTATATATATGCTATATATATACTACTACTACATACTATATCTATAAGTATATATATATACTATATATCTATATATATGTGAGTGTGTATCCTATATATATTATTTATTATACATAGGTAGATATATATATACTTTTATATTATGCCCTGATAATTCACGAACCTGTATATTTTTTAACAGAGAATATCTCCAGCACAACCAGTGACCCCTGTCACAAGCAACTACAAACCTGACTGTGAGATCAGGTTACCAAACACTATCAGGGAGTAGGCAAGTATACCTTGCCAAGTTTGTACTGCTTAAATATTAATTGTTAAATGTTCTTATTTAAATTCAATTATTGTCATATAATACTGCTCCTGAAATTACATATAAATGTATCTGAGATTGCCTTGGGTACAGTCAACAGATACGTTGGCTTAGGGTAATCAATGTAGTAGTTACAGACTTACCAACAATTGTGAGAATATCCTGATATTCTCCTAGACCCTATCACGGGAACACGCAACATGGTTGTAATGCATATTGGGATGCGAGCTGCGTAGTTGACTAGCTACCAGTACGTGTGACCGCATCACGGATTAGAATAATTCAGGAAATATACGACTTGACCTTTAGTTACATTGGGAGGGGAGAACAACTAAAATACGTATGGGACACCCACCTCTTTACCATGTGCCGCACTCGACGGAGTGATACGGATGATATAGATATGTATTCATGTGACCATTCTCATCGTAGATGGAAAATTGTATAGTGCCCTTGAACGGGGGCATATGTGGCATATACTAGCCTGTCACTACAGATTGGTGAATTACGTCAGCATATGTCTAGCCACACATTTCCCATACGTACTAGGTTGTCTCAAATTGCATTTCACTTAGATGGTTAGCACCCTGTATTTATTTTATTCAGTAATTTATTTATTCAGTATTTACATTACATGGCATGTCATTTTTCTGTATCTTGTTACGTCCCTCTGAGGATCTGGTTTCCTGCCAGGTTTAGCTGAGACATTCCACCCCACAGTACCTGGACCTGGACAGGAGTCTGGACATGCCTCGGAGACGGAGTTAGAGGAGATGCCGTCAGAGTCTACCTGAGTGCACCTGGAGTTGAAGCTACATATTTTGAGGATGTTACGCTAGTTTATCTTATTTCACTCCTGCTTACTTTTGTAGTGGGATTGTTCCCACCTGACTTTATCTGGGTTGTATATGACATTTCAGATTTAGCATCTATATATTCAGCATTTTCCCTGTTATTCTTGTGGATGAGATAGATTTACCTGTAATTAAACTTGTAGAATTTTATGACAGCGTAGCACATCACTTTGGGTCCATTAAATTGGGTATTCCCTTAGTGACGTGTCAGCTGGCCAATGCCACGTGGCCTAGTTCCGTATATTTTTGGGACTGGGGCGTAACAGCCAGTTGGGTACTTGCCAGACTTGGGAGCAGTTCTTGGAGTTCTTTGAGGGAAAGTACTTCCCGGACACTGTCAGGGACACCTTGTATGATCAGTTTCTTCACTTAGAGTAGGGGAACCGGACCGTGGACGAGTATGATGTCGAGTTTAGTCGACTCAGCAAATATGGCGCTGCTTTGATACCAGATAACTTGGCTAAGGCTAAGAGATTTCATCGAGGACTGACCCAGGAGCTTCAACATTATACAAGCTCGCAGTCCCGAGTCTCTTATGCTGAACTACTGACAGAGGCCAGATTTCAGGAAACCATTAGCAGAGGAAGAGGAGGTCAGCTGAGGACACAACAAGGAACAGCAAGGATACAGCAGGGACCATGCAGGACACCACAGGGAGGACCTATCAGACGTCCTTTGGCACAACAGCATCAGCAACACCGAGCAGGACCGTACCGGATTTTGAAAAAACCCCAATGTAATTATTGTGGGAAGATCGGACATATTTCGAGGGATTGTCGGACTCGCTTGGGTCAGTGTATGAGATGTGGCTCCGGACAACACATGGCGAGAGACTGCCTAATGCAGACATCGACACTCCCACCACCAGTTCAGAGACTAGCGCTTCCAGCACCGAAGCCAGCCCAGCAGATGACCGGACCGGGAGCACCCCGTCCCCCAGCAGCAGGAAGATTTCAGAGAGGACCACCGCTACCCACTCAGGAGGAGCAGTATATGAGGACCGGACATGGACAGCCGCAGAGGAACGGGCGAGCTTTTGCATTGGAGGTAGATGACATGGATCATGAGGTGGATGTCATAGCAGGTATTACCCTTGCTTTTACTTTTCCTGCTGTGACATTATTTGATACGGAAGCCACCCACTCATTCATATCATCTAGTTTTATTGCCAAACTGTCACGCCCCAGTCCCAAAATACCGAGGGACTGGACATGTGGCAATGGCCAGCAACACACACCGAGGGACAAACCCAATTTAATGGATCCTTCGGAGTGTACTTAAGCTGTATTATATTAGGCAGGGTTTACTATCTCATCCACAGAACAGCATGAACTAAAATAAAACAGAATTAAATGCTGAAAGTAAATTTACAGACGAATATTCAGCAAGAAATAATACTAAGTCGGGTGGAGACAAATCCACTACCGATAACAAGAAAAATCAAGACAAGAAAGATAACTAAAACATGATAGACAGTAACTAAGATGCAGGGCCATCAACTGCAATCAAACTCTCGTCTGGTATCGGTCTGTAAGCTGCGGTACTCCTTATCTGCTAAATCTGGAGAACAAAACCAGGTCCTCAGGGGACATAGCAAGATACAAAAGAATATGAGCCAAATATAGTAAATGACATGCAAGATAGAGAAGAAAGTAAACACAAGCAAATAAGACACGAGAAATCACTATATCTAAGACAGTGGCATGCCAGTGATGCTATCAAACATGACTACAAGCAATCGGGGTAATCGCATCTCAATGGGAGATCACGATCCTATAGAAAGCAGTCCAACGGGGACTCACAGTCTATAGTATGTCTCTTTCGCAGCCCAACGGGAGCTCACGAAGGAGGTAGTCAAATGAACAATTCTCTATTGCAGTACAATGGGTACTCGCAATCGAGATTTGCTCAAGTGTAGTCAATGTCCAATAACAATCATCCAGGAAACTAAAAAATCAATCAAGTCAACTCCAAGAATGTAGAGTACACATATACCATCACAATATGTCTATGGAACAAGTAGTGATCCAAGTAAAGAGCAAGTAATGTACATGCACGCAAAACGAGGAAATAAAACTAGAGCAGCAGGAATAAATCAACAAGTATCAAGAACTATAAGAAAGTAACAACTGGAAATCATGCAAACATTGTACAAATATCTTGCACGACAATGAAAAGTAAACCAGGAGATAAGTAGCAAAATTGCAGGATTTGGCAAGGTATACTTGCCTGGGTTCTGTCTCCAATTTAGCTCTGACTTCAGCGGGGTTTGCAGGCAGTACTCTGGTTGCTGAAATAGACATCACCATCAGGTCCAGAAAATATCAATCAGCTAGAAACGCCTGTCCTTGAGTCTAATTTGGAGATAAGGACAAAAACGTCATTTTCGGGTCAAGGCGGGGTCCAATTGTGGGTCGCTTTGCACCGAAAAATGTGCCAGGGTCAAAGGTCTCCAAAATCATTCCAACTTAGTGTCAACAGGTCAAGAACGATGATACGAACCCAACGGAACTTTCAGAATTGGATTCCGATGAGTCATTCTCAAAATTGTCCGTCGGGTGGAGCCTGTGGGGCCCACGACACACGATTTTGTCAACGTTCTCAGAATCGAACCAAACTTGGCTCACAGGACCAGCGTATTGCTACGAGTCCGATGGCGCAAGTTTCGTCTCGATCCGACGTGTATACACTAAGTTACAGCAAGATTCAGAATAGTCGGATACGGGGCGATGTCCGCGGATACGCACTGATTTCGGTGTGCACGCACATCCGAATCAGCTTCTGCGAAATCCAGCACGTCCGTATCGACGATGCGCACGTATCTGTGAAGACAGCACGCAACCAAGTCGTCCCGTTTGGCGGGGCGCACTCAGTTCCGGGGTAAAATAGGGCGTTGGTTTTCCTGTTTTTGGATCGCGGTGTGCGATCACCACAGGACGCGATGCCCCGAGCAGTTTGCACGGGCATCGAGGGGGTCTTGCAGGCTACGCAACGTAACTGACGGAATTAAAATCAGAGCTACGAAGAGGAAGATACAAGTACCTGAACTGGCTCAAAATCAGTGTATTCTTCGTGTCCGACTCGCGTCTGAATACTGTGTCCACCCTAGGGTTTCTGTCCGTGTCCGAGTCTGAGGATCTGTGTCCGACCCGTGTCCTGGTTAGGGCTTGCTGCTGGAGGCTCGCCTGAGCTGGTCGGGACTCGCCGGAGTCTACCTGGGTGCGGGCGGAGGTGGCGCCGGTGCTGTCAGTGCCGGCCGGAGGAGTCGACGACTGAAGAGGGGCCGGCGCGGGTCTGTGGGGAGATAGGCGACTGGGGTTAGGTTCTGCTGGAGGTGGGCGGCCGGGGTCTGGCGGCGAGGCCGGTCGTCGAGGGCGGCGTCTGGTTGGTCGGAGATGATCGGAGAAGAAATGGGTTTTCCGGCGGAATAAGGGGTATATAAAGAGGTCGAGGGGAGAGTGACGGCCGGGAGTTGCCGGAAGTCGAAGGGGATGAGTTCGGGGGTTTCGGGGAAGCTGAAGGAGAAGCATCGCCGGCGGCCACGGTGGCTGAACGGCCGCCGGAGAAGAGGAATCGGGGGAGAAGGAGAAGAGATTTGGAGGTTAGGGTTCAAACCGGGTCGGGTCGGATTCGGACGGGTCGGGTCTGACCCGGATCCGACCCGTTAAGGGTTTTGGTCCGGTTCAGTCAGACCGGCCGGTCCGGTCTGGTTCAAACTCAGGGTTTGGGTTTGGCTAATTATATTGGTTTAAATAATCAGTTAATTTTAACAATAGTTTTTAATGCTTTAAAAATCCATCCGGGGTCCAATAAATTCCCGAAAAATTATCCTATGTCTGGTTTTTAATTTTACACTAGAAAATATAATTTTTATCATATTTTAATATTATTTATTAACATTTAAAAATCCTATAATAATTAAAATACCTGAATTTAATTTACAGAAAATTTCAGAAAATTCAGAAAAATCAAAATTATAAAATTATGAAAATCAGGGGGATTACACAAACACAACATTGCTTCTACACCATTATCTAGTTGTGTTAGAATACTTACCGGAGGAGGAGTTGTACCAGTTAGTCGAGTTTGTAGAACGGGTCCTATAGTGATTCGTGGCAGGGAGATGAATGCCCAACTCTTAGTCCTTCCTATGCCGTCTTTTGATATTGTGCTTGGAATGGACTGGCTGAGCAAGAACCACGCTTTCTTCGATTGCTTTGGAGGAAGCATTCTTTTTAAGGTACCCGGCCAGCCTGAACTTGAGTTTGCCCGAGGATCCACAGAAATCCTTGATGGTATGCAGCTCGCAATGGACGATGTTGTCTATCACCCTATTATTTCAGAATTTCTAGACGTCTTTCCAGAGGATTTGCCAGGACTACCCCCAGACCGAGACGTAGAGTTTTCAATTGAACTAGCACCCGGATCAGCACCTATAGCATCGCATGTTTACAGACTGGCGAAGAAGGAGATGGACGAGCTGAAGGCACAGTTAAAAGAGCTAGAGGAGAAAGGTTTCATCCGACTGAGTACATCACCCTGGGGAGCACCAGTGCTGTTTGTACCCAAGAAGGATGGGTCAGTGCGTATGTGCATTGACTACAGAGCCTTGAATGCAGTGACAGTGAAGAACAAATATCCATTGCCACGCATTGATGACCTGTTTGATCAACTCAGTGGAGCTAAGGTATTCTCGAAGATAGATTTGAGATCGGGATATCACCAAGTAAAGGTACGGAAGCAGGACATTCCGAAGACCGCATTCAGAACAAGATATGGGCACTACGAGTTTTTGGTCATACCATTTGGATTGACCAATGCTCCAGCGATCTTCATGGACTTGATGAATCGAGTCTTCCACCAGTACTTGGACCAGTTCGTGGTCGTCTTCATAGATGATATACTTGTCTATTCGAAGAGCCACGAGGATCACGAGGAGCACCTGCGGATTGTTCTAGAGACTTTGAGGAGAGAGCAGTTATATGCTAAACTCAGCAAATGTGAGTTCTTCTTGGACAGAGTTTCATTTCTTGGACATGTTATTACAGGAGATAGTATTTCTGTTGATCCAGAGAAGATCTCAGCAGTTGAGACATGGCCTGTTCCTAAATCAGCAGCAGAGGTGAGGAGTTTCCTTGGACTTGCGGGATATTACCGACGGTTCGTGGAAAACTTCTCAAGGATAGCGGCACCTATGACTCGTCTGACTTGTAAGGATCAGGAATTTATATGGACTGACGAGTGTCAAGCAGCCTTTGAAGAGTTGAAGAAGCGACTGACTACAGCACCAGTATTGGCGATTCCGTCAGGATCAGGAGGATACGTGATCTACAGTGACGCATCAGGAAAAGGCTTAGGATGCGTATTGATGCAGCATGGCAAGGTGATTGCATATGCATCTAGGCAGTTACGAGTACATGAGAAGAATTATCCGACTCATGACTTGGAACTTGCAGCCGTTGTATTTGCTCTGAAGCTATGGAGACATTACTTATATGGGGAACGAGTGGAGATCTATACAGACCACAAAAGCCTCAAGTACGTCTTCACGCAGAAGGAGTTAAATATGAGGCAACGTCGATGGCTCGAGTTGATGAAAGATTTCGAGATAGAGCTACATTATCATCCAGGCAAGGCTAACGTGGTAGCAGATGCGTTAAGCCGGAAGCCAGCAGTTTACTTCTTGACCGCACAGAGGGAACTATTGGAGGACTTGCAAGAGCTTGGTATTGAAGTGATATTACCCGGAGCAGATGGGACACTAGCCAACTTGCAAGTACAATCATCATTGGTAGAGAGGATTAAGGCAGCTTTGCCCACAGATGCCAGATTCAGGAGACTAAAGGAAAGGACAGAGGCCGGAGAGCAAACCGGATTGCGCATTCATGAGGATGGAACATTACGATGTGGTGATCGTCTTTATGTTCCAAATGGAGAGATTCGACAGGAGCTGATGACAGAGGCTCATAGTTCGATCTATTCCATTCATCCTGGAGGCACCAAGATGTATCGTGACTTACGACAGCATTTTTGGTGGCATGGGATGAAGAGAGAGATAGCTCGCTTTGTAGCTAAATGTCTGGTATGTCAACAAGTGAAGGCGGAGCACCAGAGGACAGCAGGATTATTGCAACCACTTTCGATTCCAGAGTGGAAGTGGGAGCACATCACTATGGACTTCGTCACGGGTTTTCCCAAGAGTCCAAGTGGGAGAGATGCAGTGTGGGTAATAGTGGACCGACTCACCAAGTCAGCCCATTTTATACCTTTTAGAGTGGGTCAGTCTACAGAAGCTTTAGCTGATTTATATATGAGGCAGATCGTGAGATTGCACGACATACCAGTCAGCATAGTATCGGACAGAGATTCGCGCTTCACATCGTACTTTTGGAGGAGCATGCAAGAGAGTCTTGGTACTCGTCTGAAGTTTAGTACATCTTACCACCCGCAGACAGATGGGCAGTCGGAGCGTACTATTCAGACCTTTGAGGACATGTTGAGGGCTTGCATGTTAGACTTCGAAGGATCATGGGAGGACCACCTACATCTTGTAGAGTTTTCTTACAACAATAGCTATCAAGCGAGTATTCAGATGGCTCCGTTTGAAGCATTGTATGGAAGAAAATGTAGGTCTCCTGTGTGTTGGAGTGACGTGGGAGAACGTCAGATTTTGGGACCCGAGTTGGTGGTCAACACCGTAGAGACAGTCAAGAAGATTCAGGGACACTTGCGAGCAGCGCAAGACAGGCAGAAGCAGTGGGCAGACCTTCATCGTCGTCCCATGGAGTTCAAAGAGGGCGATTACGTCTTCTTGAGGATATCACCGACCAGAGGCACCATCCGATTCGGAGGGCACGGCAAGTTGAGTCCTAGGTATATTGGACCATTTGACGTGCTCGAGAGAGTTGGAGAGGTGGCATATCGACTTGCGCTACCACCTTCACTAGAGGGAGTACATGACGTATTCCATGTGTCGCAGCTCAGGCGATATGTGGCAGACAGCAGTCATGTTCTCGACCATTCAGAGATCACCATTGGGCCGAGCTTGTCTTACCAAGAGCAACCCGTGGGAATCCTTGATCGTCGAGAGAAGGTATTGAGGAACCAGTCTATTCCCTTGGTTCGCGTAGCATGGAGGCATGGCGCACCAGGAGAATCAACTTGGGAGCGCGAGGACGACATGCGCAAGCGTTTTCCGAACCTATTCGCAGACCAAGGTATGAATTTACATTATTAATTTATATCTTATACCATCATTGCATTCTATCGTGGCTTAATTTTAATTTCGAGGACGAAATTTTTACAAGTTGGGTAGAATGTAAAACCCCCTTCCTAGAAAATCGTATATACCCTTTTATTTATTAATTCTTAATTAAATTGTAGTAATTAGGTCTAAATAGGAGAAATAGATTTTTAATAATTTTTATGTTAGGTGTTCGGGCACTTGGATGACTTATGGGACCATCAGGAATTTTTGGGAATTTATTCCATGTAGGAGACCCCTTGAGCAGTTGCTAGCCTAACGATGTGCAATACCCTAAACTATAAAGTTTCTTATGTGAGAATATATATATATATACAAATATATATGTATATATATATTTAAGGAAAGGAAAGGAAAAAAATAATAATAGTACTAAGTATAATAAGTATAATAATAATAATACTATTAATAATAATAGTACAATAATAACATAGCTGCAACTTAACATTCCTTTCCCACCTTAGCAAATACTCCAGCGGATACTTAGTCCCCTTCAGCCTATTGGGAGCATGACCCTTTCAGCCGAATTAAATCAACCCGACCTTTCCTAGGCTTCACCCGCGGAAAAACCCATCCGCAACCCTCTCTCTCTCTTAATATATTATATATATATATATATATATATATATATATATATATATATATATATATATAATAGTTAGCTCAAAACCCTAACCTAAAACTCCAGACTTCCTCTTCCCATCTATAGCCGTCACCGCAGCCAGAGAAGCCCCCAAGCCATCCAACCATCCCGTCGACGCCGACCTCGCATCCAGCAGTTTTCCACTCGAGGCACCTTCGCTCCGGCACAATTTCTCGTCGACTCGCTCGACCAAATGCTGTTCCATTTTCATAGGTATGATCTCCCTTCAACCCTCTCCAATATTTGTTTTATAGCAAACCTCAGAAAACGTGTGCCCCTAGGTGTAAATCAGCGTCCAAAATGGACGGACAGACAGAATTCTGGGATCGCAGAATTCCAGAATGACCACTCGTATTGCCGAGTTCGTATCTCCCACCACAGAGATCCGAACTCGGTGATTCTTTTTGATACCTGTAGAATACCTGACCTAGTTTAATTTCTGTAAAATAACCCTATGCTAATAGTTGCTGTGGACATAGTTATATTCGTCACAAAACTGCGCGCACCCACTTTTTCCGGTTTTCCAAAAGTTGGAAAACGGAGCTCGCCCCGCCAAACAGGACCGCCCCGCCGTGTGTCAAGTGTACACAATGGTGCACACAGCATAACCGAACACGTAAAAATTTGTGAGGACTGATTCGGACGCGTGTACGCGCCGGAATCAGGCCGTATCCGTGGACACATTTCGTGTCGCCACTTTTGTGGAACTCGCACGTATTTTGTGCACGCTTTTCAGATTACGACGAAACTTACGCCACTGGACTCGTGGTAATGCGCTAGTCCTGTGACCCAAATTTTACGCAATTCTGAGATGGTTGACCAAATCGCCAATTGGCGGGCCCCACAGTTGACTTTTTGGACAAATTAGTGTTCGGTTCATCGGAATCCACATTTGGACATACCGTTGGGTTCGTATTGACATCTAAATTTGTTTGACCTATAGTTTGTCCCATTTAGAGACTATTGCCCTTGGCACGCTTTTCGGTGCAAAGTGGTCCATACATGGATCCCACTTTTACCCGAAATTATCGTTTTACCCCTGTGTCCAAATTGGACGAAAGGGATGTACTTTTTAGCTATTTTGCTCATTCTGGAAACGTTGGTGATATTTATTTCAGCATCCGGAGACGTTTGTTCGGAGTCCTTAGTTCCAGGTTCAGTGTCCTTGATATTTGGGCGCGTACACTTTACAGATTTCTTGTCAGGCAAGTATACCTTGCCATTGTACTGTATTTACATTCCATATGAGGCATGCATGTTTATTTTTTGTTTATTTAGTTCATTTATTTTAACTGCTATATAAACTGCGCGTCCAAGGAAACTTGGGTGCAACGACGGTGTCGTCGTACTATGTTTTTATTTATGTATATGCATTGGACCTACTTTATGAGACTACCCCATTTTTATGAGGCATTTATGTTTCATTGGCCATGACACTATTCTTACACGAGTGTGAGTCACATGTAGGACACGGACTTGCGTACTCGGCTGGCCCCCGGTACGTATAGGTCGTGCGACAGATAGGGATAACTGCCAATAGAAACTTTGCATGCTAGTAGACCTGGCGGTTATTAGAGGTTTATCGTGTCATGGACATGACATGCTTAGAGCATTGGATGGGGAGAACAACAAGTACCGCATTTGAGCTCCTTTACACTTTTTTTCCTGTACGATCGGATTCTCCGCTGGAGATACGGGTCATGATGACCACTATATATTATGTACTATCAGGCGGGCCACCGGCGTTCAAAAGATGACGTGCCTTTTAGGCCCCTGGATCTCCAAAAGAGAACCATGCCAAATCCCAGTTTTCAGCCAGATAGCTCACTTGTGGGGAAAGGTGTTCTTAACTGCATTCACATAGATGGTTAGGCGACCCCAATGGATGTTTATTTTCAGTACTTTATTGGCATGTGCTTTTTGTATCTTGTTACGTCCCTCTGAGGACCTGGTCCCTTCCAGATATAGGTGAGCAGGAGTATCCGCAGGAGTATGGACCTGGACCTGATGCTACCTATCAGCCTGAGGAGATCTTACCTTCTGATTATATGTGATTCATTGCAGCTGTTTAGAGATTTTAGTTGCTATTCTTTTCTAGACATTTATTCTTATATTAGAGTTTATTCTCTTCTCTCTTTAGTAGTTTATTATAGTCGATTTGCAGTGGATTTGTCTCCACCCGACTATTGCACTTTGAGATTACTATTTGAGACTGCTTCTTTGATATTCATTTGTTGACTTCCATTCTTCTATCATTTGTGCTGTGGATGAGATATAGAACTGCGTGTGACTTGTTGTGACATATATTTACCACTGTGGATTGGATATTCATGTACAGCGTACGTGTGTATATGGTTTCCATATATTGGAGTTCGTATACATACGGCTAGCGTGTTACGTATTCCTAGTCCTACGTATTTTGGGACTGGGGCGTGACAGCACCCCAGTAGGGCGGGTATTTTGCGATGACAGTCGAGGGACCAATATTACATGTGGTGGGTTAGCAAGTTCTGTTCTCTTTTTCTGTCCTTTTTCCATCTATTGATTTGATTGATTGCTTAGTACCTTATCGTTTATTTAGTAGTTTGTGCTATATAGTTAGTATAGTGAGTAGTATACCCTTTATAGAGACTGCAATATTAGAACTAATAGGATTATAATCGTACCTATTTGATAAACCGTGAATGTTTCATTTTCAATGGAATTGTATGTTGTATGAGTCGGATAGGACTTTCTTAGACCATGGTTAGATGAGGGTTTGACTATAGTCAGGATTACGATGAATATATTATAACCAGTTAGAAGAAAGGAGAAGAGATTTTCTGGACCATGAGCTATCCTTTTAGTTCATGTCTACTTCCATCTTTAAATTTCGAGGACAAAATTTTTCTAAGGGGGGTAGAATTGTAACTACCACTTTCCACCATAAGTATATATTATTTTATATTAGTGATTATCTAGAATTATATTAGTGTTAGTTAGTGGCTAGCCAATTAGAATTTATAAATGTTAGTTAGTGCTAATTATTGTTAGTCATGACTTTAGTAATTAAAATTAATTAAGTTTAGTTGTCATGAAGAGAATATTCCTCTTAGTTGTAGAGATTCCTTTCTTTATTTAATTAGATTTCATTCATGACAAATGAAGAGGGATAAACTTGATATTTTGGCATGACCAAACCTTACTATAAGAGATAAATTCAATTTAAGGATCATCCATTCATTTTATTTCACTCGTTAGTCTCATTTTTTTCCAAAGCTTCTTCCTTTCCAAGCAAACCCAATTCCCTACCAATTTTACTCAATTCACTTTCAATTCCATCATTCTCACCATCATGAAGGCCTAAAAAATTGGAGAGCACAAGGAGATCCATAGGAGAGGAGCTTGCTAGGAGATCATGTCTGACTCATCTCTTTCGTGTCCAAATTCATAATTCTCCAAGGTGGCTACCAAAATACTAGGTAAATCTCAATTTTATCAAATTCATGGTTAGGAACACCCCTTGGTCATGTAGGAACCCTCCTATGGTTAGATTTGACTTCTCAATGGTACATGTAGGCACTATGAGCCCTCAATTTGGTAGATCTAAGTTGGTGTCATAATTTTGGGCTCAATTTGGGAAAAACTCAAATTGTGTCCATTGAGTGTGTGTATTGTATCCTAATGAGGACTATTGATATTTATTTGATGGTGTGAAGGTATTCACTTATCCAAAATTGGATACATAGAGTCCATATCATGATACACCATGATACGTATAGGTGAATTTGGTAAATTTGGTGTATACATGTATTTTTTTGTCCAAAATAACCCAAATTTGTCATAGTATTCAGCCTCTTTTTTATTATCAACTAGTTAGCCTTCTAATAAACTTAGAAGATAGGTATGAATCTAAAATTAAGGTATCAACTTAGTTTGACTAATATGTCCTAGTTTTGGCCTGTAAACTATATTTTCACTTATTTAAACATTTTATCACTTTATTACACAAAATGACAGAGAATTTCATATATAGGTCTGTGTGATACCAGTTCAGACACTGATTTGCATTATTTTCTCAGGACCACAGACAAGTACATTCTCTGATATTTCTATTATTTGATATCTACTATGTGTAAGCCCCCTCATTTTCGTATAGGGGTAATTTGTAATTATTTTTATTATTTTGTTTAATTAGATAGATTTAAAGAATTAATTTCTAAAATTCTTTTTAATATATATGACACTTTGCCATGGGTTTGATATTTTGAGCAATGTCCGACTTTTTTCGTCCAACAAAAATTATATTAATAATCTTGATTGTATCTAGTATAATTGGACCGTGGGTTTTGCATTATTTTGATGTCTTCCAAGCTCTAAAAATATTGACAACCATTTAGAACCACGGTTACCATAAAACTACCTTCATTAGACTAGAACTTGATCCAAACCAAACCCAAACACATGTAGGCATGTAGTACAACCAAATATCCTAATGTAAATATATATATATATATATATATATATATATATATATATATATATATATATATATAATATTTAAATTAATTTGTTTCTATTTATGGGAGTTCTATTTATAAAAAGTGGTATATGTGTCATCCTAGTTGGCAAATAACTACCTAACCAACTCCTTAACCAACCAACACCCAAACCTTATCAACACACAACACAATAACCAACCAACCCCTCACATATTCGGCTAAGATACGCCCCCCTATGTGCCGAGCCTATAAGCATGGGAAAATTCTATTTTTACAACCAATCCATTAAGGAGGCCCACATATGCACTATATATACTTAAAGTCCTAACCCTAAAACCTAATATAATTCTTCCTTCCCCTCATAGCAGCTGACCACTCCCCTATTCCTCTCCTTCCAGCCGTACAAAGTATTCCTTTTCCCTCCTTTCACCCCCACACAGCTCCCTTATCAACTTCTACAACATAAAATACTCCTTTTTCACCATCTCACCATCCAAACACCATTAGACCTCCAAGAAGAGCCCCATCTTCCAAAAAAATATATCAAGAACCCATTATCATCATCAATAACCCATCAAGAAGGGAGTATCAAGAAAAACACAAGCAAGGAGGAGTGTTTCTTGGACAAGAAGAAGCTCCATCATCCAATCCTCTAAAAATTTTGGTAAATCTTTAATCTTTATTTCTCAAATCCCATGGCATGATAATTTTAGGTCATGTAAAATTATTGATTTAGAACACATATTTTGCCATCTTGTTCTCATATTAGAAAATATAAAATTTTCATGATAGGTTGGTGATAATTCGCTTGTCAATAGGACTAGTTTTGAGACTTTTAATGCGATTACTTGAGAAAATCATTATTAATTTTTAAAAATAAATTAATAGGTGTTTATTTGCTGGAAATTAAGTATTTAAAATTATTTTTTGTTATTTTAATGTTAAATTTGAACCCTATAATTAAGGGCCACTAGCCTAGATTTTTGGGTGATTTTGTGGCATAATTTTGCCCATAAATAAGGATTATTTTGGATGGAATAAAGAGGTAAATATTTTTTGAGATTAAATCAGAATATAATATAATTTTTTTTCCGTAAATATAAATCATACTAATGGACTGGCAATGTTCAGAACAAGTTTCAAACAAAACTAGTCAACCTAAAGTAGCCATAAGCTTAAAATATATTATTTTGTCAAATCTGGAAATTAATTATTAAAATAAATATAAATTATATTTAAATCAATATTATATGATTTATTATAATTTATATTCATGTTATTTAATTGGATACTTAAACTTAAATTTTGGAAGTCAAAAACCAAGAAACTAGCTCCCGATACCCTGTAAAAGTAAATAAGTTGTTAGGAATAATATTGGACTTTGTTGTACATGGCAAAGAATAAAATTATATAAATAATTTATAATTACAAATTTTTTTGATTAGACCCTTAAGCATTTAATTGGTGTTTAGGTCAATTGAATTTCGGAGGAGTGGACACGGAACCTACTTTGCAAATACATACTGCGGACCCAGGCAAGTGTACCTTGCCAAGATGTTTACAGTTCTAAATTATTTATTTAATATTATTTATGCATTAGACATTATTTTTTTGTGGCTTGGTTGATGTACTTGTTGAGCCTGTGGTCGTCATATGATACTTTGTGTCCGAACAAGATTCGGGTACCGACATCCTCTGCGGAGTCGAGTAACGTAGTCAGAGAGTCATATTTACGAACCCATGTTGGTGCAAATATTATTTGCACATCCAACCATAGGATACTGGACACGATATTCATATGACAGAGTCTTTATCGACTTGTTCGTGGTACTTGGACTCTGGATAGGACTACATGATACATGATATAGGGATGATTATAGTGATATATAGTGACTAAGATTTATGTTGTTAGTTAGAGGTCATGAGCTTGCGTATCTTGATTGAGATGTGAGGTTACATTGGATGGGGAGAGTCTTCATCGTGCTCTGGGCATATTTTACTTATTATTATTTATTGTGTATTAGGCTTTAGGTTTCCTCTGCAAAATCTAAGGTACTATATATATATATATATATATATATATATATATATATATATAGCTTCCTCCTGGTTCTCCCACACAGAGCCTTGAGTGTACTATTAGATTATTGAAGTGTCCCTTGAGATCTTTCGTGAGTACCAGCCCAGGGTACGATACCATACTCTCATTTGCATATCACATAGTTGGTCGTAATAGCTTTCCCCATTTTTATAACATTATACTGTTTACTTCTGCCTTGAGTGTTTGTGGTAAGTTGCTATCTGGATATGGATTATGTCCCTAGGTATAGACGAGGAGGTTTACCCCGAGGTTTATGGGTCAGGAGCTGATATCGGAATAGTACCAGCAGCCGAGGACGAGGTGGTACCGGAGGACTTCTCTTGAGTTCTCAGATTCTCTTTATGTATGATGCCTTCTGATTCTTATATATGGAGTTGGATATTGTGACTATACGACCGGTGTATTTGGATATTTTTCTCTCTCATTATTTTGATACGGGTTGTTCCCCGTAATATTTATTTATTATATTGTGATAGACAGTTTCATTTATGGTATTGAAGGTTGAGAATGGTTTATCATCTTGCCTCTTATTTATGAATTGGTGGATGAGATTAGATAAATAGACTATGACATATATTGTAGACCATTGTAGTTGTATTACATCTTAAGTGCACTCTAAAGGGTCCATTAAATTGGGTTTGCCCATTGGAGTTGTGCTACTGGCCATTCCCACGAGACTAGTCCCTTGGTAATTTGGGACTGGTTAGTTACATAATTTTTTGGTGGCCTATGCAGGTCTGAGCATATCATTTCGGTTACGTTATTGTGCCGAGCGAGCCTGCAGTTAGGATAAGGTTGTTATGATCTCAATCCACAATTGCTATTGAAACTTCCTATGATTTCTAATATCGTCCTTGAACCTCAAAATTATAACCATCCATACTTTCTTTGAACTATTATTATTTGATTCTTATTTTTTCTAACTTGGGGAGACGAACACTCGTGCGCGATGATCTCCCCAGGAGATAATTTTTGTCAAGACGAAGAAGACATATTTGATAGGATATCTGTAAGTAGATGGTTACCTAAGTAGTGAAGATTATGTTAGATAATTTCTAGATATTAGAGTGCGAATAGATTAAGATATTACCAGTAGAAATCTAAAACAAGATGGACTCTATCAACTGCCTAGATTAGAAGAGATGTGTTACTATTAGATAAACCTTTTAGATGTATGTGAGTGATTTTATTTTAGGATATAATATTATGTTTTGGTAAGAGAGTTTTATCTAAGGTGTGTAGGCTTCTCGACTAGCGAATTGGTTTGGAGGTTAATCGATTGATGAATATGAGAATTGTCAAATTTTGGTGCTTTGAGGATTAAACTTCTATGTGATTTGAAAAAAAAGAAGGTGTTTTCGATTTAAAATTGAGAAAAAAAATAATGAGATAAGGAGCTAGAGATTTATTTAATTTAAAATTTTAAGGCAATTATGATGTAATAGATTTAAAATTTTAAATTAAAATGTTTTGGATGAATTTAAATGTTGTAGAGTTTAAATTTCAAGGATAAATATTAATTTAAATAAAGAGTTGAGAATTTGATATGACAGCATTAACGATTTTGTTAAACCATAAGTTTTTGAAGATTATGATATGATTGAATTTGTGTTTAAATTTAAAAGAGATTATGTGATGAATTTAAATTTATATTATAAGAATCTTGAAGCATTTAAAATTTTGTGGGGTTTAAATTTGAATATTTTTATAAGATTTGACTTGGAATCTAAATTTGAGAATTTTAGGATATGAAGAGGCGGTGCATTGGTGAATCTCAATTTCAAGATTTCGTAATTATTTTATTGTTTGAGTATTGAGTGAAAAATAATAATATAAAGAAAAAGATTGAGAGAATAGTTTCAAATTCAAATTTTGTGGATGAGAATTTGAATTAAAATTTATTTAGGAGAATATAAAATGGTTGAATTTAAATTAGAGGATTGGATTTAAAATTGAATTATTGAGATTGAGTTATTAAATAATGTTTTGAGAAATTGAATTTAAATTAAAAATTTTAAATGATAGAATTTAAATTTTAAAACTTTAAGAAGAGTTTGATAAATAAATTTATATTTCTTTGAGAAAATTTTAGAGGTTAAATAATATTTGATAAATTTGAGTAAGTTTTGCGATAATTGTTGAATTGAAGGTAAGTAAAACTTATGGTGCAGAAATTATGGTTGATTATATAAAGGAAAAAATATAAAGGAGTAAAATTTGATGGAACCATTTTTGGAATTCATAATTTTAGATGAGATTATTTTAAACCTTGTGATTAGATTAAATTTTAAGAATAGATAGAATTAAATTAAGTTTTGAGATTTGATGAGATAAAGATATATTGTATTAAAGATTATAAATTTTGGGGATTTGATTTGATCTTAGAAGGTTGGCTATAATTAGATATGCCATATATGAATTATTTTGTTGAGTAGCTTTATGATTGCTAGGTTTAATGATGTTATAGAGGGTAAAATTGATTAAGTTACCGATATTATCGTTTCGAGAAAATAAAATTTATTCAAAAATTTAAGAAATTGAAGAGAAGACTATTTGAGAATTAAATTTTAAAATGGTGAAATGAGACAAACTTTGATATTGAAATTTAAAGTATTATATGGTAAGATTGAATTTTAAATTTTGGAAAGGCCAAGATATACTTGATTTGATTTCTCTTTAAATTTGAAGGGCTTAAATCTAGCAGAGTTTAAATTTTCGATTTTAAATTTGGAGAATAGAATTTTGGAGATTGGATTTAAAATTTTGAGTATTGGGATATTAAATTTAAATTTTGAGGAAATTAAGAAGATTAACATCATGTATAGTAGACTAGAAGATGTGGATTCAAATTATATTTTTGAAGATTTGAATTAAACTCAAGTTTGAGAATTTGAGGACTTGGGATCTTATGGATTTAATTTTGAGGATTTTAAATAAATTTGAATGAGTAGAATAATGATAAAATTTAAAGTCAGAATTGAGTTTAATTTAAATTTGAGGAGTTAAGTCTTGAAGTGGTTAGATTTCGAAGATTTATTTTTAAAAATTTAATTAAAAGTTTGAGATATAATTCAAGGAATTCAAATATAATGTTGATGATTTTGAGTGTTAGAAGTTCAATATAATATTGAGATTTGATTTATGGCTTGGGTTATACCAAAAGAATAACAATATAAACATTGGCTTTATCTCTTATAGAATTGACTTTTAAGGACTTAATTTGAATTCAAAATTTGAAGATTTTTTTTTGAGAGATACGATTGATGGTGTAGATTTTGAATTTGTCACGCCCCAGTCCCAAAATACGAAGGACTAGGAATACGTAACACGCCAGCCGTATGTATACGAACTCCAATATATAGAAACCATACACACACGTACGCTGTACATGAATATCAAATCCACCAGTGGTAATATACCGTCAATAAGTCACACGCAATCTATATCTCATCCACAGCACAAATAAATAAATAGGAAATAAATAACTGAATCTCAAAGATGAAGTATCAAAGTATGATAGTCGGATGGAAATAAATCTACTGCAAATCGACTATACTAAAAACTACTAAATGAGAGAAGAGATCAACTCTAATATAAGATAAATGTCCAAAAAGAAATAGCAACTAGAATATCCATCAGCTGCGATGGATCAAAGGTACTCCGAAGGTAAGACCTCCTCAGTCTGGAATGAAGCGTCAGGTCCGGGTCCGTACTCCTGTGGATACTCCTGCCCGTCTATATCTGGAAAGGTACCAGGTCCTCAGAGGGACGTAAAAAGATATATATAAATATGCCAATAAAGTACTGAAAAATAAACATCCAATGGGTCGCCTAACCATCTATGTTAATGCAGTTTGAGAACAACTTTCCAACAAGTGGGCTATCTGGCTAAAAATGGGATTGGCATGATTCTCTTGGAGATTCAGGGGCCTACAATACATGATGTCTTTTGAACCTCAGAGGCCGCCTGATAATATATAATATATAGTGGTCATCATGACCGCGCATCTCCGGCGGAGCGTACGGGTTACACAAGGAAAGTGCAAAGGAGCCCAAATGCCTTACTTGTTGTTCTTCCCACCCCATGCTCTAAGCATGTCATATCCATGACACGATGATACCTTTAAATAACTGCCAGGTCTTCTAGCATGCAAAGTTTCTATCGACAGTTATCCCTATCCGTTGTACGACCTATACGTACCAGTAGCCAGCCGAGTACGCAAGTCCGTATCCTACATGAGACTCACTCTCGTGTAACAACTGTGTCATGGCCAATGAAAGATAAATGCCTCATGATAATAGAGTGGTCTCATAAGCTAGGTCAACATGCATATATATAATCAAAACAAAATACGACGCCACCGTCGTTGCACCCAAGTTATCCTTAGACGCGCAATTTATATAGCAGTTTAAAATATATGAACTAATGGACAGAAATAAAATACATGCATCATATGGAATATAAATTGCAGTACAATGGCAAGGTATACTTGCCTGGCAAGCAATCTATAAAGTGTAAGCGTCTAGATGTCAGGTACACAAGATCAGAAACTAAGGCCTCTGAATAAACGTCTCCGGATGCTGAAATAAATATCACCAACATTTCCAGAATAAGCGAGATAGCTAGAAAATACTACCCTTTCGTTGTGTCGTGACGGAGGAACCGGAGGTGACGATGGCGGAGCAAATGACGGAGTACGCCCAAAAGGGGGGACAACGGGACAGGAGGGGTATTATCGGCGGCGCTCTGGCGAGCTCGTGTCTAACTATATTTTTGTATTTTGAGTCCTCTTTCATTTTGAACCCCCGATCTACTACACCTACGTCCCACTTTGTGGTGATGGATAGGGTTTTCAATCGATGTGAAAAACAATCGGAGTATGAAGAGTGATCTCCGTGTGTTGGAGAAGCTTGGGGAGTCGAAGTCGAAAAGGGAGCCTTATTTTTATTCTGTATCAGAAGTCTGTGCTGAACGTACACCGTCGTTATACTGGCGGCACTGGCGGATCCACGTCAACAGGACTATGGGCCCAGCATTCAACCCCCCATGAAAATAAAATAAAAAATAGACTATGTATTGAAATAGTATGCTTCTATTACATAATTTAAATTTGTTATAAGTTTATTGTATTTGTTATAAGTTTATTGGCTCAGGCCCCTATTAAAAAAACTTATAGCTAGCCATGTATTGCAATAGTATACATAGAACTGCATATGCTTGTTATATGTATATTAAAGACATACTATGTATTGCAATACTGGCCATCTATTACAAGTGCATGAAATAAGAACTGCTTCTCCATGTATTTGTTATATGTGGCTCGGATTTTAAATTTTTTCTAAATTAGAAGAAATTAATAGAAGCATATTATTACATACTTTAAATTTATATTTCTAAAGTATGCTAAATTAGAATAATTACTTGGACATATAACAAATACCTAAATTTCTTCCAATTAACTTACAAATTAGAAGCATACTTTAAAATATAACAAATACTAAAAAAATTTAAACACTTAGCATTTTTTTAGAAAATATGCTTCATAGAAAGAGAATTGTTTAGTAGTGTTATAAATGATGTTATAGGTAAACGCTTTCAAAGTATAAAAATTCGTAGAGAACAATTATGAGATATAATACTTTATTTTATAAAAATAGTACTATTTAATATAATATTATATCTTCAAAACGACCAAGACACCTTATCATTATACTTTATTTTATCCAAGTTATATATTAATCCATCAAGTCATGTTCATAACCATTCATGCCGTGATTATAATTCGCCTAGCCAAATTGCCCAGCTTCAATATTATCTTTCAATTAATCCGTAGTCTATTTTTAGTATTCCTCAAATAACTAAGTTCAAATCCACTAGTCAAGTCTATTCACCTTCGTTACGTTCTATTTCATCGAGTTCGTCGACATAATCATCAAACATGTTAGGCCCTGATCTTCCGCGAGTTCGATCATCCCCGCTGGACGTGAAATCACCACTCCAACGCTCCTGCGGGATAATCATTATCATCTGGGCCTGATGTTGAGTGTTATCTTTCAAACTAGATTCAAGATCATTCGTCCAAATCGAAGGTTAAATCCATTATCGCTTACCTCAATTCATTTAACCACAAAATTCTCTAACTTGTATCAATTTGTGCTATCTTCCAACTATCGATATCATATCAAGCCTTCCAAATTTAAACTACAATCATCCATACTCGGGCTAAGTCTATCGAGCGATATCCTACTCAATTCAAATTTTTAATTTGCGCTATCTTCCATCGTGCTAACTTTGATCGCATCCTAGATTATTCTATCTCAAACTCAAGTTTTAATCCATGCTATTCAATTCAAAATTGCTTCTACGATCCACTAAGTTTTCTCGACCGAGATATCTATTTGTTTCACCATTCTGAATCCTTATTCGATATAAGACTTACTACTTGCTCAATACATCATCAATCATTTGAACCAAATCTCGCACGAGATCTTTGTCACTATTAGCTAGAAATAATTTACACTAAGGCTTTGCACAATCACATCTCTTGCTGACTGATTCGTTGCTTCCCCGTGATCCTCAATTTTCTTGAAAGTTTTTAAGATAATTCATACACCACTCAGGGTTCAAGCTATACGACAATTTCCCAAAACTCACTCTATCCTCAAATCTCTTAATTTGTTCCTGAGCTATTGCATACACCACTTAGAAATTGAGTCATTCAAACAAATCCACAATCGTGTTCGCATTGCTCATTCGTATATCCATCCAATTCGTTCCTTAGAACTACTACGTGATCCCAATGTGTCACCTCGAAAATCTTAGTCTCGTATTTACTCTATCGATAGTCATCCACAGAACTATATTTTGAGTCTTAACTTATTGATACTAATAACCATCTGAACTAATCCTTAAAATTAAAGCACGATCTTCTACATTAGTCTTAGCGATAATCCGATAACATCTCTATTGATTTCTATTCTAAGTCTGACTTATCCTTATCTGAACGATACCCCAATCTCGCTCGCAAATTTTCTAGCACCAAAGGGTCTTGGCTCGCAATACTCATCACAGCCTAGAAGAAAGGCTGTGTGCATAGCTATCCCGTCCGAACGATATTCTAGTTTCACATGCTAACCCGCTTAGAATTTTTGTAAGGCTTTCCTTGTTCGTACGTAACTTGTTTGTGCATAACTTACAAACTCTAGCACGAGTCTATTTCCATCAAGTTTGACACAGCTCGGCAAAAAGACCTTGGTATTACTATCACGTTCAACAAATCAATCACATGTACTTTCAAAAATATTTAGACTCATTGTATGGAATATCCCAATGAAACAATGAGAGAGATCTTTCGTAACATAACCCACGAACGAGCTTTCAAAACTGAGAAAATTGCTACGAAGTCCAACAACGTAAAGCTGTGCTCTGATACCATTATGCCACGCCTCCCGGCCTGGCAGGGCCAGAACGTCCTTGCTTAGGCATGGTGTCACACCCCAGTCCCAAAATATCGAGGGACTAGACACGTGACAATGGCCAGCAGCACACACCGATGGACAAACCCAATTTAATGGATCCATTGGGGCATACTTAAGCTGTAATACAATAATAAGGGTCTACTAATCTCATCTACAGAATAAATACATCAATATCAACAAAAGGAAATAAAACATCATCAGTCACAAGCAATTATAATCGGAGAACAATCCGATAATAAGTCTGTTACAATTATTCTTTAAACAAGAATTAAAAGAGTTTAATAGCAGCAAGACTGAGCATAGAAGAAGCAGATATTCAGGAAAAATCATCAGCGATCACCTCGTCCTCAAGTGCTGGTACTGTTCCGAGAAGTGCTCCTGTTCCGTACACCTCAGGATAGATATCCTCTGCTAACCCTGGGGACATAATCCAGATCCAGGTGCTCAGGGGACATTGCAAGGTACAAAATAACTTATGCCAAAATAAATACAGTGCAGCAATAAATGAAACAATATGGGGTAAACTATATAACCATCTATGTGAAATGCAAGTTGAGAGCATCACTAGAACTCAGGCTGAGACCACTACAAGCTCTGTGTCTGGGAGCCTGTAGCAGTGATACTATGTAAGTTACTATATAATTTACTATGTAGTAGAATATATATAAAAAATCAGCCTGTAGCCTATGTGTATCTCCCCACCCAATATAATCACACGTCTCATGTCCACGATGCCTCATGTCCATGTCACGTAAGATCAAAACTAATGCAGCAAGTCATATACTAACTATGAATAAAATGTCTATGTCATAAATTCTGCAACCTACACAGAATCACCTTGAATATTTTAGAAAGATTCTGTCTCATGAATAGTATCAGGTGTCCTGGGTATAACGTACTTGATAATCCAAGCACTAGAATGTAAAGGGTCACGATATCCATCTCTAGGTGACGTTACACAACTCTGCGTACAGTGTTGGCACCCGAATGTGATTCGGAAGCTAAGTAATGTCACTCGGTCCTAGGTCAAGCATGTATAACAATGTATAAATAAGTCAAGAAAATAAGTAGCGAAACTGCAGTGTTGGCAAGGTACACTTGCCTAGGGTTCTGGCTCCAACTGTAGCTCTGGTCTCAGTAGGAATTGCAGGTACTGCTCCGGTTGCTGAAATAAATATCACCATCAGGTTTAGAAAATATCAAACAGCTAGAAACGCCTGTCCTTGAGTCCAATTTGGACACAGAGGCAAAAATGACAGATTCTGGTCAAAGCGGGGTCCACATGTGGGCCGCTTCATACCAAAAAATGTGTCAGAAGTAATGGTCTCCAAATTCATCAAACTTAGTGTCAACAAGTCCAGAACGTTGATACGAACCCAATGGAACTTTCAGAATTGGATTTCGATGAGCCGATCACAAAATCGCCCGTCAAGTAGAGCCGTGGGCCCACGATACGCGATTTTGTCAACGTTCTCAGAATTGAACCAAACTTGGGTCACAGGACCAGCGCATTGCTACAAGTCCGATGGCGCAAGTTTTATTTCGATCTGACGTGTGTATACAAAGTTACGATGAGTTCCAGAACAGGCAGATATGGGGTATTGTCGGCGGATACAAGTTAATTTCGGTGTGCACGCACATCCAAATCAACTTCTGCGAAATCTCATACGTCCGTATCAACGACGCGCACCTTTCAGAGAAGACCGCACGCGACCAAGTCATCACGTTTGGCGGGGCGGACTCAGTTCCGGAGGAAAATATGATATTTATTTTCCTATTTTTGGATCGCGGTTCGCGATCGCCACAGGACGCGACACACCGAGCTGGTTGCACGGGCATCGAGAGGGTTATGCAAGGGTCACATCATAACAGACGGAACAGAAAATGGGGCAACGAGGAGAGAGAAAATGCTACCTGAACAGGACTCCGCGTAAACCAAATTTTTCCGTGTCCGCGAGGCGATACATCACACTGCGACACAGTGTCAGGGCTGTGTCCTGTTAGGGTTAGGGTTCAGTCGACGGAGACTCGCCGGAGCTTCACCAGAGGAAGGTTAGTTTTCTGATTATATAATTTATTTCCTAGCTCCGGACTCCAAATGCGCTCCAGATTTTTTTGTTAGAACTATATCAAGGTTAGTTTTCTGATTATATAATTTATTTTAATAATTTTAGAACCTGTTTTTCCAAAAAATTCTAAAAGTGCCAGTTGTTCGAAATCAGACGCATTTTGGTATTTTCGAGATTTTGGGTGATCCCGAATTCAGCATTATGAACCGTTTAAAGTTTTGGAAAGCTGACATGATGAATTTCCAGAAAAGTATTTTTCTAGAATTTAAAATATAAGTTTATTCTACTATAAAATTTGTGCAACGTACATGTAAATAGAAAACTACCAAAAAGTATCATCTGTGCGCCCTAGTGGACATAACTCTTTACCGACTTGTGATTTTATAAAACTGTCGAATATGGTGTTCATGTAGTATTGAAATTTATAGGATTCCATTCACAAATCCAGGATTTGAGTTGGTTGACTTTCTGGTCAACGGATTGCCTCGATTTGCGTGCCATGGATCACAAATCCGTAAAGTTGACTTTCTTTGGACCAAAATTAGGGTTTAACAATAAAATCAGATTATAATAAGATTAAAATACTATTTAAGGTTATTTTATTCAGAGTTAAAATAGATTAAAATAGCAAAAACTATTCACCCACTTTTATAACCTAACTTGTTTAATTTATGTGACGGGTAGATCGGACGACGTCTTGAGTTGAGACTTCGTCCTTTTCAAACCAGGCAAGATACCTTGTCAAATTGCTTATAGTATTTTGCATGCTTAGTATAGTTCTGTATATTTATTGCATTTCTGTATATTTCTTGCATGTGTAGTTTTCTTTCAGTCATTACTATATATTAGATATGTTGACACACACATGGCACTTAGTATCATCGAGGACAATCATTAGGCGTATGGGCTTTTAACCACTCTGGTAAACCGTATTAACTAGCATGCACTATGGTGGTCATGTCCGATGGTTGCTATCCCCATGTTATGTCGATTGATGAAGTCCGAGGGTCGCTACCCCAGAGGTATGTCGGCTGATGATGTCCACTAACGAGCGTATGAGTTGTGAGGATTAGATTGAGTAGCCTACCCTTGCCCATACGTCGAAATATTGTCCTCATTTGCATTCATATATATTGTCTTATACAGCGTACTTATTTATTTTCAAATTATATCAATACTAGAATAAACGGGATTAGCGACATTTTTTAGCGACTCCTAGTAAAAACGTCGCTAAATTAGCGACTCTGTAAAAATCGTCGCTAGACATCGCTAAATGGCGACATTTAGCGACATTTAGCGACTTTTATTAAGATTTTAAAAGATTAGTCGCTATAAGTTCAATTAAGGTCGCTAAACGTCGCTAATATATCTGATTTAGCGACGTTTAGCGTCGTAATTAGCGACATATCTATCAAAAATATTTAGCAACGTATTTAGCGACGTCGTTGACGTCGCTAATTTTTATTTGTGCGACGTTGTTATTTGACGTCGCTAAACATCGCTAAATTTTGGTTAATTAGGGCTCAGTTTTCTTTTCTCCATCTGTCAAAAATTTTGAAACTTTTCGATTTCCCCCACCCCCCTCTCCGGCGACCGGCTCTCCACGGCTCCGGCTACTCCGGCATCCCCCTCCTCCTCCTCGAGCTCTAGGTAATCTCTCTCTCGCTCTCTCTTATGTGACACTGACACAAGACACACTTGACAGACACGACACACGCACACGACACGACACACGCATATAGACACTGACAGACACACACGACACACACGACACACACACACACACACAGACGCAGACACACACGACACACACGACACACACACACAGACGCAGACAGACACACACGATACACACACACAGATGCAGACACACACACACGACACACACACACAGACGCAGATTAGGGTTAGGGTTAGGTTTAGGTTTAGGGTTAGGGTTAGGGTTAGTTTTTTTGACCTGGGGTTAGGTTTAGGGTTTTTGATCAGGGGTTAGGTTTAGGGTTTTTGATCAGGGGTTAGGTTTAGGGTTTTTGACCTGGGGTTAGGGTTAGGGTTAGGTTTAGGGTTTTTGATCAGGGGTTAGGTTTAGGGTTTTTGATCAGGGGTTAGGTTTTTGATCAGGGGTTAGGGCTACGGAATATCACTATCACCATTTAAATTAATATTTGTTGCAAAAACAAAAGTGCAACTGCCACATTGATTATCTTGTAATATGTGGTACAACTTCCCCTTTTTTTGTTTTATGAACTCCTAGTACAGTTTTAGCAAACTTAACATTGACTTGTCTAATTTGATTGATTATCAATGCCAATTCTACGGATAGCCTAAGAAGAAGACAGCCACACATATCGACAAACCTCTTTCCGCTAATTTTTAGCAATAGAGAATTAATTAACAGTTGGATCATATTATTAGCAATAAAGAATTAATTAACAGTTGGATAGCCTAAGAAGAAGACAGCCACACATATGGACAAACCTCTTTCCGCTAATTCTTTAAAATCGAGGCAATCTTCAAGATGGTTGAGATATTGTGTTGAAAATCATATTGGAGCTAAAGGAAACCTTGAGTAGTCTCCAGATGGCAGGCTGGAGAAATATCACGATCACAATGACTATATATATATATATATATATATATATATATATATATATATATATATATATATACTGAAAAACTGGTTAGTTTTGTTTCATGCATGTCTTTTTCCAATCAGAGGATTAATTAATTTTTCATCTAAGTTATTGTGCTTGCATTTCGGGTTTTTTCTTTTACTTGTTACTTGCTTTTGTTTACACTAAAATCAAAGGTATTTTTGAGGATCTGACACTACAAATTCCAATCAACTTTGCTTACCTAGTTGGAATTCATGTTCTGCTAATTAGTTATCGATTAAGTACTAGTTGAGCTAAGAAGAAAGGTCTTTGACCCAAGTGATTTAGAAACTCATCGCTTAAGTATTCACTATTTTGATCTAATTCAAACACTTTTGCTGATTTGTTTCTCTACTCTATATCGATTGTCCTATGAACTAGTGGCTCTTTCTCCTTTTTTTTAATGAAAAAGAAGTTCGAGTATTTTACCTATGATAAAAAATTCACTAGTAGGATATAATAGAAATAAAAAATAATATTTTCATCCTGCTTGTTAATCTTATCTTCACAAATACATTCTAGCCTAAGGTGCCACATGTATTTGGGATTAATATTATCTTTAGAATCTCTTAAACATGATTGATTAATGTTAAATACATTATTTTACAATACAAACATACAGATGATTTATTAATGTCCATAATCACCTTTCTCAAAACTGAAAGGGATAAATATTCATCATCATTCGTATTATCATCTCCATCATCAACACTACCAATAGATTTGTATTTTTATTGTTAGGACATTATTATACTGCAACAAACAGCTAATTCTTTGTGAGTCATCTAATTCTTCCGTTTTGGTCCAATAGCTAATTCTTTGCTAATTCTTTGTTTTCATCTATCTTACCAGATGGCACCCAAGAGAGCGACACCTCCTACTGTTAAGGAGGAAGTGATGCCTCCTACTGTTAAGGAGGAAGAGATACCACCTGCGGGGAGTTCCAGTCACCCAGCACCTATCGCGGCTGTATCTCAGACGGGGAGTTTCAGTCACCCAGCACCCATAGCGGAGCTTGATAACATAAACTCTGTTTATGTGCAGTATTTGAGGGACTGGTATCTTCCCCATTTTGGATATCCTCGAGATTGATACTATAATATTTCATATACTTATATATTATGCATTTTGTGTTACTGTGATACTCTGATACTTATATATTATGTATTTTGTGACGCTGTTTATGCCCATTTTGTGTGACTGTGATACTGTGATACTTTTATGACTGTGATACTTTTATGACTGTGATACTGTGATACTTTTATGACTGTGATACTTTTATTCATATTAAATATTGTTAATCCGGTGTTGAGTGTTCCACCGAAGGGGTCGGCGAACCCATAGAATTCAACGGAGGGTTGCTCCGGATCTATTTTTAATTAGAAATTTATAAATTGCAGGAACAATAATTTGGAACAATTCAGTTTTTTTTTTTGTAAAATTAGCGACGTATTTAGCGACGTTTAGAGACGTCAAGCGACATTTTTATCAGTCGCTAAAAAAGTCGCTACTTAGCGACGTGTCATTAGCCGTCGCTAAGGACGTCGCTAAACGTCGCTAAATATGTCGCTGTACGTCGCAAATTGCTGACATGGCAGTACTGCCAGGTCATTAAAGACGTCGCTGTTACGTCGCTATATAAGTCGCTAATTAGCGACGTTTAGCGATATTTAATTACGTCGCTAATTAGTGACTCAGAGTCGCTAAATGTCGCTAAGTTAGCGATACATCTAAGTCGCTAAAAAACGTCGGTGTAGCGACATTTAGTAACGTTTTTCCTTTCAGCGACGTTATTATTATCGACTTCATTGCAACGTCGCTAATTACGTTGCTAAACGAGATTAGCGACATTTTTTTGTCAATTAGCGACGTTTTTGGTCGTCGCTAATTTGACTTTTTCTGGTAGTGTATGCATGTTTACTGTATTCAAATTGGCTCATTTTTCTGTATCTTGTTACGTCCCTCTACCAGGTGTATCTATTCTTGAGTATTTGCAGGAGCGCAGATCTGGATGGTTATATAAGTTTCGAGGATGTCTTCTCTTCGAGCCCGTGGTTGTTAGCTGGTATTCTTACATTGTGTTTATTGTGTTGTACTTTTCCATTTGAGTTGGTAGTGGATTTGTTTTCATCCAACTATCATCCTTAGATACTTACTTTGAGATCTAGTTTCATGGACACTGGTTATTCTTTTATATTAATTTTTGTGGATGAGATTTAGATTGTACCATGTGACTTGTGATACATTTTATACCACTTGTGGATTGATATTCATATTACAGCGTACGTATGGGATATGGTTTCCATATATTGGAGTTGCCATATCCATGCGGCTGGCATGCTTATGTGTTCCTAGTCCTACGTATTTTGG
Organism: Iris macrosiphon; assembly: GCA_036927795.1. Taxonomy (NCBI): domain Eukaryota; kingdom Viridiplantae; phylum Streptophyta; class Magnoliopsida; order Asparagales; family Iridaceae; genus Iris; species Iris macrosiphon. The sequence goes on from JAYESA010000014.1 coordinate 7,589,079, forward strand.
GACTGGGGCGTGACATGTTTTTGTGGTGGCCCATGCAGGTCGAGAGCATATTGTCTCGGTTACGTTACTATACCGAGCAAGTCTTCACATAAGATTAGAATATAGGATCTCATCCACTTATTTATCACCTTCCTTGATTTTATTTCGCACTCTCATTTGATAGCTTCATTGCATCTTGTTTGATTCCTTCACAAAGTCAATCTTATCTTTTCTTTTGTGCGTAGGGGTTAGAAAGGTGCCTTGTACCAGGTATATACACTATATTATTTAATAATACTATTAGTTAAATTATTGTAAGTTGGATAGTATGCCTTATAACCTAGTAACACATAGTCCTATTGCCCCATTAATGAAGTATAATTGAAGGACACCAGCTACAGACTTGCATAAAAAGATAGTGTTTATCCAGAATATAGAACTTTAGTGTTATTCTGGACTGTAGAACTTAGAGGCCCATACACCCATTTGGTTGACTTTAGACTTAGACAAGGAATTAGTATGGCAATTGTAGAGGCACAACGCCGATCTTCTTGGTGAACTTAGATTATCAGTACCTTCCTCCATCATAATCAAGCATACTTATATTTTTACTACCTCGACTTATGCTGCTATTATAGCCTAGTTTTGCAAGCTTATTCTTTTATTGAGCTTGTTCATGACATATGTATTATTGGGGGCCCACACTAATACATTGTCTAAATCAGAATTGGTGTAATATGGTCTGATCAACCGTAGTGCACTTGGTTTGCTCTTTGTATCACTACTTTATGTGGATTGAGATATAGTTGACTTAACTTGTTAGACGAATATACTTGCCCTCTAGACTGGTCAGAGCATATCATGTCAGGTACATAACTGTTCTGATATGAACATGCGTATAGGAATTTATCAAAATAAGATTTCAATCCACAACTGCCTTGGCAACTCCCTTTCAAAATTCTTTAATCCCTTCGAATCCCGTACTTGTATTATATCACCTCCTTCTTGAACTCTTTATTGTTGTTTTCCGTCTTCCCCTATTTCGGAAAGACGAACGTTCATGCTTAGTATAAGTTTGATACACGGATAGTACTAGATATACCCTATAGGACAAGCGCTCATGATGACAAATAAAGAAGCGCAGGCACATGAAGTCGTAGATATAGGTACGACCTTTAGTTATATTTGTCATTGCATACTCATGATCCCCTTTATGACACGAGATCTTAGGTGCATAGTAGACGTAGAATTATATAGGTGTTGGTTTAGCAGTTGTGAGGATATACTGATATTTTACCCAGATAGCATACACGCGATGCTAATAGATGACGCGAGTAGCAGTAGTCGTATTCTTTTTTATCACCATCTCACCCCCTTGGGTGGCTCATCTTCTCTTCTCTATCCATTCATTATCTCGTGCTTAATTCTCCCTATCGTAGTTACGTCTTTTTCGTGCCAACATAAATTGTTGGTCTACTTTGACCCTATCCTTAGTTTTGTTAGTTAAAACGTAAATGGTTTAGTAGATGATTAATAACTAAAGGATGAGTTCTTAATAATAACCCTTATGTATATGACCTATAGCAATATCTATATCCTCTTATTATTTTAAAAAACCATGTATAGCATCCCTTAGGCTAATAGGAATTTGTTAGACTGTTTGAACTAGTTTATACTTTTAATAGTTTTATAAGTTAGTCAAGACTTTAACTGTTGCCCAAAAACTTAGACTATGCCTAGGAAAGAATTGAAGGCACTTGTTACGAACTGACAACTATGACAAATCGCTGGCAAAGTAGCGACAGCTGCAGCTAGACCGTTGTAGTAAAGTAGTCAAAGTATTTGCAGACATATTGGTCAGGTGGCATGGTAGTATTAGACTACGATACTTGACGGTTACAAAAAAAAATTATGGTTGTGAGATTCAAGACAAGTACCCCAAGATTCTTGACCCAATAAATATATTCGTCTTACAACCTATACAATAGCCTCAAGAGACTGTGACTACTAGTAGAACTTTTGTAAGTTGGGTAGTGTAGACGAGTTAGAGGATAATAGTATAGTGTATGGACAATAAATGAGAAGTGTTAGAATGATAGACCATGACTTTTAGAAAGTACTACTAGATAGCTATGTAGTGTAATAGCTATAGTGATTATTATGAATATGGGTTAGTATCAATTTTGAGGACAAAATTTTTGTAAGTTGGGTAGATTGTAAACCCCCTCACCAAAAATAGATATTTTATGTGTATTTTATATTATTATATTAATTATTATAGTTATTAAATTACTTTAGAGTATTCTCTTAGTTAATTAGAAAATAAATTTCTTAGTATATTTACTTATATAAATATTTATTTAGAATTATTTTTAGGCTATTTTTTATTTTTGGAGATTTTTCTAGAATTTTTGGTAATTAAAACTTAGGAAACATAAATTTCTAGAACTTCTATGATTTACTATACAACCATACTTGCATGTTGTTCCTACAAATATTTATTTTAGTTTAAAATATTTAATTATATATTTTTTTAATTTATTTAGAATTTAAAGAAATTTATTTAGATTTTTAAAATTATTTAGGATTTATTTGGATATATATAGTCTTAATATTAGATAGATGCTAATTTAGTGTTAATAGATATTAATAAGATTTTATAAATTATTTGTATTATCTTTAATTATATTTAAGATTATAAATTATTGAGATAAATTCATACTTTATTTTAAATTAATTCAAATCCTGAACCTACAAGGAAAGCAACTTCATGCATATCCTATCCTTATTTAAATTCATCATAATCCTATCCAAATTAACCAATCCTAGTCGTATTTAATTAAGTAGTGTCCACCATTATAAATACCTCATCCTTCATATTTTTTTCCCCCAAATTCACCTCTCTTTTTCGTCCAAAAATAGTCAAAATTCGTCATAAATTCAGCCTCATTTTCTAGTAGTTATGACGACTTAAAAAGACAATATCTCCTAACTCCGGACTCCAAACGTGCTCTAGTTTTTTTGTTAGAACTATATCAAGGTTAATTTTCTGATTATATAATTTATTTTAATAATTTTAGAACCTATTTTTCCAAAAAATTCTAAAAGTGCCAGCTGTTCGAAATCAGACGCGTTTTGGTATTTTCGAGATTTTGGGAGATCCCGAACTCACAATTATGAACCGTTTAAAGTTTCAAAAATCTGACATGATGAACTTCCAGAAAAGAATTTTTCCAGAATTTAAAATATAAGTTTATTCTACTGAAAAATTTGTGCAACGTACATGTAAATAGAAAACCACCAAAAAGTATCAACTGTGCGCCCTAGTGGACATAACTCTTTACCGACTTGTGATTTTATAAAACCGTCGAATATGGTGTTCAAGTAGTATTGAAATCTATAGGATTCCATTCAAAAATCCAGGATTTGAGTTGGTTGACTTTCTGGTCAATGGATTGCCTCGATTTGCGTGCCATGGATCACAAATCCGTAAAATTGACTTTCTTTGGACTAAAATTAGGGTTTAACAATAAAATCAGATTATAATAAGATTAAAAATACTATTTTAGGTTATTTTATTCAGAGTTAAAATAGATTAAAATAGCAAAAACTATTCACCCACTTTTATAACCTAACTTGTTTAATTTATGTGACGGGTAGATCGGACGACGCCTTGAGTTGGGACTTCATCCTTTTCAGACCAGGCAAGATACCTTGCCAAATTGCTTACAGTATTTTGTATGCTTAGTACATTTCTGTATATTTATTGTATTTCTGTATATTTCTTGCATGTGTAGTTTTTTTTCAGTCATTACTATATATTAGATATGTTGACACACACATGGCACTTAGTATCATCGAGGACAATCATTAGGCGTATGGGCTTTTAACCACTCTGGTAAACCGTAGTAACTAGCACGTACTATGGTGGTCGTGTCCGATGGTCGCTACCCCCGAGGTATGTCGATTGATGGAGGCCGAGGGTCGCTACCCCAGAGGTATATCGGCTGATGATGTCCACTGACGAGCGTATGAGTTGTGAGGATGAGATCGAGTAGCCTACCCTTGTCCATACGTCGAAAAGTTGTCCTCATTTGCATTCATATAGATTATCTTGTACAGCGTACTTATTTATTTTCAAATTATATGCATATTTACTGTATTTAAATTGGCTCACTTTTCTGTATCTTGTTACGTCCCTCTGAGGACCTGGTCCTCTGCCAGGTGTATCTGTTCTTGAGTATTTACAGGAGCGCAGATCTGGATGGTTATATAAGTTTCGAGGATGTCTTCTCTTCGAGCCCGTGGTTGTTAGCTGGTATTCTTAAATTGTGTTTATTGTGTTATACTTTTTCATTTGAGTTGGTAGTGGATTTGTTTCCATCCAACTATCATCCTTAGATACTTACTTTGAGATCTAGTTTCATGAACACTGGTTATTCTTTTATATTAATTTTTGTGGATGAGATTTAGATTGTACCCTGTGACTTGTGATACATTTTATACCACTTGTGGATTGATATTCATATTACAGCGTACGTATGGGATATGGTTTCCATATATTGGAGTTGCCATATCCATGCGGCTGGCATGCTTATGTGTTCCTAGTCCTACGTATTTTGGGACTGGGGCGTGACAGAGAGGGTTACGCAGGGTTCACGTCACAACAGACAAAACAGAAAATGGGGCAACGAGGAGAGAGAAAATGCTACCTAAACAGGGCTCCGCGTAAACCAAATTTTTCTGTGTCCGCGAGGCGATACGTCACACTGCGACACAGTGTCAGGGCTGTGTCCGGTTAGGGTTAGGGTTCAGTCGACGGAGACTCACCGGAGCTTCGCTGGAGGAAGGTCAGGAGGGCCGGGCTTCGTCGGAGGGAGGCACTGGGCACGACTGGGTGGAGGCGGAGCCGTCTCTGACTCGTCGGGTCGGCAAAGGCGAAGGCGAGACGCTCGGGGACGGCTGAAGGCAGCTAGGGCATCGGCGGGGTCGTCGAGGAGCTGCGGGACGGGACAGCCGGAGGAGGTGATGGGTTTCTAGGTCAAGCGGCGGAGGGGCTCGTTGGGGAAGATGGTGGCTAGGGCGACCGGAGCAACTGCGGCGGAGCTCTGGCGGGGAGACGGGTGGTGGAGGCGGAGGAGAAAGGCGGAAGGAAGGGTTCAAGCGGAGGTATGAGGGGTTTATAAAGGGGAAGAGGGAGGCGGAAGGGCGGACGGTGAGTCGGTTATGGGAGGCGACGAGGCGGCGGGTGCGGGGGAGCCGGAGCGGCTCGGAGGCGAGGCGCCACGGCGGTTACGCGGCTGTTCAGCCGGCGGAGTGGGGACGAGGGGTCGGGTGTTCGTCGGTTAGGGATTTTGGTTCGGTTCGGTTGAACCGGGCCTGAGTTGGTTCGGGTTGGTTTTGGTTCACTTGAACCGGATTCAATTAGGGTTTAATTTGGTTTATTTAAAACTTGGTTTTTAGGGCTTTAAAAATGCTTCCGGGGTCCAATAAATTCCCAGAAAATTATCCTATGTCTAATTTTTTATTTTACACCAGAAAATATTATTTCCATAATATTTTAATATTAATTAACATCATTTAAAAATCATTTAATTTTAAAATACGTTAGTTTTAATTACAGAAAAATTCCAGAAAATTCCAAAAAATCCATTTTAAAATTCTTGAAAAATCAGGGGGTTTACACATGGTATCTCGCGAGCCTAATTTTTGCTCACTGAAGGCCAGGTCCGAACATGCGTTTGATTTTCTAATGCCACAGAGTCGCACTAATACTCTCCAATACAGCAGAAGTTTGATAACTAGTTTGCAGAGTCGTCAAAGCAAAAACAAATAATAAACACAAGTATGAAACAAAAATAAGCTCTTTATTGATATTGAAATAACATTACCAGCGGTGCTAGGCCAAAATTATAAGTCGCTCAAGCTCTCTCTAGAAATAATAAAAGCGTGCCAAGCGGCTTATAACATGGTATGATACATAGTGATGTTCCAATACATTACGTCTTGTATATATGCTTCAGCTCCGGATGCAACACTCCATGACTCAAGAGCGAACTCCATGCCTTAGCCCGCACGAGGGGATACTCCGCACCGAACGAGGTTCTCATGTACCCTGCAAGCAACCTGGTGGATTATCCGTACATTGAATGCACTGATGGAGAGACTTCTCGCCCGCTCAATAAATCCAAACACGTTCAATTAGTTTTGTGTACCATCTATTAAGTTGTCTTTCTAATCTTGTCTTAGGATCAGTTTCATGGTATAAGATACAAAGTCTAACTCGTATTGCAGTGCGTCGTTCGATATAAGAGTAATACGGCAAAACTTATCAACTTACCATTCGTCCTTCCCTACCCAAGTATAAACCAAGTTAACCAAGAATAATATATATAATGACTCAAAGGCTTGCATAAAGAAACACAAGTGCCACGGGCGTATTTTTAAACTCAGGTGAACGATATACTCAGATTGTGATACTCAGATATCTACTTACTCCGATTGCGGATAAGTATCGAGTTCCAGTTGCAAGACCCTGCGACTGTTTGCAGGAACAATAAAACCATAAACCTTGTGCACAAGTTGTCCATGACTATGCAAGTCTCTTTTTTCTTTAATTAACTTTCTTAAATTTACATACGGGCTCCACAAGCTGATGACGTGCTCCACAAGCTGATAACGTGCTCCACGAGCTGATGACTTATTACTTTATGCATCTTCCGGTTCGGGAGTTGCCTTGGCGACCCAACGGTCTTGGAAGTATTTTGATGTTTTTCATTACTTGGCTCAAAACAACTATTTTGATAGTCTTTCTGCCTCAGATGAGTGAATCATGTTTAGTTACCGTGCTTCCAGATCGTGGCATTATCACTGTGACAAGCATTGCATATAAGATATATAACATAAAGAAATCTACTCAAATGGTTCTAGACAATAAAGTGATTCGTGCATTTCATTTAGCCGACTTACTTCCATGTTCTATATAAATGATAACGAGTGGGATTATTCCCTTAGCTAGGTTGGTTCACTACTTTATTAGAATGCATTGGTGATTTGTCTCGTGACTAGCATGTATCGTCCGTATTTTAGATGTGCAGGCTAAGTAAAGACAAGTTCATCATTGCCACCCACCTTAGCGATGATTCGTCTCCGCCGAGTGATACTCCGAGCACGTCTTTGAAAGTCTAAGTCTGAACTCCTGAAGGGCCAAGTCTGGATTTCTTTGTATCAAAGAGACTTCTCACTAAGCAAAGCGGGACGGGTCGTCGCACTCGCGCTGTTTGAATCGTCTCTCCGCATTAACGCGGAGCGGGTCGTTACAACAAACGGCTTAGATGGTTCAATTTGGACTCGTTTCCTAACGTGAAAGTGCATTGCACGCGCGTAAAAAAAGTTGTTGATTTTTTTACTATGAATTTATTATAAATAATGTTGTCCTTGGAAATTGAACTCAGGTAAACAAAGAAAATACCTTCTATATTAACCATTTGAGTTAGAGTTGTTTAATTATAACAAATTATATTAGCTAGTTAAATAATTAGTTAAGTCTTTTTAAAATAATTAATGGAATATTTACAAACGGTTTTGATGGTTCAATTCTGAGCCGTTTCATATATATATATATATATATATATATATATATATATATATATATATGTGTGTGTGTGTGTGTGTGTGTGTGCGTGTGCGTGCGTGCGTGCGTGCGTGTGTGTTTTAAAATATTAATGCTCACATAATTGGAAAGATGACTCACTTAGCAAAAAAGGTTTTTAATTACACCTCTTATGTAAAGGAGCATGAGTTCAAAGCCAAATGAAGTTATTTTTTTTACGAAATTTTCTATCTTACTTTTTAACGGGAGGCACCGAAAAACTTAGGACCGGACTAGAAGATTTTGTATCATAATAAGATCATGTTTTAAGACTTGAGAAATAAGAAGAGAGATGGAGGCTATAAGGACTAAAGATGGCTTTGCTTGTGATTGTGATCAGAAATTCCAAGTGAATCTTGAGAGAGAAATGACATTGCTAGTTGGAGATCTTGTAATAAAGGGTTTTTGTCATATGATATAAACCCTTGTATGATTTCTCTTTTCATTTAATAAAAATTTCTTCCCTCATCCTGTGTGAACGTAGGTCAATTTTGATTGAACAATTGTTTCAATGTGTGTTTTATACTTTGTTCTATTTTATTCTATATTTGTACTTGTTATCAGTGGTTCCATGGTGAACTATCCTATTCCTTGATTATAAAATCTATTACATGATTTTATTTTATTTTTAAATGCTATAAATTCTAGGGGGTGAGCATTATTCGATTTTGGGACGAGAATCAAATCGAATCGATTCGAATCGAATCGAACCGAATAAGAGATTTGATTCGATTTCAAAAAAAATATGGTTAGGTATCAGTTTTGAAAATATTAAATTTATTATTCGGTTTCGGTTTCGGTTTAGACTTTCCAAAAACAAAATAAGAGTTATACAATTATTAAATAACCTAATTTTTATGCATATTTTATGATTAAAAATGAGTATTTTTTTGGCATATTTTGAAAATCATAGTTATATGTATGGGTTTTAAATCTTAACTTTGATAATTTAATAATCCAATTTTGAGTCCAAAAATATAACAAATATATGCATAAATTTTACAATTTTTAATATTATTTAACCACAAATTTAACTTTGGGTGCGACCTATTAAAGAATAAAAATAGTCTAACCAAACAAACGCTTTGTCTTATTTTGGTGGACGGCAGTACTGATGATGAAACCCTTTCCCCGTAACAACGTGCTTATGTTACAAAACATATCAGGAGCATGAGTTAGCAACAAAATTAGCAGCTTCAATGGTAGAAAAATGAACGGTTTCCCTCGTTAACAAATAGCATGTTAGTCTCCTTGTAATCCTCATGTAAGGAACTGACGGAAAGGAATTATTTTACAAGAAAAGCAATCACTGCAAAAAAAAAAAAAAAAATATTATAGCTAGCCATGTATTGCAATAGTATACATAGAACTGCATATGCATGTTATATGTTTATTAAAAACAACTATGTATTGCAATACTGGCCATCTATTACAAGTGCCATGAAACAAGAACTGCTTCTCCATATATTTGTTATATGTGCACTCCAAATTTATTAATAGAACCATATTATTACATATTTTAAATTTATATTTCTAAAGTATGCTAAATTAGAATAATTATTTGGACATATAACAAATACCTAAATTTCTTCTAATTAACTTACAAATTAGAAGCATACTTTAAAATATAACAAATATTAAAAAAAATTAAACACTTAGTATTTTTTTTAGAAAATATGCTTCATAGAAAGAGAATTGTTTAGTAGCGTTATAAATGATGTTATAGGTAAACGCTTTCAAAGTATAAAAATTCGTAGAGAACAATTATGAGATATAATACTTTATTGTGTAAAAATAGTACTATTTAATATTATATTATATTATTATATGCTAAAATAATTGGAGGCGTTGCCTCTGAACCTCTTATGATTGTGTCCCCAATGAATTGTAGTCCTGGATCCGCCACTGACAGTCGGTATTTCGTTCAAGGCATAATTCGTCCTAGAACATCGTAGCAATATACCGCGGTATACCATTGTTATTGCTACTGCTCAAGAATGGTATGGCGGTAGACCACCGGTATACTGCCAGCAAACCTGGTATATCAATATCGTCGAATCTGAAAGTCCAAATCGGGTGTTTTATGTGCACCATTGGATCTAAATTAATTTCAGGTTATTTCGAGATTATGGATGATTTAAATAGGGATTTTTTTAACCCAAATCTCATGCAACGATCTAAGAAAAGATAATTCTCTATGGTGCAACTCTCGTGGGAAGAAGAGATTTGAATTTTTTTTTAAGAGTTGTTTGAAAGGAGATCGCTTCAAGGAGTTCTTCATGGGTTCGTGCTTGTCATCTCATCTTTGGTAATCCTTTGTTCTCATTGTAATTAGTTTTTGTTCATTACTTGAAAATTTATGGTGATCCTTGTGGATCGGTGGAGGAGTTTGTAAAGAAATATGTATAGTTTTTTTTTATTCCATTAGTGGAGGCTTTTCCAGGCTGGAATTCGATCGTCCGTGGTTCTTTTAGTTAGGATTTTCCATGAAAATATTATTGTATTTGCGTTGTACATGTGTGTGATTTGGATTTTGGATTTGTGAGTAGGTTGTGTGTATACTTTTGTCCACAATATGTTCTTCCGGTTTGGGGAATAATTTTTGTGTTTGTTCCCAACAAAAACAAAATGATATTAGAGCTTGTGGTTGCAAGATGATCAAGTGGTTGATAGTCAAATTAGGTAGAAGATATGGACAGGGCTAGCCCAGGGCCCACAAACTAAGAGGGCCAAATATATATATATATATATATATATATATATATATATATATATATGTATATATATTAATAATTTTGTATTAAAAATAGAACTATTATATATTATGGACCTTTTTTAATACAAAACAATAGTGGTGTAGTGGTTACTATAGTATATTTTTGTAGATGAGATTCAAGGTTCAATCCTTGGTGCATTATTTATATTAATTTACTTTTATTTTATTTTTTTTACATTATATATGGGGGTCCAATTTTGAAATATCGCCTAGGGCCCCCATGAACTCATGGCCGGCCCTGGATATGGATATAAATCCAATGTGCATGATAAACTTGAACGGTTCCAACTATCTCTATTAGCGGAGCAAGATGAAGGATTTGATATTCATCAAGAAGTTGTATCTTTCAATATTTGTTTATGAGAAGCCTAGTAAAAATTCGGTAAAGACTGTACTTTCAAGTTGTCACGCCCCGCTCCCAAAATTCAAAGAGCCAAGTACGTAACATCCTTCCAGGCTACACGGCATACGAATACTCCAATATCCATATTCGCGATCGTCGCCTATAAAATTCAAGGATATGATTATAACAGGTCATATGGTGCATAATATAATAAATAATAAGTTTGTTACAAGATATTCTAAATTATAAATAGAAAATTTTACTATTTACAACCTTTAACCCAATATATATATATATATATATATATATATATATATATATATATACCTTTAATAAATAATGTGAACATATATATATATATATATATACCTTTAATAAATAATGTGAACATATCTAGTTCCAAATTCGACCGCCTCCAATGGTAGCATCTCGATCTTGCTCTCCAACAGTTCTTCCATATATAATAGTAGCTTTCTTTGGATTATGGTTACAAAACTAGTGAACAATACTAGGTCGTCAAACGACATGCATGCCCTCATTTAAGGATGAAAGTAAAATAAATCGAGAATCTAAGGAGTAAATTGGATTATTTTTATTAATTTAGTTTTATTTCATTTTTTACATTATATATGGGTGTCTCATTTTGAAAAATCGCCTAGGGCCCCCATGAACTCAGGGCCGGCCCTGGATATGGATGTAAATCCAATGTGCATGATAAACTTTAATGGTACGGTTCCAACTATATCTATTGGCGGAGAAAGATGAAGGATTTGCTATTCATCAAAAAATTGTATCTTTCAGTATTTGCTTATGAGAAGCGTAGTAAGAAATTCGGTAAAGATTGTACTTTCAAGTTGTCACGTCCAGCTCCCAAAATTCAAAGAGCCAAGTACGTAACATCATCCCAGGCTACGCGACATACGAATACTTCATTATCCATATTCGCGATCGTCGCCCATAAAATTCAAGGATAGGATTATAACAGGTCATATGGGGCATAATATAATAAACAACAAGTTGATTACAGGATATTCTAAATTATAAATAGGAAATTTACTATTTACAACCTTAAACCCAATATATATATATATATATATATATATATATATATATATATATATATATATATATATATATATATATATATACCTTTAATAAATAATGTGAACATATCTAGTTCCAAATTCGACTGCCTCCAATGGTAGCATCTCGTTGCTCTCCAACTGTTCTTCCATATATAATAGTAGCTTTCTTTGAATTATGGTTACAAAACTAGTAAACAATACTAGGTCGTCAAATGATATGCATGCCTTCAGTCAAGGACGAAAGTAAAAAAAAAAATCGAGAATCTAAGGAGTAAATAGGATTCTCGGACTTCCAAAGTAAAGGAACTGAATAAATCTTAAAGATTATTGTGTTAACCCGAAATACTATACTGACTAGATTATATTCTAGTGATTTTCTCAGTGTTCGTTCTATAACTAAATTCTAACAATTCATACATCATAATTACAATTACAATCACAGTCACAATCACAATCATAACCACAATCGCCAAACATAATCATAAATTAACACATTGGGATCACCTACTCACAACCACAATCACAAACAAGTTTTCTATATGATTGTGCAATTTAGAGAATACGTATGGATCAAATTTATCCCATTTTCTCGACAATAATTTTGTGACCAGGGATCAGACTATGACTTGGTAGCACGGTGCTTAGAATCCGGCCCTGCTCCACATAAACTTAAAATAAATTTACGAATTCACATAATCGATATTTTTAATCGAAATAGGTATATCCAACACAAATTTAGAAACAAGTACATGCACAGGTACAGGTAAGTGAGCTAATCCTCACACACTTAATTCATAAGGCCTTGTGAAAGAGCTTAGCTACTGATCAGCTTTTGTTGTTATTATATTGCAGAGAATTAGGGTATGATCCAGCTGTTCTCTCCCACCCAATGCACCAACCTAAAGCTACAAAAAATCCTACTATATTATCTTGCATTAAGTTTCTATTGGGCACATGTATGGATCAAGATCTTGATTCATGTATTTAAATACCACGAATAACGAAAATATAATTCAATATTTGTTCCTTAAAAGAATCATAACATGAACTGGAAATCATGATTTTAATACTTGCTCTTACTTTGAATGAATCAAGACATAATCACAGGTTATCAAATACCAATTTCTCTTTTCACTTTTAAACATGAAAAGAGCATCGGATATTATCAAATTTGATATTTGGTATTCTTCCAACAGAAACACAGGATATACTTAATTGGATTTTTCTAGCGTGTCTTATGTATCTGTGTCCTATGTATATTGAGTTCCAAAGAAACTTGACCCCTATAATTTAAATAAAATTGTAGGTCTATCTCTAAGCAAAAAATTCCAATGAATTGGGACTAAATAAGTTTGGCCAATTTTTTGATTCCGAAAATGGCTAACTCTGGGAATTCTTAAAATTTTTGACAATCTCCTTTGTATTTTGGACTCAAAAAAAATTATAATTTATAATAATAGACCCGGAGCAACCCTCCGTAGAATTTTTGGTACGTCGACCCCTCTTGTTGTGGTGCCCTGTTCCGCCTATTCGGGGAGCGCGGATAAGAAATACAATGATATCGTTCGATCGAGATAGTTTAAAACAAGAAATCATCCTCGTTATGGATTTGCTTCTTGGGAATCGATTCCCATATTCATTGGACCGTGTCCCGAGGATGGGCTTAGCGGCAAAGTCAGGAGGGACCTCTCTGCTGCATCTCTGTTGCCTAGTTTTTGCTGTCGCTTGTTGCTTTCGTGCCTTGAGTTGGCTTTCAGATTTGCTTAAGTTTTCTTGAACGGTTTCGATGGATTTTATTATTTTTGCTCATTGAACTGTACTTCAATTCTGAGATTGGAAACGGTGGAAGAGGTATTGATCAACTGTTCGTGGCAATACAGGTGAACGAGCAGTAGACGACATGCGAGCGGAGTCCTGAAGCACCACTTTCCTTCTCCTTTACAACCAACTAAGTGAGAGGCTTATATTCGATTCAGTTGGCCCTTCTTCCAGTCTTCACACCTAAAAATCTTGTATTCTTGTTTGCCCCGATCAGACGATACCAAGTAATAACTAAAAGATGTCAAGATAAAATAGGAATAGACTTTGACTATTATGCTTGTCAACGAAACTTATGAACGGTTATCTATTGCATGCTAGTTCATTAAAATGTTCCTCATATGCTTCAATTTTAGTTATAATCTATACTTCTTCTATAAGTTATGCTATGTATAGAACATGTCATGCTATAAATTGTTCAGGAAGACTATGCAAAACGAATCATACAATGCTACTTGTCTTGTACTCATATTGCCTCAACGCATCAAATGATAACTTAATATGAACGTCGTTTGATCACGGACAACTTGTGCACAAGGGTTCCTGCGGACGGTCGCTGGGGCACTGGCACCGATCCAATCCGAACAGAACTTCATGATAGTCTCACGCATCTGGACAGGATGGACTGTAGACACTCACGAATCTTTGCTACATGCCATCCTTGTTCAAGACTAGATCGTCCATTATGGCATATGCTAGTGATCCCCACGTATATTTAAACATTTGTATGCTAACTTGTGTCTTCGTGGCAGGGAAGGCATGGTAAGTATTGTGCAAGTGGTTCAGACGGATAGGTAAAAGCCACCGAACGGTGGCAAGTTTTTTTTAGTAGTTTATATATATATGCTGCTTGTAAAATGAACTAAGGTAAGATAGAAAGACCACAAATACTATGCATGCTTCATTAAAATAACATGTTGATTGGTATAGTTGGGTTAGCTCACCTTCACTAGTACATTTCGATGTACTGACCCTCGTTGAAACAGGTTCACCGCACTAAGGAGTTCCGAGCGAGGAGCTGAAGTCATTTTTCCAATCCAGTCTTGTTGTAGGCGCGCCCTGATCGTGCCATGTTTTGAAGCAAGGATCTAGCAACCCAAAAAGAAAATACACCTCCGTGGGAAGGCCATCATCCCGCCTGGAGGTCTTATATTTTGAAGTTTAGTAAAGGGATATAATATACATGACTGCCATCTTATTTTGTGTCAACTTTTGTAAGCCCATGCGGCAATAACTGACTCATTTAAGAGTTTGTAATAGATGTTCATTATCAAATAAGAGAACTTTTCCATATTTCAAGTTGTGTTTTAATTTATTTGCGTACTCTGAATATGTGCTCGTTATGCGAAATAACTTAGCCTTGTGCGGTGTGCAACCTAGGCCTGCACGGCGTCACGTCCGGGGGACGACTATCGATTCCTTGGAATCAAGGCGTGACATCGGTGGCGCAACTCTAAACACCGGTAATCACACGCAGTTAATGTATATATATTGATAAACAAAATAATTCTTACCAATGCAACACTTTACATTAGCAGATAGCTTTTTTAGCAATTAGCACTGATCCAAATTTACTACACAAGCTCAGAAACTCAAAATAAGTCATAATTCAAAATTTACACAATATTTAGATAGCAAAATCTTACAAGAATAAGAAATAAAATTTCTAGTGGTTTGTGTATTTAACATCTAGTTTTTATGGTATTAATCATTCAAACATTGAAGTATTAATTCTATTTGTTAAGAAATAGACATGCTTAATCAAATACACAACTATATACGAATTATATGTCGTATTCTCGGGATTTTTGAAGTTCTAAACCTTCATTAATCTTAACAATTGGATCTATAACTATGTAACCTAACAATGAGATTAGCAAACAGTGTTTGAGTCAAAAACATCGAAATATCGAGTTCGGATCCAATATACTAGTCATATACTAAGATATAAAAATATCATCAATAAACCCTAAATTTTCTAATAACCATATAGTCGAAAGGAATTCTAAGCATGGTCAAATGTTGAAATTAATTAACTTAGGCCCTTTTAAACTAACAGTCCAAATTTAGACCAATGAGGTAAATTCTAATACTTGGTATTCTCCTAGTAATTTTTCTTAGGATTCCTTCATTGGATATCTAGAATTTTACATTTTCAAAAGTGATTCTTTAAATGAGAGTTATAAATTCTAGCTTAAATATCCATACTAGAGATCGAAACGACCTATATCGCATACGGAAACAAGTCTAAGGTTGCAAGGTCACCCGTAGTGTAAAATTTCACATTTAGATTCTAAGATTGAGCTATTAGCGACTAAATATGTTCCAAATTAAATCTGGACTGCAGTATCTGTGTCTTAAATTTGTTCCAAAATACTTAGCATGAAGAATTTTACAATACTAGAATAGTGCACATTATGTATTAACCCATAATATGTTATACATATAAATATTCCAAATCTCTATGTATATAATTACTGGCTTAAGGTACGATTCCATATGACACATGGTTATTTATCAATATCATGTCGTATACGACATATTTGTGTTTGTGTATATATATAATATATATGTTGTGATATCGTTTTTGATACGGCATATCCACTTATACATAGTTATATGTATATTTATATATTAAAATTTTACTTACAAAATACATATTCCTATATGTACGTCATAGTAACTTCGTCATAGTGTAACATTCGCATATAAACACATCATTGGAATCCTAATTACAAAGTCATGTCTAACCTATCATCCTTGATATATTGTGTCCACGTGTCCATATTTGTGCCAATATACGTGTCCGTATCATTTATATATAACTTTATTCTAAATTTTTAAATAGAAAGAAATAATTACAAATGAACATAGTAAACAAAAAAATTAAATCAAAGGAAATATATGGGAGATGACTTGCCTTGTCTTGAGTAACCTAGGTTTTCTTCCAAAATTGTTCCCAAATCAAACCCTATTTGGAATGACAAAATTTTATATATACATACAGAAAAGAATTAACCTAGATCTAGAATGAAAAATTTGGAAAAGGGAATTAGTACTATACCCAAGGTTTTACTTTGAAGAAGAGGAGAAAGGAGGAGATGAAGTCGGAGGAGGAAGTCGGAGACCAGAGGTTGTCCGACGTTCGGCGCGTTGGCAGTCGACAACCGTTGTAGCAGCAGCAGTAAGGAGTAGCTGCGACAGCAGTAGTAGTAGGAACAGTAGTAGTAATAGAAGGAAGGAGGTAGA
This sequence comes from Iris macrosiphon, assembly GCA_036927795.1. NCBI lineage: Eukaryota > Viridiplantae > Streptophyta > Magnoliopsida > Asparagales > Iridaceae > Iris > Iris macrosiphon. Next base: position 7,605,980 of record JAYESA010000014.1, read on the forward strand.
GGGAGAATGAAGAGGGTGATAGATATAAGAAGAGGTAGGAATAGTGCTGGAGTTGGTGTAGATGTTGGAAATTGGGAGGAGATGAGGTTTAGCCATGTATCCCATGGAAAATGAAGAAGAAAAGGGAAGAAGCCATGTGTAAAAGGATTGGGATGAGTCATTGGGAGGGTTTGTGGAATAGAGATTACGGTGGGTTGTTGGTTTCTCCCCCATTATTATGCTAATTTTTTACATAAGCCCCTCCTTATTGGAATATTTGGGGAAATTGTAAAAGAGTCATATTATAAACTAGTATATATATATATTTAAAGAGAATGACATTCATTTCAAAAAAAAGGATAAATTATTAAGATAAAATAATTTCTTAGATAGTCTACCAAGCTTAATACAAAAATACCGTATTACATAATACGGCTATTATACTCTACCCAACTTACAAAAAATTGTCCTCGAAATTTAAAATTTTAAGGATAAGCTTTTCTAAATAAATATAGAGAAAACAAGATATTCTACCCACCTTACAGAGATGAAGTAGTAATTTATTTTGAAACGAGAATACTTTCAAATTCATAATTATTAAAAACTTTACGAAGATAGAGATAATATAGAGAAACTTGACGTCAGTAATAATCTTAAAATTCCATGAAATCAGTAAAAGGGTTAAATGCTATAACCATCTAGGTTCTACTAGGTCACCATCTTATTCCTTATTTCTTATTTTCTGACGTGATTTGGTAATCTTGAGCCATACCATTGCGCACATGGCTGCAATCAAGATATCGTTTCACTATCAGGATTCAAGGCTGCAGCTTCTTGCTACCATGCCATTGATATCAGGAATTATGATTTTGAAGTAGCCTTACATGTTGGTATTCTTAATAATCTAAAACATATTCAAAATCAATACTTAATTTCAAATTTTCATATATTCTAAATATCATTAGCATTACTTTATCATAGTATCAAAAGCTAAAACGTAATATTATAACATAAGGTAAACTCATATATCTATACTATCAAAAGTATTAAGTATTACTTTAAATTATTCAGGTCAATGATTTTTAAATCCCAACTGAGGTAAAACGAAATCAAAATATGAAAATCAAACTTTGAAATCCATTACAGAAAATTGTCTTCATCCCCGAGGTCTTATTAAATTTTTGAATCACGTTTCGAGAATATAGTGCCTTGCCAGTCTAGATGGCCAGTCCGGATGGTTGCACCAACTTCTCTTTTTATGACCCAATTTTATTGACTGCAGTTCTTTCTACATTGTCAAATTAGTTGATAAATTATTAGATTCTTAACACAAATAAATAAACATTCATTCACATGAAATTTATTCACGAAAAATCTAATCAAAGTATTGTTTCACAGAGAAAATCTGATAAAAAATGAGTGAGCAGTACATATGGATATTAGATGGAGAACAATTCCTGAAATTTGGAATACTACTAAAAGATAAAATTGAATGGAGAAACTAAGGATACAATTCTAGATTTTTGAAGCAATAAACGTTGAATGAAGCAAGGAAATTGAAAGTTTTTGAAAAATGTCGAGTTTGTGAAATAATTAGATGTTAAAAATTTCACAAAGAAGGGGACGAGTCAAAATTTAAGCACTAATGATATCAAGAGAGTGAGAAATGATACCTTAATAACCCATATACAATATATATTTTATACCTATTCCTTAAGCAAGATTATGCTAGTACTAGTTTACCTTATAGTTCTTCTAAGTTAGATTATATATATATATATATATATATATATATATATATATATATATATATATATATATATATATATATATCCCATAGAACATACTATACCCCACCTAAATAGAAATCTTAAATCATATTTGGCTAATGACTATGCAATCCTTGTCCCTTTGTTATTTCTAACTATATAATAGCTTGGATAAGTCTGAACCCTAGGTTTACTAAGGGTACCAAACTCGAAATCTTTAAGGAAATTTCTATAATCATTCACCAAGAAATTCTAATAAGAATACTTGTCCAATGCTCTCTGAATTACTCATCCAAGTTTTTTGATCATATATATCTTTATACTATACAAGAGTTGATGACTTTTCGAATATCATCTATACCTTTAATAGAAGTTATAGGCTAGGATTGTTGACTTTATAGGATCATTATAGTAAACTGATTAAGCAAGGATCTATGTAACATAGTTTGACACAAATAAACCTATAGGTATTCTCCATCATGTGGTTCCTGGTAGAATTTTCCTAAGAATATATCTTAGGGTCTATAGCTTAACCTATATAGGTATCCCCAAAGTTTGACCTTCATCCTATCCTAAGTTCTTTCTCTTTCGAGATCTGCATCGGTTTCCTTAAATTTGAGACATGCATCCTATCATAGGTTCCCTAATTATCGAGTCATGCATGGGCCACCACTAAAATACCTGTTACATCACGCTCCCAAAATACAACGAGTCAAGTACGTAACATCATCCCCAGGCTACGCGTCATATGAATACTCCAGTATCCATATTCGTAATTGCCGTCCGTAAAATTCTAGGATAGGATTATAACAGGTCACGTGATGTATAAAATAATAAATAGCAAGTTGTTTACAGGATATTTTAAACAATAAATAGAGAAATTTACTATTTTACCCGATTACAACTTTTAACCCAATACACACACACACACACGCACTCACGCACGAGCGAGCACACCTTTAATAAATAATGTGAACATATCTGGTTCCAAATTCAATCACCTCCAACAGGTAGCATCTTGATCTTGCTCTCTAACTATTCTTTCATATTTGATAGCAGCTTTCTTTGGATTATTCTACAAAACTAGGGAACAATACTAGGTCATCAAACGAATTGCAAGCCCTCAGTCAATGACGAAAGTAAATAAAATAATCTGAAGAGTAAATAGGATTATCGGAATTCCAAAGTAAAGAAACTGAATAAATCTTAAAGATTATTGCGTTAACTTGAAATACTATTTAGACTAGATTCTATTCTAGGATTTTCTCAGTGTTCATTCTATAACTAAATCCTAATAATTCATACATCACAATTACAATTATAATTATAATCACAGTCATAGTCACAATAATAATCACCAAACATAATTATAAATTCACACATTGGGATCACCTACTCGCTACCACAATCACAAATAAGTTTCCTATATGATGATACAATTTAGATAACACATATGGATCAAATTCATCATATTTTCTCGGCAATAATTCTTTGACCAGGGATCAAGCTGTGACTTGGTGGCACGGTACTTAGAATCTGGCCCTGCTCCACATGAGCTTAAAATAAATTCATGAATTCACCTATTCGATGTTTTTAATCGAAATAGATATGTCCAACACAAATTCAGGAACATATATATGCACAGGTACAGGTAAGTGAGCTAAGCCTCACAAACTCAATTCACAAGGCCTTGCGAAAGAGCTTAACTTCTGATCAGGTTTTGTTGTTATTATATTGCAGAGATTTAGGGTTTGATCCAGTTGTTCTCTCCTGATCTAATGCACTAACCTAAAGCTACCAATAATCATACTCTATTACCTTGTATTAAGTTTCTGTTGGGCACATGTATGGATCTGGATCTCGATTCGTGTAATTAAATACCAAGAATAACGAGAATATAATTCAATATTTGTTCTTAAAAGAATCATATCATGAACTGGAAATCAGGATTTCAATACTTACTCTTGCTTTGAATGAATCAAGACATAATCACAGGTTATCAAATACCAATTTATTTTTTCACTTTTAAACATGACAGAACATCGGATATTATCAAATTTGATATTTGATATTCTTCCAGAAGAAACATAGGGTATACTTAATTGGATTTCTCTTGTGTGTCTTATGTATCTGTGTCCTACGTATATTGAGTTCCAATGAAACTCGACCCCGATAATTTAAACAAAATTACAGGTCTGTCTCTAAGCACAAAATTCCTATGAATTGGGATTAAATAAGTTCAGCCAATTTTTGATTCTGAAAATGGCTAAATCTGAGAATTCTTGAAAATTTTGACAGTCTTCTTTGTATTTTGGACTCTAAAAATCTCATAATTTATAATAATAGACCCGGAGCAACCCTTTGTAGAATTTTCTGGGTACGTCGACCCCTTCGATGGAGCAACTCTCAACACCGGTAATCACACGCTGTTAATATGTATATATATATATATATATATATATATATATAAACAGAACAATTCTTACCAATGCAACACTTTACCTTAGCAGATAGCTATTTTAGCAATTAGCACTAACCTGAATTTACTACACAATCTCCAAAACTCAAAACAAGTCAGAATTCATAATTTACACAACATTTAGATAGCAAAATCATACAAGAAAAAGAAATACAATTTCTAGTAGCTTGTGTATTTAATATCTAGCTTATATGGTATTAATCATTCAACCATTGAAGTATTAATTCTATTTGTTAAGAAATAGACATGCTTAATCAAACACACAGCTATATACGAATTATATGCCATGTTCTCAGAAATTTTGAAGTTCTAAAACTTCACTAACTTTAACAATTTGATCCATAACTATGTAACCTAACAAGGAGATTAGCAAACAGTGTTTTGAGTCAAAAACATCAAAATATCGATTTCGGATCCAATATACTAGTCATATACTAAGATATAAAAATATCATCAATAAACCCTAAATTTACTAATAACCATATAGTCAAAAGGAATTCTAAGCAAGGTGCAAATGCTGAAATTAATTAATTTAGGCTCTTTTGAACTAACAGTCCAAATTTAGACCAATGCGGTCAATTCTAATACTTGGTATTCTCCTAGTAATTTTTCTTAGGATTCCTTCCTTGGATATATAGAATTTTCCATTTTCAAAAGTGATTCATTAAACAAGGGTTATAAATTCTAGCTTAAATATCCATACTGGAGATCGAAACGACCTATATCGCATCAGAATCAAGTCTAAGGTTGCAATGGTACCCGTAGTATAAAATTTCACATGTAGAATCTAAGATTGAGCTATTAGCGACTAAATAGGTTCCAAATTAAATTCAGATAGCAGTATATGTGTCTTAAATTTGTTCCAAAATACTTAGGATGAAGAATTTTACAATATTGGAATAGTGCACATTATGTATTAATCCATAATATGTTATACCTATAACTATATTCCAAATCTCTATGTATATTAGTAGCTCTAGGTACGATTCCATATGACACATGGTTATTTATCAATATCATGTCGTATATGACGTGTGTATATATATATATATATATATATATATATATATATATATATATATATATATATATATATATATATATATATATGTTGTGATACCGTGTTTGATACGACATATCCATTTATACATAGTTATATGTATATTTATATATTAAAATTCTATCTTACAAAATACATATTCCTATATGTGCATCATAGTAACTTCGTCATAGTGAAAGATTCGCATACAAGCATATCATAGGAATCCTAATTACAAACTTGTTTCTAATCTGTTATCCTTGATATATTGTGTCAATGTGTCCATATTGGTCCCAATATACATGTCTCCCTTCTGAATCAGATAGATTCATATCTGAAAGAGGCTGACAATAAGTTCTTTCAAAATTGACTATATATAACTTTATTCTAAAATTTTAATTAGAAAGAAATAATTTCAAATGAACATAGTAAACAAATAATTAAATCATAGGAAAGAGATGGGAGAGGGCTTGCGTTGTCTTGAGTAACCTAGGTTTTCTTCCAAAATTGTTCCCAAATCAAACCCTATTTGGAATGACAAAATTTTATATATACATACATAAAAGAATTAACCTAGATCTAGAATGGAAAATTTGGAAAAGGAAATTAGAACTATACCCAAGGTTTTACTTTAAAGAAGAGGAGGAAGGAGGAGGTGAAGTCATTGGAGGAAGCCTTTGACCGGAGGGTGGCCTGCTGCGGGCGCGACGTTTGGCGCGGCGGCAGCCGACAGCAGTAGTAAGGAGCAGCGGCGACAACAGTAGTAGTAATAGAAGGGAGGAGGTAGAGGGAGAATGAAGAGGGTGATAGATATAAGAAAAGGTGGGAATGGTGCTGGAGTTGGTGTAAATGTTGAAATTTTGGAGGAGATGAGATTTAGCCATGTATCCCATGGTTAATTAAGAAGAAAAGGGAGGAAGCCATGTGTAAAAGGATTGAGATGAGTCATTAGGAGGGGTTGTGGAATAGATATTATAGTGGGTTGCTGGTTTCTCCCCCCATTATTATGCTAATTTTTCACTTAAGCCCCTCCTTATTAGAATATTTGGAGAAATTGTAAAAGAGTCCTATTATAAACTAGTATGTATACTTGTGTAATAGTAGTATTTCGTAATACGGTATTTTGGTATTAAGCTTGGTAGACTATCTACGAAATTATTTTATCTTATTATTATTATTATTATTTTTATTTTATATATATATATATATATATATATATATATAAAGAGAATGAAATTCATCTCTTTACCCAATCATTTCAAAACAATAATAAGATAAAATAATTTCATAGATAATCTACCAAGCTTAATACCAAAATACCGTATTACAAAATGCGACTATTACACAAGTATATACAAGTGTGTGTATATATTAGACAGTTCGTTGGTAAGAATGTGTATAATCACATTGCTACTATTGAGCACGCAAAGATATTATGGGAGAAGCTAGAATCCATATATAAGAAGAAGACCGAGAAAATAAGTTATTCTTGATCTGACAAATAATGGGTCTTAGTTACATGGATGGTTCATCGATTATGGCTCACTTGAGTGAGTTTCAAGGCATGGTTGACCAGTTATCCTCTATGGGAGTTATGTTTGACGACAAGATACAACCGGTTCGGTTGATGTATACTTTGCCAAACTTGTGGGGGATCACACGAGTGTCTCCAAAGGCGTGGTTAGTATGGAATTTGCTAATAATATAGTGTTGAGTAAAGAAATATGAGGAACATCTCAAGACACTTATCTATATCTCAATCAGAGGCAATTGTGTTAGAAAGTCGAGGGTAGAATAAAGTAAGGGGCAGTGGCATAGAAAAGAGCAGAGGGGAGTCCAATGGATGTACGAAGACTTTATGTATTATCATTATTGCAGGAAAGACCACATCAAGAAAAATTGTTTCACTTTGAAGAGAAAGAAGAAGGGCGACAAGGGAAAGCAAAGTGTGAACACAAAAACAGTTGTCTTAACACATAGAGGCAAACAATGCCCCTGGGGCTTCGACGCACATATCTTATAATAGGGCATTATTTGCTACATACACAACAGGAGACTATGGAGTGTTGAAGATGATGTGTCAAAGTCTATTGTAATAGGATATGTGCATTTGAAGACAAATACAGTTGCAGTTCTTGTGCTCAAGATATTTATCATGTCCTTGATATCTGTTTCAACCTAGTATAGTTTGGAAGATTGGATGATGAAGGATCCTTTAATCTCATATGGAATGATCATTAAAATCTTTTCATAGGTTCGATGGTGGTTTCCAAAGGAAACAAGAAGTCCAAACTCTACTCTATGGAAGGAAGCGCATAGTGGGTATAAAAGGTGATCATGCAACCAGTGAAGTGTCTAACGAGTTATGGCACAAACGGCTTAGCCATATCAAACAAGAAAGAAATGGGCTACCTAGTGAACATAAAAGTTATTCCAGGTATAAATTTCTCAATATTAGAGAAGTGCACTCATTTTATGTCTAGGAAGCAATATAGGGTGTCTTTCCAAAGTCATTGATCTTCAAGGAAGCTAGCGTTGCTCGAGCTGATTCACTCGGACGTCTGCAGTCCAATAAATGTAAAATATATTGGCATTGCTTCTTGTTTTGTAACTTTATTGATGATTATTCCAGAAATGTTTGGGTCAATGCAATAAAGATCAAGGATCGGATGTTACTTACTTTTAGGAAGTTTCAGGCCTATGTTGGAAGAAAAATGAAAAAAAGTTAAAATATGTTCGGTCCGACAATGGTGACGAATACATTAGTCCCTTTGATACTTATTGCAAAGATCAAGAAATGTGATACTAGAATTCTCTACCAAATATGTCTTAGCTTAAGCGTATGAACATGACACGGATGGAGAAGGTACAATATTTTCTTTTAGAGACAAACTTATCAAACAATTATTGGGATGAGCCTCTAAATGTTGCTACTTATATTATTAATTTGTATTCTAGTACTCCTTTGCTAGAAGATGTGCAAAAAAGTATGGTATTACAAGGAGTCGTCATATAATCACCTATGGGTATTAGGGAGTAAGGCCTTTGTATATGTACCAAAGAACAAGAGGTCCAAAGTAGAGACGAAGATGAGGAAGTACATTTTTGTCGATTATGGTCGAGATGAGTTAGGGATAGACTCTACCACCCAGTAATAAGAAATCTCATTAGAAGCCGGGATATGATATTCATCAAGGATTAGGCCATAACCAACACTCAAGATTTCAATATGCCTTATGAGACAAAATTTACCTGAGTCAGAATCATTTTGCTTCGAGCTATTTCCAAATAATATTGCAGAGATTCAAAATACGAGGAAGCTAGTAAATGGAGTTTTCTAACCTTAGTCATCAGATTGCTGATGGTGATTAAGGTGACCCTCAAGAGGATGAGCATGATGAGGAGTTAGTTCCTGAAGGGAATAAGGATGTCGAAGAACAATCGGCACTAGAGGTTGAATTAAAGAGGAATCAAAGATATATATATATATATAGAGAGAGAGAGAGAGTTGTCCATCCATATGGTACTCGCAAGATGAGTACGTGATATTGACTAACAAGGGAGATACCAAAAGCTTCATAGAGACGATAGAAAATAACTATAGAAAGGAGTAGATACGGATCATGCATAAGAAGATAATTTTTTTAGAAGCCAATTATACCTATGAGCTAGTGTAGTTGCCAAAGGACAAAAAGACTTTGAAGAATCGATAGGTGTTCAGAGTGAAACAAACATGAGATGCTACTCCCCCTCCACACAAGGCGAGGATGGTAGTCAAGAGCTACTTTCAGCATAAGGGTGTAAATTTTGATAAGATCTTCTCGTCGGTCATCAATTTGCCATTTATCCGGGTTGTGCTAGGTTGAGCAATTAGTTAGAATCTAGAGATTGAGAAGATAGATGTTAAGATGGTATTCCTTCATGGTAATTTTAAAGAGGAGTTATACATGAAGCATCCCGAGGGTTTCTATGAGTAGGACAAATCATATTTGGTCTGCTAGTTAAAGAAGAGTTGTATGGATTAAAGCAGGCTCTGCGACAGTGGAAAAGAAAGTTTGAGTCATTTATGGGAGAGTGTGGTTATGCATATATGACTTTGGACCACTTTGTGTTTGTAAAATAATTTACCGAGGATGATTTCATCAGTTTACTGCTCCACGTGGATGATATGTTATTTATGGTTCAAAATGTCATATAATATCAGAGTTGAAGCGCAATTGGACATGATCGTCTTTATGAAGGATTTGGATACAAAAAAGAACATTCTTGGGATTATAACCCATAGAACCTAGGAATTCTCTAAATTTTTATAAATTTTAAGAATTAAATTGAATTAATGAAAGCCCTAAATTCTATTTTTGGGATTTTCCTAAATTATTAAATAGTAGATTAAATTCATAAGAAAGAAACTCAAGTCATTACCTAATTAATAATTCTAACCTTAGTTAATAATTAACCTAATTAAATTATTGAATAACTAATTAACTTCTAGAAGTTTATTTGAATTCATATTCGACCATTAATAAAATAAATGAATTAAAACAAAAGGATTTTAAGTAATTTAAATTTAAACCTCTAACTAACTTTCCCTAGAAAGCTTTCTAGCACCTTTATGTAATTCTAGAAGGAGGTTGGTTATTTCAAAACCTATAGGAGAAGAGAATTTGGTTTAAATTTGAAATAAAAATGAAAAATTTGAGGGAAAAAACAAATATTGATTTTGAAAAGAAATGAACGTATAATTTTATAATTCATTTCGTAGGTACCCAAATGATACTTATATATACAGTTCTATTAAGAATAAAAATTCTTAATTTTAATTCTCTTTTGTGCCCTTTTGATCGATCCGATAATTACGGATCTAGATTCCATCTCCCCTCTCCTTCCAGATCCTAGCACTACTGTCAACATTCGACTTGCCCCGTCGTCTCTGACGAACCCTTGCCGAAGTCGTGGCATATTCGAAGCCGATCGAGATTGTTGTCGAGCTTGGGAGGAGCTCGATTGATTACTCATTGAGAATCAAGCCTTGCTCCGTCGTTGCACCGTCCCACTTCACTATACCCCGACTGTCACATCCCAATTCTACAAAATTGATACTCGCCACTGGGCATGGTATTGTACAAGTATAAGTTGCACTTGTACAAGGCAAAAAAAATACGGTTGATAAAACATCTCATAAACAAAGTTATTACACCTCAAATTAAGCAAAAAATTGATAGGTAAAAGATATATGAAAATCATTCTTTTTATTATAATAATATGTAGAAAAATTATAACGGCTCTTTGGCCAAAGGAAAACCTTAACTACAATAATGGATCCTTTTACAATAAACGATGCTACATGGCTTAAAACTTATGAAACTAATATAATCAATGATGTAATTTTATATATTATGTGCTTTATAAAGAAAATATAATATCTACTAGAAGAAACAACTTCAAGTTGTCAAATGAGTTTCAAATGCCTCAGAACGTCCAAGTGACTTCCACACTTGTGGAGGAGGAAATCAATACATTGGGGAATGCACTGATGGGCAGTCTCAACCCGACTCATCTAAACTAACACAAAAGTTTTGCGAGAAACATATAAAATTATTATGTGATCTTTCTAATTTTTCTAAAGTGAGTCAAAAATTTGTAAAAATATAAATGAAACAATAAAGGTGTCACACACCTAGTAGATCTTACCCAAGTCCTCCATCCTTCACTATATATATATATATATATATATATATATATATATATATATATATATATATATATATATATATATATGTGTGTGTGTGTGTGTGTGTGTGTGTGTGTGTGTGTGTGTGTGTGTCACAAGTATGTAACAACCTGTTTTTTTAAACTGAATTTCTGGATTTTTCGGTGATTTTTTATCTAATTATTATAAATGTCCTTCAGGGATTAATTTTTTTATGTATTAAATTAAGTATTAAAATATTACAAAAATTATATTTTTGGGTGTATAATTAATTATGGATGTTGTATAATTTTTCTGTTATTTATTGGGCTCAAAAAACTATTTTTAAATAGCTAAAAATCCCTGTTTTAATTAAACCAGACTAAACCCACTTGTACTGAACCTAACCGGATCTAATCTAACCCAAACCGACCCAAACTCGCCCTAATGGGTCGGGTCCTACCCAACCCGACCCACGGACCCTTACCCGACCCGACCCTTACACATTAACATCCCCCCCATGATTCCCCCGACTCGAGCGCCACTACCCCGACTCCTCCGCTGGCCGCACGACCCCGCCCTTCGCGGCCGACCACCCAACGACCCCCGACTCCGCCGGCCCTCAACCCCCCCGTTCGGCCTCCCCTCTCCCCTACTTAAACCCCACAGCCACCGCCATCTCCCCCTTCATCCACCGCCACCACCCGACTCCGCCACGACCCCCGCGACTCTCGGCGACGCCCCCGACTCTGCCTCGACGCACCCACGACCTCCTCCCCCCCTGTTCGGCCTCTCCCCCCTATTTAAAACCCCCCCGAGCCCGATCCTTATGACCACTGCCATCACCGACCACCGCCTCCGCCACCTCTCCACAGCCCGACGATGCCTCCTCCCCGACCTCCGGCGACCTCCGACGAAGACCCCGACGACCCCGAGCAGCCCAGCAGCCGCCGCAGCCACAGCAACCGCCGCCGCCACCGCCACTGCCGGGCCCCGCTGCGCTGCCTTTGTCATGGATTCAGCGAGGTACCTATCTTCCTAGTTTCATATCTCCCTGTGTATTGATCCGTATTTTTGTTTTGTCGAATCCTACGCGTAGACCACGTGACCCTCTCGAACCCCGTGCAAATAGTTCGGGGTATCACGTCCTGTGTCGGTCGCAAACCGTGACTCAAAAATAGAAAAAACAACATATTTCTGGACTTCAAAAATCATCCCGAACTCACAAGTTCATGGCTGATTTACTCTCAACCTGTTTATTATTTCTAAATTTTGTTTGAATAGTTAATTAGACAGCATAACCGAGATTGAAACCCTGTAATTAGTTTAATTTTAATGTACTGTAGATTGTATTTTATTTGCGAGTGAAATCGACCAAAAACTTGGTTTTAAAAACCTAATTTGTCCCTAAAATTGGGTGTGTCCCGCTAAACAAGACGACTTGGTCATGTGCAAATTACACCGAAAGGTGCACATCGTTAATACGGACGTGTGAGATTTTGGGGAAGTTGATTTGGATGTGCGTGCACACCGGAATCAACGCATATCCGTCAAAATTATCCCATATCGGTCTTGTTCTGAAACTCGTTGTAACTTCGTGTGTGCTCGTCATTTTGAAACGAAACTTGCTCCATCGGACTCGTAGCGATACGTTGGTCATGTGACCAAAGTTTGGTTCAATTCTGAGAACGTTGACAAAATCCCATATCGTGGGCCCCACGGCTCCACTTGACACTAATTGTGATCGGCTCATCGGAATCCAGTTCTGGATATTCTGTTGGGTTCTTATCATCGTTCTGAACTTGTAGACACTAAGTTTAACGAATTTGGAGAACTTTGTCTCTGGCACGTCTTTCGGTGCGAAGTGGGCCATATGTGGATCCCACTTTGACCAAAAACTATCATTTCTGTCCCTGTGTCCAAATTGGACTTATGGGTAGTCAATCCTAGATATTTCATATCTTCTGAGAGTGATGGTAATATTTGTTTCAGCATCCGGAGGTGTTCCTGGAGATTCCACCTACGCCGGAGCAACTGAAGGAGTTCAAGCCCTAGGCAAGTGTACCTTGCCAACTTGCAATAGTCTTGTTACATTATTTGCTTGAGTTCTTTCTATATATATATATACTTCTGTGATATACCTATTCAACCTAGGACCGAGAGACGTTGCTTAGCGTCCGAATAAGATTCGGATGTCAACGCCGTACGCGGAGTCGTGTAACGTCACCTAGAGATTGATATCGCGACCCTATACATTTTCGTGCTTGTATTATCAAGTACGTCATACCATATGACATTTGACACTGTTCATGAGACAAAAATTTTCTAAGATATTCATGGTGATTCTGTATAGGCTACAGGATTCGTCACATAGACTTTATATATATGCATAGCTATCAATATGACTTGCTGCATTGATATAATCTTGCGTGTTATGGACATGAGACATCGTGGACATGAGACGTGTGATTACATTGGGTGGAAAGAGACACGTAGGCTACATGCTGTGCTGATTTTATATATATATATATTTATTATTGTGAGGCCGTAGACTCTACATCAGAGCTAGGCACTCTACTAGTGATATTACTGCTACCGGCTCCCCGACACAGATCTTGTAGTAGTCTCAGCCTGAGTTTTAGTGATGCTCTCACTTGCATATCACATAGCTGGTTACCTAGTTTACCCTATTGATTCATTTTATATACTACATTTATTTGGCTTGAGTTATTCTTGTACCTTGCTATGTCCCCTGGGGACCTGGATCTGGATTATGACCCCAAGTATAGCAGAGGAGATCTATCCCGAGGTATACGGGACAGGAGCAGTAGCAGAAGCAGGAGTAGTACCGTTACCAGAGGACGAGGTGATGGCCGAGGATTTCTCCTGAGTATCTGCTTTATCTATACTCGATCTTTGCTGTTGTTAGACTCTTTTATTTCCTGTCTATTGAACTATTGTATCAAACTCTTTATCGGGTTGTTCCCTGAGATATTTATTGAGACTTGTTGATTATTATTTCATCTTGATGAATCTGATATTGATTGTATTTATCTGCTGTGGATGAGATTAGATTATGACATGTTTAGTAGAATTTTATTGTTGTTTTATAGCTTAAATACACCTTAATGGGTCCATTTAATTGGGTTTGCCCATTGGAGTGTGCTGATGCCCATTGTCACGTGTCTAGTCCCTCGGTATTTTGGGACTGGGGCGTGACAAGTCTGACCCTTTAAGTAAGTATTAGCATTCATAATAAATAAATGTGTCATAAGTTCGCTCTTGCATCAATTTGTTAGGCCTGTAAAATGGTTGTCATTAACATATAATATATTAGCCTGCTTTTGTACTTCTATATTCCTCAAACCATCACTCGTAAATTCTATTCTTCTCAATTTAGAGATTTCTACACTTATCTACTTACCAATCCAGGGATTTCTACTCTAAGACTCAACGACCCCAAACCTTTTTTGTATAATTTCATTCCTTTGTATCAACAATACAATATTTTATATTTTACACAACAAGTTAACAATAATAAGATTACTCTTTTTTATCTTGGTTCTTTTACTTTAGCATTAACGATCTTATGGAATATAAAAACACGACTAAGAAGAGTTTTTTTTTATTAAAGTGTGAAGATAAAGGAAAGCAAGAACAATACCACTTACTATTTTATGAATTTTTGTCTTGGTCACATAGATCTCTAAATGACTCCTTCACATGAAGTCCGACTAGACCCTTCAATCCTTGCCAATCTCCTCTACATGCGGGATTTATTTTTTGTAGTCGTTGCACCTCGCTGGTCTCCATCGCAAGAATAGATGTCAGCCGTCGATCGAGAGTCTACAGCATCATACTGATCGAGATCAGTGTTCGATAATAAATGAAAGAAATTGAAACTAGGTTTATACGAAACTCCTTCTTTGGTTTACAAACAAGAAAAAGAAGTAAAATTAATCCTATACAATGATGTTAAGTACAAAAGTTTGATTCTGGAGAAATATTGCTATAGGAGTCTGATCTGCGGTCGATCACTTTGTCCCTTGGACCACACGATGACGAAGAAGTATTGTAGAAGACGAAAAAGAAGCTTCAAAGACTGCAGGAGGGATTGAACTCTCGTTGCCAAAGCTCTCTATATGTACTCTCTTGACCTTGACCTCTTTTCACTCTTTCGACCCTCGACCCTTGGATTCGACCTTTGATTCCGACCCCTGACCTCCGTGGACGGAGGTCTCTATTTATAGAGTTGCAGCTACAGTTGGCGTAGAAACCGAACAGGGGAGAGAGCTGCCCCCTTTACGCGGCGGTTATAATAACTGCTACCCATGTATGAATGATCCCTTGAATTGGCGTATGACGCGTGTCCCATTATGAGATAATGCGTATAACTGCCCATCGGAGATCACGGCATGCAAGCCACGTAGGTAACTACCCCTCGCGTAGAGATGGTTGGCATAAAAGCCAAATAACTGTCTCATTGGCGTAAAAGAAAAATAGCTATTTTGATGGCGTAAAAGCCAAGTAGCTGTCATATTAGCGTAGAAGCCAGGTATCTTTCATGTTGGCGTAGAAGCCAAATAGCTGTCATGTTGGCGTAGTGTCACCACCCCATTTCCAGAGCCGGATATTTTTTTTATATTTTAATTTGGGTTAATTGTGTATTATTTATAATTAATTATATTTATATTTAATTAGTGATTGCATTATTTTTTTATTATTTTTATTTTGATTGTTTTAGGATTTTGGCTAGCCTGGACCCATGTCAGACCCTAGTGGACCCATGTCCGACCCAGCCCACACCCTTGTGAGAATTATTTTGGGGGCTTAGAATATTTATTTTATTTTTAGAAGGTTAGTGGGAGAGATTTGGAGTTAGTTTGAGTATTTTTGGAACCCGGAACCCAAAACCAAGTGTGTAGGGGCATTTTGGTAATTTTCCAACTTGTAAACCCCCTTTATTATTTCTTGGCCGGCCTATTCCAGTCCCAAACCGTGGAACACAGCAGCTCTTCTTTCCTCTCTTTATTCCACTCTTCTTCTTCTTAGACCCTTAGCCTACCCGTAGGAGGAAGTTGGAACTAGTTTTGTTGAGTTTAGAGACTTTAACACTAGGTTTTGTGTCAATTTCGGATGAAATCCGAATTTGGCCCAATTTTGGGTGATGTCCTAGGTTAGACCAACCTAGGTAGACATTGTCGGGTGTCTTGAGGGTGAGTGCGTGTCTCCGTTCGGACACGGGAAGTCGTGTCGCGGAGAAACGGGCGTTTCGGGCAAAATTGGGGCTTTTCGTCGTCGCCGATTCTAAGTGCGTGTGCATTTCCGCCACGGGCCAAGAATCGATGCGGGAGCACATTTTCTAGGATCTAGACATCGTTTAGGATGCGTGGGTAAATTTTGGGCCAATTCCGAGTTCGTTTGGTGTGCATTTCAGGAGGTTTTTCGAGCCGCGCATCACGTGTTCGTCGAAATGACCGAACGGTCATTTCGACTTGGTTTTCTCGTTTCGGGCTTGTGCGCGCGTTGGGTTAGTATCGGGGAGTGTGTGCTAGAGTTTTCGAGTTATATTTTATATATTTATAGGTGTTTGTGCGTGTCGGGGTCGTTGGGCGCGCGTTGGTGTGCGTTGGTGGGCGTGGTGTGCGTTGTGTTGTGTTTGTTTATATATATGTGTATATATATATTGTGTGTGTATTTTTATATATATATTTATATATATATGTGTGGTTATGTGTTTGTGAGCGTGTTAGGAATTGCTTGTGTGAGTGTGTTTGTGAGTGTGTTAGTGAGTGCTTGTGTGAGTGTGTGCTAGTGCGTAGGTGAGTGTGTGTGAGTGTGAGTGAGTGCCTATATATAAATATATGAGTGTAGATAAATATGTGTGTATATATATATAGATGTGTGTTTATATATGTATAGATATATGGGTGTTTATATATATATATAGATATGTATATATATTTATGTGTGTGTTGATAGTGTTGTGAGTGTGTGTGTGTGTATTAGTGTGTGAGTGTGCTAGTGGGTGTGTTAGAGTGTGTAGATGAGAGTGTATATATAGGTATTTAGTTGTTTATATATATAGTTATAAGTGTATATATATATATATATATATATATATATA
Organism: Iris macrosiphon; assembly: GCA_036927795.1. Classification (NCBI taxonomy): domain Eukaryota; kingdom Viridiplantae; phylum Streptophyta; class Magnoliopsida; order Asparagales; family Iridaceae; genus Iris; species Iris macrosiphon. The sequence goes on from JAYESA010000014.1 coordinate 7,623,062, forward strand.
TATATATATATATATATATATATATATATATATATATATATATATATATAGGATGATATGTATATATATATAGGAGTGTGTGAGTGTGTGTTTGTAGCTAGAAGGGGGGGGAGACTGGACTGGAGCAGCAGCAGCAGCAGCAAGGTGAAGCTGCAGCAGCAGCAGCAAGTGCAATATGCAGCAGCAGCAGCAGCAATAACAGCATGCAGCAGCGGCAGTACGAGCTAGAGCAGCAGCAGCATTCGCCGGGAGGTAGTAGAGGGATAGTTAGATAGTTAGATAGCTATTAATTGATAACTAGTTTATAGATATATTAGATAGATAGATAGGTATCTATAGATTTGATAAATAGATAATTAATAGATAGATACATAAATAGATTAGATAGATAAATAGATAGATAACTAGGTAGTTAGATAGATAGATAGATAGATAGATAGATAGATAGATAGATAGATCGATAGATAGATTGGTGGATAGATGGTTAACTAGATATATAGATAAATAGATTCATAAATAGGTAGATAGGTATCTAGGTAAATAGGTACTATATAGATACTAGATAGTTAGATAGATAGTTAGATACATAGATAGATAATAGATGGATAGTTAGATAGATAGATAGGTAGTGGATATCTAGATATAAATAGATAGGTATATTAGATAGGTAGATACTAGATAATAGATAGTTATATATATAGATACTTAGATACATAGCTAGATAGATAGTTAGATATCTAGATCTAGATATATATATATGTATACGTAAGGTATGTGTAAGATAAGGTAAGGTATTGGGTATAGATATATAGGTATATGCTTATATGTATTAGATATCTATATTTTAGCCTAGATTATAGCTAGATATATATGTTTATGCATAGTTAGTTAGCTAGAGGGGTAGTCGGGTTGAGTTTAGAGCGGTATCTCAATACCTTGAGATACCGAGGTATTTCAATACCTTAAGATAACCAAGGTATTGGATTTCGAACGGGGTTTTTGAGCAATAGCCTAGGAATAGTATTGGAGTAATTTTTATATGTATATGTGTATATATTTACGTGTGCTAGCATAGGTTTTAGAGGGTATAGGCGGGGTATATAGCCTAGGTTGAGGTATCGGATACCGAGGGTATCCCGGTATCTCAAGGAGGTGAGTTTGTGAGTTTTCTAGCTTAATGACCTCGGTTTGACCTAGAAATTCAGGAGCACCCTAGTTTGACCCAGACTTGACCGTAGTTGACTCGGTTGACCGCCAAAGTCAACTTTTGACCTAGTTTTGATCCAGAGTTGACTTTTTGGACCCAGAGTTGACTTTTTGATCCAGATTTCACCGGTTTGACCCGTTTGACCTAGAACGACCCTAGAAGCCTATTTTTAATTATTTTATATCTGTTTAACTCTTTAGAACCCTGTTTAACCTTGCTTTTCGTATTAGGTCCTTGCGACACCAGTTCGGATCGCTAGTTGCTCAGGACGTCAGGCGAGTACATTCTCTGATAGTTTTCATTATTTGATGATTATTATGATTCAGCTTCTAGTATAGTATCATCTGATTATTCTGGCACAACACGGGACACTGATTGATATTTCTGGATTCATTTACTTGCGACACGTACATTTTATGTTTCTGGCCTCTATTCTGGAAGCACTACTGGCATCACCTACAGGCATCACTCATGTTCAGGCTGGACTCATCTTGATTTGCATGTCGGGTCTTGGATCCACTTGTATTAGTCGGGGCGGGGAAATACTCGAGTAGACATGTAAACATTCCTATCTGGCATCATCAGGAATTACTCCCTCTGGTCTAATCTGGAATGATAGCAACCGCGCACCCAGTGCGCGGTGAGCCGTACTTACCCCTAGCCGTTTACATGTCGAAACAAGTATTTCAAAGACATCGAGTTCATTCTTTATAGTCTGGACTCTCATGCATTTCTTGACTTATCTCACTTACATGTTTCTGGACTTGACTCACTACATGTTTTTCATGCTGGACTCACTACACGTTCATGTGCACAGACTTACTCTTAGTGTAGATTTTTTGTATCTTGCAGTTATTACTATCTTGCTCTGATATCCATGCATCTTTACCTTTATGCACCAGTTATACATATTTCCTTGTTTCATACTTGCTTCATTTTTCTTGCTACTTGCTATAACTGTTTTATAGTTTTTATCATTTAAATGGAACTGCTGTTAGAGATGTACTTGCTCCAGTCCTGACTGGACATATTTTTCAGAGTATCCGGAGGATTGGTGTCCGACGTTCTATGGACCTGAGCCTGTCGATGGTGCAGACAGAGACCCTCTAGTTTAGGGGTGATTTCCGGGTTGGTAGCCGGGATCCTGGGACCTTGTTGTTGTTTTTTTAGCTTTTAGCATCGGATTTGTCTCCGGTTTTGGATTGAGACCTTGTTTGTATATTATTTTGGATATTGTTATATTATTATTTGATGTTGTGGTTGTTGTAGTAGTTGTTGTTGGTTAGACTTTATAACTGTTAGTCTTCTTGTTATCTTATCGTGCTTAGATTCGTGATTGAGTACTTGATTATCATGGTGATATTTGCTCCTCCGTTTGGAGTTAAGATCTTGACAGGTTTATATACTTGTTTGTGTGGTTGCCCTCCTTTTGGAGAGGTCATGGCCGATTTTTGTGTGAGATTATTATTTAGTTAGTTGACCTAGACAGCGTTCTACCGCCGATGCTGCGGCGTAGGCTAGACGTACCCACGACTTATGCCCGATTTTCTGGGTGCGGGTCATGACAGGTTTTTGGTGGCGGCCCCATACAGGTCCCGATTCGCAATTAGTACGATGTCGTGGTGGTACAACAACTTAGTTGTACTGCTGCGAGCCTGCTATAGGATCTAGGATCTAGGATGAGAGTGTACTCAATCACGACTAGGAACAATTCCAATCTAATTATTCTGAAATTGCTTCTTTTGAAATATTACTATCCTTCTTTGATGATATCGTATCTTGCGCCGTATTGACTTCTTTTGATCTGTGTTCAGGATGCCTCCGAAGACACGATCCCATCGTACCGTTCCAGCAGTTGCCTCGGAGAGGTCTGCTACCTCTCATCCAGCTCGTATTCAGGCAGCTGCTACCGCTCCACTCACCACTCCTGCGATCAAGGGAGCATCTGCTTCTCTCGGGGATCCTCCTTCACCTATCGATCCGAGGACTACCCCAGTCGTTCTGGTGGTTCCTCCACCACTTCCTGCTCCAGTAGATGCCGCGCAGTTGTTTGCGTTCTTCAGGGAGATGATGGACGCGCAGCACCGTCAGGTGAATGTGGTGAGGCTGGGCATTGAGAACGCCCACCAGGTGGCCATGACAGCAGTGGATAGGGTGGCACAGGTTCAGCCACAGGCAGATCAGATTCAGCATCCGAGGCCGGGCAGTATTATCGACTTTCAGAGAATGTGGCCCAAGGAGTTCCGTGGTACAGAAGGGATCCTGTACGCGGATGACTGGATAGAGCAGATTGAGGGCATCTTCAGGCTGGCGCAGATTCCAGACAGTATGCAGATAGAGGCAGCGGGCAGTCAGATGTTCGACATCGCTTTGACATGGTATCGTACAGATACGAGGATTGCGGCGCCAGAGCTTACTTGGGAGGCTTTCAAGAGGCTTTTTAAGGAGAAGTTTTTTCCAGATGTGGCGCTCAGTGCTTTGGAGAGCCAGTTTGAGGCACTCGTCCAGGGGAGCATGACGGTGGATGAGTACGCAGCAGAGTTCTGCCGTTTGGGCAGATTTGTAGATAGCTTGAGTGAGGCAGCCAAGGCGAGAAAGTTTCGCAAGGGCTTGGTTATGGCGGTCAAGTCTATGACCAGGAGCGACCGCGAGGCGACTTTTGAGCAGATAGTAGGAGATGCTCAGAGAGCAGAGGATGACTTGGAGCTCAAGTCCAAGAGAGGCAGGGATGATTCAGGCAGTGCCAGTGGTAGTGCGGGACCGGCTAAGCGTCCCTATGTGCAGAAGGCAGCGCAACAGGGTCAGGATCAGAGGGTGCCCACTTGTGCCTACTGCAGGAAGGCAGGACACACCTGGGATGTTTGTAGGAGGAGGCTGAAGGTGTGTTTGTTCTGTGGATCCGCTGCTCACCAGATGCGAGATTGCCCTACTGCACCTCCATTGGGTGGAGCACAGGATCAGAGAGTTGGAGCTAGGCCATCTGTGGCACAGCATCATGTCCCGCACCAGCAGAGGGATACACCCCAGCAGGGCAGGGCTTATGCGTTGACGGTCGAGGAGGCCGATGCTACGGGTGTCGGGTTAGCAGGTCTGTCTCTTTTTTCTTCTTCCTGTCCTTTTCCATTCCTGTGGTGTGCTTCATTAGTACCTGTTAGATTTTCTTTGTGCTGTGGTAGATAGTGTAGTGACCCTGATTAAGACTGTGATAACACGACCAGTAGGACCTTGATCTTGTATGTTGTTTGGGTAGAAATTCTTGACTGTAATTGTTGGGGGTTTGACCTAGAGGAGTGTGATTGACTTTAAATTTCGAGGACGGAATTTTCTAAGGAGGATAGGCTTGTCACCACCCCATTTCCAGAGCCGTGTATTTTTTTTATTTTAATTTGGGTTAATTGTGTATTATTTATAATTAATTGTATTTATATTTAATTAGTGATTGTATTATTTTTTTATTATTTTTATTTTGATTGTTTTAGGATTTTGGCTAGCCTGGACCTATGTCAGACCCTAGTGGACCCATGTCCGACCCAGCCCACACCCTTGTAAGAACTATTTTGGAGGCTTAGAATATTTATTTTATTTTTAGAAGGTTAGTGGGAGAGATTTGGAGTTAGTTTGAGTATTTTTGGAACCCGGAACCCAAAACCAAGTGTGTAGGGGCATTTTGGTAATTTTCCAACTTGTAAACCCCCTTTATTATTTCTTGGCCGGCCTATTTCAGTCCCAAACCGTGGAACACAGTAGCTCTTCTTCCCTCTCTTTATTCTACTCTTCTTCTTCTTCATTTCTTCTTCTCCACTTCTTCTTTCTTCTTCCTTCTCCTTCAAAGTAAGTTCCTCTTCCTATTTTCTTCCTTCTTTCTTCCATTCCTTCTTTATTTATGAACCCTAACCCTACATTCTTCCCTAACCTAGGTGGGTAGAGCCTAGATTTTGTGTTGGAGCTTGGATTGGGAGCTTGGAAGCTTGGATTGGAGGATTTGGAGCATTTTGGAGATTTTGACTTGGGATTCCAACTCCCAAGAGGTAAACCCTAATTTTCCCCTTGTAATTATTTTTTATATAGTGTAGTTAATAGTTTAGAACCTTCCTAGACCCTTAGCCTACCCGTAGGAGGAAGTTGGAACTAGTTTGGTTGAGTTTAGAGACTTTAACACTAGGTTTTGTGTCAATTTCGGATAAAATCCGAATTTGGCCCAATTTTGGGTGATGCCCTAGGTTAGACGGACCTAGGTAGACGTTGTCGGGTATCTTGAGGGTGAGTGCGTGTCTCCGTTCGGACACGGGAAGTCGTGTCGCGGAGAAACGGGCATTTCGGGCTAAATTAGGGCTTTTCGTCGTCGCCGATTCTAAGTGCGTTTGCGTTTCCGCCACGGGCCTAGAATCGATGCGGGAGTACATTTTCTAGGATCTAGACATCGTTTAGGACGCGTGGATAAATTTTGGGCCGATTCTGAGTTCGTTTGGTGTGCGTTTCAGGAGGTTTTCCGAGCCGCGCACCACGTGTTCGTCGAAATGACCGAACGGCCATTTCGACTTGGTTTCCTCGTTTAGGGCTTGTGCGCGCGTTGGGTTAGTATCGGGGAGTGTGTGCTAGAGTTTTCGAGTTATATTTTATATATTTATAGGTGTTTGTGCGTGTCGGGGTCGTTGGGCGCGCGTTGGTGTGCGTTGGTGGGCGTGGTGTGCGTTGTGTTGTGTTTGTTTATATATATATGTGTATATATATATTGTGTGTGTGTATTTATATATATATTTATTTATATATATATGTGTGGTTATGTGTTTGTGAGCGTGTTAGGGAGTGCTTGTGTGAGTGTGTTTGTGAGTGTGTTAGTGAGTGTTTGTGTGAGTGTGTGCTAGTGCGTAGGTGAGTGTGTGCGAGTGTGAGTGAGTGCCTATATATAAATATATGAGTGTAGATAAATATGTGTGTATATATATATATAGATGTGTATTTATATATGTATAGATATATGGGTGTTTATATATATATATAGATATGTATATATATTTATGTGTGTGTTGATAGTGTTGTGAGTGTGTGTGTGTATTAGTGTGTGAGTGTGCTAGTGTGTGTGTTAGAGTGTGTAGATGAGAGTGTATATATAGGTATTTAGTTGTTTATATATATAGTTATATGTGTATATATATATATATATATATATATATATATATATATATATATATATAGGATGATATGTATATATATAGGAGTGTGTGAGTGTGTGTTTGTAGCTAGAAGGGGGGGGAGACTGGACTGGAGCAGCAGCAGTAGCAGCATGCTGCTGCACTGTGCTGCAGCAGCAGCAGCAGCAGCAAGGTGAAGCTGCAGCAACAGCAGCAAGTGCAATATGCAGCAGCAGCAATAACAGCATGCAGCAGCGGCAGTACGAGCTAGAGCAGCAGCAGCATTCGTCGGGAGGTAGTAGAGGGATAGTTAGATAGTTAGATAGCTATTAATTGATAACTAGTTTATAGATATATTAGATAGATAGATAGGTATCTATAGATTTGATAAATAGATAATTAATAGATAGATACATAAATAGATTAGATAGATAAATAGATAGATAACTAGGTAGTTAGATATATGGATAGATAGATAGATAGTTTGATAGATTGGTGGATAGATGGTTAACTAGATATATAGATAAATAGATTCATAAATAGGTAGATAGGTATCTAGGTAAATAGGTACTATATAGATACTAGATAGTTAGATAGATAGTTAGATACATAGATAGATAATAGATGGATTGTTAGATAGATAGATAGATAGGTAGTGGATATCTAGATATAAATAGATAGGTATATTAGATAGGTAGATACTAGATAATAGATAGTTATATATATAGATACTTAGATACATAGCTAGATAGATAGTTAGATATCTAGATCTAGATATATATATATATATATATGTATACGTAAGGTATGTGTAAGATAAGGTAAGGTATTGGGTATAGATATATAGGTATATGCCTATATGTATTAGATATCTATATTTTAGCCTAGATTATAGCTAGATATATATGTTTATGCATAGTTAGTTAGCTAGAGGGGTAGTCGGGTTGAGTTTAGAGCGGTATCTCAATACCTTGAGATACCGAGGTATTTCAATACCTTAAGATAACCAAGGTATTGGGTTTCGAACGGGGTTTTTGAGCAATAGCCTAGGAATAGTATTGGAGTGATTTTTATATGTATATGTGTATATATTTACGCGTGCTAGCATAGGTTTAAGAGGGTATAGGCGGGGTATATAGCCTAGGTTGAGGTATCGGATACCGAGAGTATCCCGGTATCTCAAGGAGGTGAGTTTGTGAGTTTTCTAGCTTAATGACCTCGGTTTGACCTAGAAATTCAGGAGCACCCTAGTTTGACCCAGACTTGACCGTAGTTGACTCGGTTGACCGCCAAAGTCAACTTTTGACCTAGTTTTGACCCAGAGTTGACTTTTAGACCCAGAGTTGACTTTTTGATCCAGATTTCACCGGTTTGACCCGTTTGACCTAGAACGACCCTAGAAGCCTATTTTTAATTATTTTATATCTGTTTAACTCTTTAGAACCCTGTTTAACCTTACTTTTCGCATTAGGTCTTTGCGACACCAGTTCGGATCGCCAGTTGCTCAGGACGTCAGGCGAGTACATTCTCTGATAGTTTTTATTATTTGATGATTATTATGATTCAGCTTCTAGTATAGTATCATCTGATTATTCTGGCACAACACGGGACACTGATTGATATTTCTGGATTCATTTACTTGCGACACGTACATTTCATATTTCTGGCCTCTATTCTGGAATCACTACTGGCATCACCTACAGGCATCACTACAGGCATCACTCATGTTCAGGCTGGACTCATCTTGATTTGCGTGTCGGGTCTTGGATCCACTTGTATTAGTCGGGGCGGAGAAATACTCGAGTAGACATATAAACATTCCTATCTGGTATCATCAGGAATCACTCCCTCTGGTCTAATCTGGAATGATAGCAGCCGCGCACCCAGTGCGCGGTGAGCCGTACTTACCCCTAGCCGTTTACATGTCGAAACAAGTATTTCAAAGACACCGAGTTTATTCTTTATAGTCTGGACTCTCATGCATTTCTTGACTTGTCTCACTTACATGTTTCTGGACTTGACTCACTACATATTTTTTATGCTGGACTCACTACACGTTCATGTGCACAGACTTACTCTTAGTGTAGATTTCTTGTATCTTGCAGTTATTACTATCTTGCTCTGATATCCATGCATCTTTACCTTTATGCACCAGTTATACATATTTCCTTGTTTCATACTTGCTTCATTTTTCTTGCTACTTGCTATAACTGTTTTATAGTTTTTATCATTTAAATGGAACTGCTGTTAGAGATGTACTTGCTCCAGTCCTGACTGGACATATTTTTCAGAGTATCCGGAGGATTGGTGTCCGACGTTCTATGGACCTGAGCCTGTCGATGGTGCAGACAGGGACCCTCTAGTTTAGGGGTGATTTCCGGGTTGGTAGCCGGGATCCTGGGACCTTGTTGTTGTTTTTTTAGCTTTTAGCACCGGATTTGTCTCCGATTTTGGATTGAGACCTTGTTTGTATATTATTTTGGATATTGTTGTATTATTATTTGATGTTGTGGTTGTTGTAGTAGTTGTTGTTGGTTAGACTTTATAGCTGTTAGTCTTCTTGTTATCTTATCGTGCTTAGATTCGTGATTGAGTACTTGATTATCATGGTGATATTTGCTCCTCCGTTTGGAGTTAAGATCTTGACAGGTTTATATACTTGTTTGTGTGGTTGCCCTCTTTTTGGAGAGGTCATGGCCGATTTTTGTGTGAGATTATTATTTAGTTAGTTGACCTAGACAGCGTTCTACCGCCGATGCTGCGGCGTAGGCTGGACGTACCCACGACTCATGCCCGATTTTTCGGGTGCGGGTCGTGACACATTTTTGGTGGCGGCCCCATGCAGGTCTCGATTCACAATTAGTGCGATATCGTGGTGGTACAACAACTTAGTTGTACTGCTGCGAGCCTGCTATAGGATCTAGGATCTAGGATGAGAGTGTACTCAATCACGACTAGGAACAATTCCAATCTAATTATTCTGAAATTACTTCTTTTGAAATATTACTATCCTTCTTTGATGATATCGTATCTTGCGCCGTATTGACTTCTTTTGATCTGTGTTCAGGATGCCTCCGAAGACACGATCCCATCGTACCGTTCCAGCAGTTGCCTCGGAGAGGTCTGCTACCTCTCGTCCAGCTCGTATTCAGGCAGCTGCTACCGCTCCACTCACCACTCCTGCGGTCGAGGGAGCATCTGCTTCTCTCGGGGATCCTCCTTCACCTATCGATCCGAGGACTACCCCAGTCGTTCCGGTGGTTCCTCCACCACTTCCTGCTCCAGTAGATGCCGCGCAGTTGTTTGCGTTCTTCAGGGAGATGATGGACGCGCAGCACGGTCAGGTGGATGTGATGGGGCTGGGCATTGAGAACGCCCACCAGGTGGCCATGACAGCAGTGGATAGGGTGGCACAGGTTCAGCCACAGGCAGATCAGATTCAGCATCCGAGGCCGGGCAGTATTATCCACTTTCAGAGGATGCGGCCCAAGGAGTTCCGTGGTACAGAAGGGATCCTGTACGCGGATGACTGGATAGAGCAGATTGAGGGCATCTTCAGGCTGGCGCAGATTCCAGACAGTATGCAGATAGAGGCAGCGGGCAGTCAGATGTTCGACATCGCTTTGACATGGTATCGTACAGATACGAGGATTGCGGCGCCAGGGCTTACTTGGGAGGCTTTCAAGAGGCTTTTTAAGGAGAAGTTTTTCCCAGATGTGGCGCTCAGTGCTTTGGAGAGCCAGTTTGAGGCACTCGTCCAGGGGAGCATGACGGTGGATGAGTACGCAGCAGAGTTCTGCCGTCTGGGCAGATTTGTAGATGGCTTGAGTGAGGCAGCCAAGGCGAGAAAGTTTCGCAAGGACTTGGTTATGGCGGTCAAGTCTTTGACCAGGAGCGACCGCGAGGCGACTTTTGAGCAGATAGTAGGAGATGCTCAGAGAGCAGAGGATGACTTGGAGCTCAAGTCCAAGAGAGGCAGGGATGATTCAGGCAGTGCCAGTGGTAGTGCGGGACTGGCTAAGCGTCCCTATGTGCAGAAGGCAGCGCAACAGGGTCAGGATCAGAGGGTGCCCACTTGTGCCTACTGCAGGAAGGCAGGACACACCTGGGATATTTGTAGGAGGAGGCTGAAGGTGTGTTTGTTCTGTGGATCCGCTGTTCACCAGATGCAAGATTGCCCTACTGCACCTCCATTGGGTGGAGCACAGGATCAGAGAGTTGGAGCTAGGCCATCTGTGGCACAGCATCATGCCCCGCACCAGCAGAGGGATACACCCCAGCAGGGCAGGGCTTATGCGTTGACGGTCGAGGAGGCCGATGCTACGGGTGTCGGGTTAGCAGGTCTGTCTCTTGTTTCTTCTTCCTGTCCTTTTTCATTCCTGTGGTGTGCTTCATTAGTACCTGTTAGATTTTTTTTTGTGCTGGGGTAGATAGTGTAGTGACCCTGATTAAGACTGTGATAACACGACCAGTAGGACCTTGATCTTGTATGTTGTTTGGGTAGAAATTCTTGACTGTGATTGTTGGGGGTTTGACCTAGAGGAGTGTGATTGACTTTAAATTTCGAGGACGAAATTTTCTAAGGAGGATAGGCTTGTCACCACCCCATTTCCAGAGTCGGATATTTTTTTTTATTTTAATTTGGGTTAATTGTGTATTATTTATAATTAATTGTATTTATATTTAATTAGTAATTGCATTATTTTTTTATTATTTTTATTTTGATTGTTTTAGGATTTTGGCTAGCCTGGACCCATGTCAGACCCTAGTGGACCCATGTCCGACCCAGCCCACACCCTTGTGAGAATTATTTTGGGGGCTTAGAATATTTATTTTATTTTTAGAAGGTTAGTGGGAGAGATTTGGAGTTAGTTTGAGTGTTTTTGGAACCCGGAACCCAAAACCAAGTGTGTAGGGGCATTTTGGTAATTTTCCAACTTGTAAACCCCCTTTATTATTTCTTGGCCGGCCTATTCTAGTCCCAAACCGTGGAACACAGCAGCTCTTCTTCCCTCTCTTTATTCTACTCTTCTTCTTCTTCATTTCTTCTTCTCCACTTCTTCTTTCTTCTTCCTTCTCCTTCAAAGTAAGTTCCTCTTCCTATTTTCTTCCTTCTTTCTTCCATTCCTTCTTTATTTGTGAACCCTAACCCTACATTCTTTCCTAACCTAGGTGGGTAGAGCCTAGATTTTGTGTTGGAGCTTGGATTGGGAGCTTGGAAGCTTGGATTGGAGGATTTGGAACATTTTGGAGATTTTGACTTGGGATTCCAACTCCCAAGAGGTAAACCCTGATTTTCCCCTTGTAATTATTTTTTATATAGTGTAGTTAATAGTTTAGAACCTTCCTAGACCCTTAGCCTACCCGTAGGAGAAAGTTGGAACTAGTTTGGTTGAGTTTAGAGACTTTAACACTAGGTTTTGTGTCAATTTCGGATAAAATCCGAATTTGGCCCAATTTTGGGTGATGCCCTAGGTTAGACGGACCTAGGTAGACGTTGTCGGGTGTCTTGAGGGTGAGTGCGTGTCTCCGTTCGGACACGGGAAGTCGTGTCGCGAAGAAACGGGCGTTTCGGGCAAAATTAGGGCTTTTCGTCGTCGCCGATTCTAAGTGCGTGTGCGTTTCCGCCACGGGCCTAGAATCGATGCGGGAGCGCATTTTCTAGGATCTAGACATCGTTTAGGATGCGTGGATAAATTTTGGGCCGATTCCGAGTTCGTTTGGTGTGCGTTTCAGGAGATTTTCCGAGCCGCGCACCACGTATTCGTCGAAATGACCGAACGGCCATTTCGACTTGGTTTCCTCGTTTCGGGCTTGTGCGCGCGTTGGGTTAGTATCGGGGAGTGTGTGCTAGAGTTTTTGAGTTATATTTTATATATTTATAGGTGTTTGTGCGTGTCGGGGTCGTTGGGCGCGCGTTGGTGTGCGTTGGTGGGCGTGGTGTGCGTTGTGTTGTGTTTGTTTATATATATATATGTATATATATATTGTGTGTGTGTTTTTATATATATATTTATATATATATATGTGTGGTTATGTGTTTGTGAGCGTGTTAGGGAGTGCTTGTGTGAGTGTGTTTGTGAGTGTGTTAGTGAGTGCTTGTGTGAGTGTGTGCTAGTGCGTAGGTGAGTGTGTGTGAGTGTGAGTGAGTGCCTATATATAAATATATGAGTGTAGATAAATATGTGTGTATATATATATAGATGTGTGTTTATATATGTATAGATATATGGGTGTTTATATATATATATAGATATGTATATATATTTATGTGTGTGTTGATAGTGTTGTGAGTGTGTGTGTGTATTAGTGTGTGAGTGTGCTAGTGTGTGTGTTAGAGTGTGTAGATGAGAGTGTATATATAGGTATTTAGTTGTTTATATATATAGTTATATGTGTATATATATATATATATATATATATATATATATATATATATATATATATATATATATATATATATATATATATATATATATATATAGGATGATATGTATATATATATAGGAGTGTGTGAGTGTGTGTTTGTAGCTAGAAGGGGGGAGACTGGACTGGAGCAGCAGCAGCAGCATGCTGCTGCACTGTGCTGCAGCAGCAGCAGCAGCAGCAAGGTGAAGCTGCAGCAGCAGCAGCAAGTGCAATATGCAGCAGCAGCAGCAGCAATAACAGCATGCAGCAGCGGCAGTACGAGCTAGAGCAGCAGCAGCATTCGCCGGGAGGTAGTAGAGGGATAGTTAGATAGTTAGATAGCTATTAATTGATAACTAGTTTATAGATATATTAGATAGATAGATAGGTATCTATAGATTTGATAAATAGATAATTAATAGATAGATACATAAATAGATTAGATAGATAAATAGATAGATAACTAGGTAGTTAGATATATGGATAGATAGATAGATAGTTTGATAGATTGGTGGATAGATGGTTAACTAGATATATAGATAAATAGATTCATAAATAGGTAGATAGGTATCTAGGTAAATAGGTACTATATAGATACTAGATAGTTAGATAGATAGTTAGATACATAGATAGATAATAGATGGATAGTTAGATAGATAGATAGATAGGTAGTGGATATCTAGATATAAATAGATAGGTATATTAGATAGGTAGATACTAGATAATAGATAGTTATATATATAGATACTTAGATACATAGCTAGATAGATAGTTAGATATCTAGATCTAGATATATATATATATATGTATACGTAAGGTATGTGTAAGATAAGGTAAGGTATTGGGTATAGATATATAGGTATATGCCTATATGTATTAGATATCTATATTTTAGCCTAGATTATAGCTAGATATATATGTTTATGCATAGTTAGTTAGCTAGAGGGGTAGTCGGGTTGAGTTTAGAGCGGTATCTCAATACCTTGAGATACCGAGGTATTTCAATACCTTAAGATAACCAAGGTATTGGGTTTCGAACGGGGTTTTTGAGCAATAGCCTAGGAATAGTATTGGAGTGATTTTTATATGTATATGTGTATATATTTACGCGTGCTAGCATAGGTTTTAGAGGGTATAGGCGGGGTATATAGCCTAGGTTGAGGTATCGGATACCGAGGGTATCCCGGTATCTCAAGGAGGTGAGTTTGTGAGTTTTCTAGCTTAATGACCTCGGTTTGACCTAGAAATTCAGGAGCACCCTAGTTTGACCCAGACTTGACCGTAGTTGACTCGGTTGACCGCCAAAGTCAACTTTTGACCTAGTTTTGACCCAGAGTTGACTTTTTGGACCCAGAGTTGACTTTTTGACCCAGATTTCACCGGTTTGACCCGTTTGACCTAGAACGACCCTAGAAGCCTATTTTTAATTATTTTATATCTGTTTAACTCTTTAGAACCATGTTTAACCTTGCTTTTCGCATTAGGTCCTTGCGACACCAGTTCGGATCGCCAATTGCTCAGGACGTCAGACGAGTACATTCTCTGATAGTTTTCATTATTTGATGATTATTATGATTCAGCTTCTAGTATAGTATCATCTGATTATTCTGGCACAACACGGGACACTGATTGATATTTCTGGATTCATTTACTTGCGACACGTATATTTCATGTTTCTGGCCTCTATTCTGGAATCACTACTGGCATCACCTACAGGCATCACTACAGGCATCACTCATGTTCAGGCTGGACTCATCTTGATTTGTGTGTCGGGTCTTGGATCCACTTGTATTAGTCGGGGCAGAGAAATACTCGAGTAGACATATAAACATTCCTATCTGGCATCATCAGGAATCACTCCCTCTGGTCTAATCTGGAATGATAGCAGCCGCGCACCCAGTGCGCGGTGAGCCGTACTTACCCCTAGCCGTTTACATGTCGAAACAAGTATTTCAAAGACACCGAGTTCATTCTTTATAGTCTGGACTCTCATGCATTTCTTGACTTGTCTCACTTACATGTTTCTGGACTTGACTCACTACATATTTTTCATGCTGGACTCACTACACGTTCATGTGCACAGACTTACTCTTAGTGTAGATTTCTTGTATCTTGCAGTTATTACTATCTTGTTCTGATATCCATGCATCTTTACCTTTATGCACCAGTTATACATATTTCCTTGTTTCATACTTGCTTCATTTTTCTTGCTATTTGCTATAACTGTTTTATAGTTTTTATCATTTAAATGGAACTGCTGTTAGAGATGTACTTGCTCCAGTCCTGACTGGGCATATTTTTTAGAGTATCCGGAGGATTGGTGTCCGACGTTCTATGGACCTGAGCCTGTCGATGGTGCAGACAGGGACCCTCTAGTTTAGGGGTGATTTCCGGGTTGGTAGCCGGGATCCTGGGACCTTGTTGTTGTTTTTTTAGCTTTTAGCACCGGATTTGTCTCCGATTTTGGATTGAGACCTTGTTTGTATATTATTTTGGATATTATTGTATTATTATTTGATGTTGTGGTTGTTGTAGTAGTTGTTGTTGGTTAGACTTTATAGCTGTTAGTCTTCTTGTTATCTTATCGTGCTTAGATTCGTGATTGAGTACTTGATTATCATGGTGATATTTGCTCCTCCGTTTGGAGTTAAGATCTTGACAGGTTTATATACTTGTTTGTGTGGTTGCCCTCCTTTTGGAGAGGTTATGGCCGATTTTTGTGTGAGATTATTATTTAGTTAGTTGACCTAGACAGCGTTCTACCGCCGATGCTGCGGCGTAGGCTGGACGTACCCACGACTCATGCCCGATTTTTCGGGTGCGGGTCGTGACACGTTTTTGGTGGCGGCCCCATGCAGGTCTCGATTCGCAATTAGTGCGATGTCGTGGTGGTACAACAACTTAGTTGTACTGCTGCGAGCCTGCTATAGGATCTAGGATCTAGGATGAGAGTGTACTCAATCACGACTAGGAACAATTCCAATCTAATTATTCTAAAATTGCTTCTTTTGAAATATTACTATCCTTCTTTGATGATATCGTATCTTGCGCCGTATTGACTTCTTTTGATCTGTGTTAAGGATGCCTCCGAAGACACGATCCCATCGTACCGTTCCAGCAGTTGCCTCGGAGAGGTCTGCTACCTCTCGTCCAGCTCGTATTCAGGCAGCTGCTACCGCTCCACTCACCACTCCTGCGGTCGAGGGAGCATCTGCTTCTCTCGGGGATCCTCCTTCACCTATCGATCCGAGGACTACCCCAGTCGTTCCGGTGGTTCCTCCACCACTTCCTGCTCCAGTAGATGCCGCGCAGTTATTTGCGTTCTTCAGGGAGATGATGGACGCGCAGCACGGTCAGGTGGATGTGATGAGGCTGGGCATTGAGAACGCCCACCAGGTGGCCATGACAGCAGTGGATAGGGTGGCACAGGTTCAGCCACAGGCAGATCAGATTCAGCATCCGAGGCCGGGCAGTATTATCAACTTTCAGAGGATGCGGCCCAAGGAGTTCCGTGGTACAGAAGGGATCCTGTACGCGGATGACTGGATAGAGCAGATTGAGGGCATCTTCAGGCTGGCGCAGATTCCAGACAGTATGCAGATAGAGGCAGCGGGCAGTCAGATGTTCGATATTGCTTTGACATGGTATCGTACAGATACGAGGATTGCGGCGCCAGGGCTTACTTGGGAGGCTTTCAAGAGGCTTTTTAAGGAGAAGTTTTTCCCAGATGTGGTGCTCAGTGCTTTGGAGAGCCAGTTTGAGGCACTCGTCCAGGGGAGCATGACGGTGGATGAGTACGCAGCAGAGTTCTGCCGTCTGGGCAGATTTGTAGATGGCTTAAGTGAGGCAGCCAAGGCGAGAAAGTTTCGCAAGGACTTGGTTATGGCGGTCAAGTCTTTGACCAGGAGCGACCGCGAGGCGACTTTTGAGCAGATAGTAGGAGATGCTCAGAGAGCAGAGGATGACTTGGAGCTCAAGTCCAAGAGAGGCAGGGATGATTCAGGCAGTGCCAGTGGTAGTGCGGGACCGGCTAAGCGTCCCTATGTGCAGAAGGCAGCGCAACATGGTCAGGATCAGAGGGTGCCCACTTGTGCCTACTGCAGGAAGGCAGGACACACCTGGAATATTTGTAGAAGGAGGCTGAAGGTGTGTTTGTTCTGTGGATCCGCTGTTCACCAGATGCGAGATTGCCCTACTGCACCTCCATTGGGTGGAGCACAGGATCAGAGAGTTGGAGCTAGGCCATCTGTGGCACAGCATCATGCCCCGCACCAGCAGAAGGATACACCCCAGCAGGGCAGGGCTTATGCGTTGACGGTCGAGGAGGCCGATGCTACGGGTGTCGGGTTAGCAGGTCTGTCTCTTGTTTCTTCTTCCTGTCCTTTTCCATTCCTGTGGTGTGCTTCATTAGTACCTGTTAGATTTTTTTTGTGCTGTGGTAGATAGTGTAGTGACCCTGATTAAGACTGTGATAACACGACTAGTAGGACCTTGATCTTGTATGTTGTTTGGGTAGAAATTCTTGACTGTGATTGTTGGGGGTTTGACCTAGAGGAGTGTGATTGACTTTAAATTTCGAGGACGAAATTTTCTAAGGAGGATAGGCTTGTCACCACCCCATTTCCAGAGCCGGGTATTTTTTTTTATTTTAATTTGGGTTAATTGTGTATTATTTATAATTAATTGTATTTATATTTAATTAGTGATTGCATTATTTTTTTATTATTTTTATTTTGATTGTTTTAGGATTTTGGCTAGCCTGGACCCATGTCAGACCCTAGTGGACCCATGTCCGACCCAGCCCACACCCTTGTGAGAATTATTTTGGGGGCTTAGAATATTTATTTTATTTTTAGAAGGTTAGTGGGAGAGATTTGGAGTTAGTTTGAGTGTTTTTGGAACCCGGAACCCAAAACCAAGTGTGTAGGGGCATTTTGGTAATTTCCCAACTTGTAAACCCCCTTTATTATTTCTTGGCCGGCCTATTCCAGTCCCAAACCGTGGAACACAGCAGCTCTTCTTCCCTCTCTTCATTCCACTCTTCTTCTTCTTCATTTCTTCTTCTCCACTTCTTCTTTCTTCTTCCTTCTCCTTCAAAGTAAGTTCCTCTTCCTATTTTCTTCCTTCTTTCTTCCATTCCTTCTTTATTTGTGAACCCTAACCCTACATTCTTCCCTAACCTAGGTGGGTAGAGCCTAGATTTTGTGTTGGAGCTTGGATTGGGAGCTTGGAAGCTTGGATTGGAGGATTTGGAGCATTTTGGAGGTTTTGACTTGGGATTCCAACTCCCAAGAGGTAAACCCTGATTTTCCCCTTGTAATTATTTTTTATATAGTGTAGTTAATAGTTTAGAACCTTCCTAGACCCTTAGCCTACCCGTAGGAGGAAGTTGGAACTAGTTTGGTTGAGTTTAGAGACTTTAACACTAGGTTTTGTGTCAATTTCGGATGAAATCCGAATTTGGCCCAATTTTGGGTGATGCCCTAGGTTAGACGGACCTAGATAGACGTTGTTGGGTGTCTTGAGGGTGAGTGCGTGTCTCCGTTCGGACACGGGAAGTCGTGTCACGGAGAAATGGGCGTTTCGGGCGAAATTGGGGCTTTTCGTCGTCGCCGATTCTAAGTGCGTGTGCGTTTCCGCCACGGGCCTAGAATCGACGCGGGAGCACATTTTCTAGGATCTAGACATCGTTTAGGATGCGTGGATAAATTTTGGGCCGATTTCGAGTTCGTTTGGTGTGCGTTTCAGGAGGTTTTCCGAGCCGCGCACCACGTGTTCGTCGAAATGACCGAACGGCCATTTCGACTTGGTTTTCTCGTTTCGGGCTTGTACGCGCGTTGGGTTAGTATCGGGGAGTGTGTGCTAGAGTTTTCGAGTTATATTTTATATATTTATAGGTGTTTGTGCGTGTCGGGGTCGTTGGGCGCGCGTTGGTGTGCGTTGGTGGGCGTGGTGTGCGTTGTGTTGTGTTTGTTTATATATATGTGTATATATATATTGTGTATGTGTTTTTATATATATATTTATATATATATGTGTGGTTATGTGTTTGTGAGCGTGTTAGGGAGTGCTTGTGTGAGTGTGTGCTAGTGCGTAGGTGAGTGTGTGTGAGTGTGAGTGAGTGCCTATATATAAATATATGAGTGTAGATAAATATGTGTGTATATATATATATAGATGTGTGTTTATATATGTATAGATATATGGGTGTTTATATATATATATAGATATGTATATATATTTATGTGTGTGTTGATAGTGTTGTGAGTGTGTGTGTGTATTAGTGTGTGAGTGTGCTAGTGTGTGTGTTAGAGTGTGTAGATGAGAGTGTATATATAGGTATTTAGTTGTTTATATATATAGTTATATGTGTATATATATATATATATATATATATATATATATATATATATATATATATATATATATATATATATATATATATATAGGATGATATGTATATATATATAGGAGTGTGTGAGTGTGTGTTTGTAGCTAGAAGGGGGGGGAGACTGGACTGGAGCAGCAGCAGCAGCATGCTGCTGCACTGTGCTGCAGCAGCAGCAGCAGCAGCAAGGTGAAGCTGTAGCAGCAGCAGCAGCAATAACAGCATGCAGCAGCGGCAGTACGAGCTAGAGCAGCAGCAGCATTCGCCGGGAGGTAGTAGAGGGATAGTTAGATAGTTAGATAGCTATTAATTGATAACTAGTTTATAGATATATTAGATAGATAGATAGGTATCTATAGATTTGATAAATAGATAATTAATAGATAGATACATAAATAGATTAGATAGATAAATAGATAGATAACTAGGTAGTTAGATATATGGATAGATAGATAGATAGTTTGATAGATTGGTGGATAGATGGTTAACTAGATATATAGATAAATAGATTCATAAATAGGTAGATAGGTATCTAGGTAAATAGGTACTATATAGATACTAGATAGTTAGATAGATAGTTAGATACATAGATAGATAATAGATGGATTGTTAGATAGATAGATAGATAGGTAGTGGATATCTAGATATAAATAGATAGGTATATTAGATAGGTAGATACTAGATAATAGATAGTTATATATATAGATACTTAGATACATAGCTAGATAGATAGTTAGATATCTAGATCTAGATATATATATATGTATACGTAAGGTATGTGTAAGATAAGGTAAGGTATTGGGTATAGATATATAGGTATATGCCTATATGTATTAGATATCTATATTTTAGCCTAGATTATAGCTAGATATATATGTTTATGCATAGTTAGTTAGCTAGAGGGGTAGTCGGGTTGAGTTTAGAGCGGTATCTCAATACCTTGAGATACCGAGGTATTTCAATACCTTAAGATAACCAAGGTATTGGGTTTCGAACGGGGTTTTGAGCAATAGCCTAGGAATAGTATTGGAGTGATTTTTATATGTATATGTGTATATATTTACGCGTGCTAGCATAGGTTTTAGAGGGTATAGGCGGGGTATATAGCCTAGGTTGAGGTATCGGATACCGAGGGTATCCCGGTATCTCAAGGAGGTGAGTTTGTGAGTTTTCTAGCTTAATGACCTCGGTTTGACCTAGAAATTCAGGAGCACCCTAGTTTGACCCAGACTTGACCGTAGTTGACTCGGTTGACCGCCAAAGTCAACTTTTGACCTAATTTTGACCCAGAGTTGACTTTTTGGACCCAGAGTTAACTTTTTGACCCATATTTCACCGGTTTGACCCGTTTGACCTAGAACGACCCTAGAAGCCTATTTTTAATTATTTTATATCTGTTTAACTCTTTAGAACCCTGTTTAATCTTGCTTTTCGCATTAGGTCCTTGCGATACCAGTTCGGATCGCCAGTTGCTCAGGACGTCAGGCGAGTACATTCTCTGATAGTTTTCATTATTTGATGATTATTATGATTCAACTTCTAGTATAGTATCATCTGATTATTCTGGCACAACACGGGACACTGATTGATATTTCTGGATTCATTTACTTGCGACACGTACATTTCATGTTTCTGGCCTCTATTCTGGAATCACTACTGGCATCACCTACAGGCATCACTACAGGCATCACTCATGTTCAGGCTGGACTCATCTTGATTTGCGTGTCGGGTCTTGGATCCACTTGTATTAGTCGGGGCGAGGAAATACTCGAGTAGACATGTAAATATTCCTATCTGGCATCATCAGGAATCACTCCCTCTGGTCTAATCTGGAATGATAGCAACCGTGCACCCAGTGCGCGGTGAGCCATACTTACCCCTAGCCGTTTACATGTCGAAACAAGTATTTCAAAGACACCGAGTTCATTCTTTATAGTCTGGACTCTCATGCATTTCTTGACTTGTCTCACTTACATGTTTCTGGACTTGACTCACTACATGTTTTTTATGCTGGACTCACTACACGTTCATGTGCACAGACTTACTCTTAGTGTAGATTTCTTGTATCTTGCAGTTATTACTATCTTGCTCTGATATCCATGCATCTTTACCTTTATGCACCAGTTATACATATTTCCTTGTTTCATACTTGCTTCATTTTTCTTGCTACTTGCTATAACTGTTTTATAGTTTTTATCATTTAAATGGAACTGCTGTTAGAGATGTACTTGCTCCAGTCCTGACTGGACATATTTTTCAGAGTATCCGGAGGATTGGTGTCCGACGTTCTATGGACCTGAGCCTGTCGATGGTGCAGACAGGGACCCTCTAGTTTAGGGGTAATTTCCGGGTTGGTAGCCGGGATCCTGGGACCTTGTTGTTGTTTTTTTAGCTTTTAGCATCGGATTTGTCTCCGATTTTGGATTGAGACCTTGTTTGTATATTATTTTGGATATTGTTGTATTATTATTTGATGTTGTGGTTGTTGTAGTAGTTGTTGTTGGTTAGACTTTATAGCTGTTAGTCTTCTTGTTATCTTATCGTGCTTAGATTCGTGATTGAGTACTTGATTATCATGGTGATATTTGCTCCTCCGTTTGGAGTTAAGATCTTGACAGGTTTATATACTTGTTTGTGTGGTTGCCCTCCTTTTGGAGAGGTCATGGCCGATTTTTGTGTGAGATTATTATTTAGTTAGTTGACCTAGACAGCGTTCTACCGCCGATGCTGCGGCGTAGGCTGGACGTACCCACGACTCATGCCCGATTTTCCGGGTGCGGGTCGTGACACGTAGAAGCCAAGTAGCTGTCATGTTGGCGTAGAAGCCAAGTAGGCGTAGAAGCCGAATAGTTTGTCAAGTTGGCGTAGAAGCCAAATTCTGCGTAGAGCTTGATGCTGCACAGATAGGTAACCAGCGTAAAGATAGCCAGTTATCCTTCTTTAACTGAGGTTTTGAGCGTATTCTCGGCCAAGTAGCCCTATCATGCTTCTTTGCAAATATGGCCTAATTTTGCGTATTTCGAGAAGATAGCATACGACGTACTCCTAGAGCTGAAAATAGCCAGGTCGGCGTATTTCAAGGAGATAGCGTACAACGTGCTCCTATAGCTGAAAATAGCCTGGTTGGCGTAATATGCAGAGATGGTGATGTGGACATATTAGTCCTAATTATATCTCATCCAGTCTTTGAAAGTAGAACCATATATCGTGCATTAAATGCAGAGATCTGCCCCCATCTCGCGCATTAACTGCAGAGACATGCCTCGAGTTCTGTACGAAGAGCAGCTTTTGACGTGGCAGTTGGTTTCGTCTCTTCCTAAGCGTAAAAGCTCATTTCTGCCTATGTAAAATAGGCAGCGTACTCCTTGAACGCGTAAACGACGTCTCATATCAAGGCTCATGTCACTAAACGACAGTCTAGGGCTCAGTGTAGAATCATTATAACAGCCGTCCTCTCGGTCGTCGTGCAGTACTCTTTGTCAGGAGTCAGGTTCACTGCTTCAACTGACAGGTTCATTCGAGGAATACGAAGAGTTCCTCGTATAACTTCCCACTGTATTAAAAGTAGATAGGTTTTACGCCGAAATGGCCATGTAGCAACCTTTTTACGCCAAAGCAGTCTGGAAATACTGCGTTACGTGGGTTATTCCGAAGCTATGTTTTACGCTGAACTAGCGTTGAAGCTCTGCTGTACGCCAATGGCTCTGAAGTCATGTTTCACGCCACCCAGTGCTGGAGCTCTTGTGTTATGCGGGCTTCCTACATATCGAGGGTTTTACGCGTATGATTCCCAGCGTATTTTTATGCTTCTACAATCAGCACCAACAAGCTCAATCAAGGTTGATCCTTCTGTCGAATAGCCCTCCAGTTCTCATCGACCACTTTCCAATCATCCTTTGACTGTCTCGATGTCGACAACAAACACCCTGATTACCTTTTTAGTCAAATTTTGTTGAAGCTCAGGTTCGACTGTATTCTTGAACTAGTTTTGAGCTGTATTTCATGAGACGATTCCCTCCTCCTCATCTCACCAATTCTAAATCCACCACTTTGAGTCTTGAACTGGTTTATTCAATACTCTCAAAATTTAATTCATAATTTTGATGTTTGAGAGATCAAATCAACTCTCAAAGACTTCCCATCATACTGTCATTTTTTGTCTCAGAAATTCATTTTGAGAGGAAAACTCCAAAAACAAATTGAGTAAAGTTTTAACCATAAATTCTTTTATTTGAGCTATTAACCTTGCCGCCAAATGGACTGTTTAAATTGACAAATTTTGGATTATTTCTTGACAGCAACTTTTTGAGATAGTACCTTTCTCATTGTAGGTCTGTTTTATGAATCGCCTTCACCTACGAGAATTTTGTATATACCCCTTTAACCATATAAATTTTTGATTCATTGAATCATTTGTATAGTATTTCTACACCCAAAGTTAGGGGTACGCAGTGAATATTCAAAATAAAAATTCCTTTTTTGGACGTCGTTCCTTTAATCAGGTTATCAGATCCTGAATCCAACATTACCATTAGATTCATGGCATCATTTTAGTCTAAATTAATATATATATTTTGCTAAATTTGGATATAAACTAATTTGGCCATATTTTTTGGTTTTCTGTAGGTCAGCTTTGGACCCGCCCGACTCTGAAATGATAATTTTTTTAACTTTGCTCAATTTTGGATTTCTTTTTTCTTATATGGATACTAAATATTTGGCATCATGCCCACATATTGGTGAAGTTTATTTCTGCGTTCGAGCCCAGTTGGAGGTATTTTAGTATTTAGGTCATTTTCGGGTCCAATACGTTAACTTTACCTATTTCATCTAGGCAAGTACTTTATACTTATCGCCTCTATTACTTTATAATTTTTATAGTACACATGTTATATTTACTAGACTCTTTATGTGATCGTTATACTATGAGTTACACTCGAGTGAGATTATTTTTCATTACTTTTGATTCATGTCATATTGTGATACGTGATCCACTAATCTTGTACCGTACCATGACTTGTGTACTTGAGTGATAGTCGGACAGAATATTATACTAGTAGGAACGTGGTCAACCCAAAACTATCACATGGTATACTAGTAAAAAATAACATTCGTACATTATATGTACAAGATTTACCCCTATCCTCCAAATGTCGAAACTGGTATTCTATTCACATAAATTATGTATAGTGATAATTATCATTATTTTCTCATGTTGTTAGTCTCTTACTCCCTATCATGTTTAGTTTTATCACTTATTTCTTCTCATATTTAGTCTATCATTCTTTTTAGTTCATATTTGTTCTATCTTTTATGTTCCTCATTTATAGAACTTGTTATTGTAGTCTATATACTATTTTGTGTAGCCTTATGTGTATTTTTTTTGTTCCAATTCTGATTGGATAATGTTGAATAGGCAATGATGAATTTTATCCTACTTTCTACGGTCCTTTGGAGGATGTAGTAGATGAGGTGGGCGTTGATGCTAAGTTGGACCAGGATAGGACCCTTGGAGGGGTTGTAGCTTTACCTAGTATCTATTTTTTCTTTTAGAACAATTTGACCAGGTTTATTCTCGAGGAACCTTTTTTTGGCATGTACGTATATTCTGGATTTAGGATTATGAACTTATTCTCCATAAGATATTATAAAAAAATTATGTATAGAGTGAAAAAATTTATTCAATTTGCACCAAAGAGAATAATTTTACGAAATAAAGGGATGGGATGCCACTTGTAATTACGTACGAAACCCAAACGTAGTAGGGTGCCACTACTAATGGTTCCCAACAGAAGAAAATAGTGGGACATCACTACTAATGGTGCCCCTTGTTAAAAATGGGCTAGGCATCATTTAAAATGGTGTTCTACTCTATTTTTGTTTTGCCTAGTTGGACTAGAACTTGGAGCATGGCAATCGCACTATGGATAAATATGCAACTGAGTTTAGTAGACTTAGTCATTTTGCCAAGTATATGGCTAGAGATCCATAGGACAAAGCTCAAGGATTCTGCAAGGGATTGGCTATGGAGATTCAGGTTATTGTTACATCTAGCATATCCAAGACCTATACAAATATCTAATGATAACTGAGATATAGACAGTATACTATTGCTGATAATTTGATGTAAGCTAGACGTACTCACGTACTCTTAACCGATTATTCAGGAGCGGGGTATCACATGGATAAAGCTCATCTGAGATAGAGGGTTTAAGATTGTGGTTGTCCCAAGAGAAGTATATTTATCGGACATACTCTAGTATCTTGGGATGGACGGGTCAAAAAAAGTGAGCACTCTCTTGCAATTAACGTCAAGCTCACTGCTGAGCAGTATCTATTAATTAGGGGTAAAAAAGTAAGATATGGAACTAGTTTTGTCTGCTTCAATAATGGGGAATCTCATGTTTGCTATAGTATGTACAATGCCAGATATTGCTCACCCAGTTGGCATAGTTAGCAGGTACCTTTCCAACCCAAGGAGGATACATTGGAGGGTGATCAAATGGATTCATCGTTATCTTCAGAACACTTATAGTTGGATACTTTAATTCAAGAATGATGAGCCAAAACTGCTTGGTTATACTGTATTGATATGGCTGGAGATGTTGATACCAGGAGATCGACTTTGGCTTATATGTTGAAGTTTAGTGGTGGTATAGTTTTGTGGCACTCTTGGTTTCAGAAATGGATTACCATGACTATGAAGGAGGCATAATTCATTGTAGTGACGGAAGTTTGCAAGGAGTTATTATGGATGAAGAAATTTCTACTGGAGATGGGGCTAAAGCAAGAGTAGTATATTTTGCTTTGCGATAGACAAAGTACTATTCTTCTTGGGAAGAACACGAATATATCATAGTTATTCGAAGCATAAAGTAACTCGATATTATTGAATATGAGATGTTATAGGTGAAGGATGTTGCGCTTGAAAAAGACCATATAAAGGACAATGGAGTGGATATGCTGACAAAGGTTACATAAAGGGGATAAATCGAGTATTACAGGAGGATCGTCAGAATGGTGAGCCCCTCTACCTAGTTGGGAGGGGGGAGCTTTGTTTGTGTTAGGCAGGGTTTCCAGCCTATGTAGAGAACACCTCAAAGTGCATGAAGACCATCTGTGTGCCAGAGAAGCTCGGAGAGTCGAAGGTGACAAGGGAAGCTTATTTCAGGCTCGTATCATAAGTTTGTACAAAGTGTATCAGAGAAGGCGATATACCGCTGGTAGCGGTATACCACCGTTATGCCGCTCAAGACATACTCCATTCCATAACATTCTAGTGTTATACCACGGTATATCGTCCTTTTTATTTTTGCTCTATAATAGTCTAGCGGTAGGCTGACGGTATATCGCCGACATACTGTTGTCGGGGCTAAAGGCTCAATTCAGGTGTTTGATATGCACCATTGGATTTAAATAAATGGTTTATGCAATTTTGGGATTATGGGTGTTCTAAATAAGGATTTACTAACCATAACCCCATGCATAACAATCTAAGGAGAGAGAATTGTCTAAGGTGCAACTCTCAAGGAAAGAAGAAGAAGAAGAAGAAGAAGAAGAAGAGATTCAAAAAAATCCAGGGACTGTTTGAAGGGATATCGCTCTAAGAAATTCTTCATTGCTTTGTTCTTGTCATCTCATCTTCGTTAAACCTATGTTCTTATTGTAATAATTTATGTTTATTACTTGAAGAGTTGTGGTGATCCGTGCGAATCGATATTGGAGTTTGTAAAGGAGTTTGTTTAGTTCCTTTATTTCATTATTGGAGGTTTTTTAGGTTGGAGTATGACTGTCCCATGGTTTTCACGCAGGGTCTTCCAAGTAAATATCATTGTTTTTTCTGTTGTGCTTGTGTGTGATTTGGATTTTGGAATAGTAAGTAGGTTGTATGTTTTCTCCGGTCCTCAACAAGTTCTTCGAATTTGGGGAATGGTTTTCGCATTTATTCTCAGCATCTCTTTGCCTCTCCAAACCTCTTCTCTATTGTGTGGCCTCCGAACGGACTTCGGTCACCCGTAGGTGCCATCTTCTGATGGATTAACTCCTTTTGAATAGTTGGTATCTCGCTACTCAAGTTGGCCGGTGATTCTGACACCTTACAATTTACCACCATGGATGTGCATGAAAACTCAGTACAAGCATTCTTGACACTTATCATACATGGTCCAAAAAATCCAAAATATAATATCGATATCTATACGCGGCCATTAGTAGATGAGTTGAAACAATTATGGGAGTTTGGCGTCCAGACGTACGATACGTCGGGAAAAAAAATACTTGTATATGATAGTTGCACTTATGTGGACTATTAATGATTTTTCTGTATATAGTATGTTGTCGGGATGGAATACTCATATGGAACAAAGTATTGTCCAATATGCATGGCAAAGAGTAAAACGTTCCGTCTTCAGCATGAAGGGATTTTGACTGCCATTGTTAGTTTCTACTCGCATCACATCCTTGGATAGTGAACATGAGGTCTTTAGAGTTAATAAACAAGAACTATCTCATCCATCTTCTACTAGTACATTAATTAACTTTAGAGGTGGTAATAGGATAACTTAAAGTATTTAAATTTCTTAACTATATAGTTTAATATCATTAATTATACTAATACATTAATTAACTATTTCATGCATAGGTTGATAAGAAGACGAAGGAGGGTGGTGATCTCTCGAAGAGCTGCTTTCACTGAGGTCTTCGAGCACACGAACGGGACCTACGTAGACAAGAAGGAGAGCAAGACATTTGTAAGTATTATAACTGTTATAAAATTTATGTTTTTTATACTATATAATTTGAACATAACATAAGCTGGTTGAAAAATCTTAGGATAGTCCAAAAAAGATTATGTAAAAACATCTTAAGATTCATTGTACTTTTGCATTTCTATCGAACATTTTGTGTCATTGAAGATCGGATTATAAATTTTTTTTACGGGAGTATTTTATTACGATATTTTTCTGGATTTTCAATAAACATTTTATGCCGTTGAAGGTCCAATTGCTTAGAGAAAAAAGAGTGTATAAAACTGATTAGGGAAAAGGACATAAACAACAGAGTATCCAGCAAGCTAATCATAAGTAAATCCTTGTTGAATCAAGAATTACATATGTTATCTATATAAATTATATTTTCAATCTAATGTAGGTAAATGCATATTCATGTTTCAAAATATTTAGTAGCTTCAGATTCAATTTGGTGCAGCTGGTCTGGTCGCCAACCAAAGGAGCAATCAAGCTCAGCCAAGTTTGGTTCTATGTTTCATCATAAGCTGCCGCAACAGACCACGTGCCTATCTCCATCGGATCCTTCGCCCAATGTCGTTCGTTCGTTCGAATGCTGCAACTTGAAGGAGAGTCTGTCCTACTATTTCTGTCTCATATTCTGTTTCTATCCTATTACATGTGAACTCTTCTTCTTTTTATACCGACTGAAGTCCATATGTAATTGGATGAAAACGAAATATGAGACAGAAATAGTAGAACATCAGATCTGGTATGACTTGAAGGAACTGTCGATTGTGGGATGCAGTAGATGACAGCGAACAGTCAAATCTTACGCCCACAACAACAGGAGAAGTAGGCAAGAAGCTCCCAACACGAGAAGGCTCGTCACTGATGACGACGGCGGCACCGCCATGGAACCGTCGCTGAATTCGTCACCGTCGAGGAACACCATCGTCTCGTTGACCACCGGCATCCCGGCAGTTGTAGTACTGTTGCTCCCCTGGTGGCCAGATTTCAGGCTGCCAAGTCCATAATCACACGGTGGTTAGAAACTCCCACCCGACTCTCAGTTGACTTACCAACCAATAATTAACCACAACAAAATTCTACCATCAATCATACACAAACCCCACTTTCCATTTCTGTTCATCCATCAAAAATCAAGTAGAAAGGATTTCCATATATCCATTCAAAGTTTGTCACGTGTCAAAACTACTGTAAAGTTCACCGGAACACTCTCAAAATATTTTTAGTTCGGATGAAATCATGAAATGACACACATTCATCCTAGTTTTGATGCATGAACAAAAATAGACTAAGACAACTAAAGAAATCCTAAGACCACGTTTGGTTTTCGGAATCGTATTGGATTAGAAAAAAATATATTCCTTTTTTAGATGCCAAAGAAAACTAATAAAAAAAAATGGAAATTGATATCCAATGAAAAAAAAAATGATTCATCTACTAATCTTATAGATTACTTTTTCACTTCCAATTATTCAATTGCTTTCCAAAACTTTTTTTTTTTTGAATCTTTTCAAACACCGAAAATAAAAAATAACTAAAATTATCATTTTTCAATTTTTTTTTTCTTTACTTTCTTCAGAGCCGGCCGCCTAAAGGTAAAGTTTTTTTTTATTTATTAGAGTTATTCGTATTTAACTTCCCAATTATTAATTATATCTTCATTGTTCTCCATTTTTATTTTAATTAGTACTACTTTTATTTTAAAAAATAGGTATTTTTCGTTGATAATTTAAATTATAATTAATAGATAATGAAAGAATAGATACAGCACCAGCACCAGCACTAACTAAAATAAAAGATACGATGAGTAAACGTGCCTGGTGGTGCTGGGACAGAACGTGATAACGTAGTCTGTGCCGGCGGCGCAGGTGAAGGTGGAGGTGGCGTCGTCGTAGGCGTAGCTGTACGCCCTCGGGCACGCGTTCTTGAAGAACTGCGAGTACGCCGAGGGCCTGCACGTGGTCGGGCTCCCGTACTCCCCGCTGCAGCAGTACTCCGCCGAGCCGAACGCCTCGCACGCGCTCCTGCACGCGAAGGCCACCCCCTGCCCCACCTTCAGGTCCGAAGGGCAGAGCGGGTTGAGATCCATCAGGCACCCGGTCGAGCTGCAGCTCCCGCCCCCCTGTGGGACCACCAGCACGGGGAGGTTGTAGCCGTCGACGAGGCTGACGTCGTAGAAGTCGAGCCCCCCGCTCCCGTTCAGGGTGAACTCGGCGAGGCTGGCGGGAGGGGCGGCGCCGCTGCCGGAGCACTCGAGCGCGCCGGTGCCGCAGTCGCCGGTGCCGCAGGTGAAGTTGGAGGAGCAGAGGGTGCGGGCCCACACGCGGCCGGACCAGGAGGCCGGGACCGCGACGGGCCTCGACCCGCCCCGCGCCAGCGCGAAGCCGGTGGTGGAGGGCGGGGCGGTGCCGGCGCCGGAGAGGATGCCGGGCCACACGGTGTAGTCGCAGTTGTTGTTTATGGTGAATGTCGCGGAGAGAGCTCGGTTCATCAATAAGGAGAAGGCGAACGAGGAGGAGAGGAGAACAATGTGGAAGAAGAAGTTTATGAGTGCCATGGCTGAGGAATTGGGGGAGGTGAGGGGGAGTATTCGTAGAGGGGACGTGGGGCCGGAGGTGGTTGATTTTTTTATTTGGGTGCAATGTCGGTAGCAGGCTGGTGCGGGGGCGGAAAAGGGTTTGGAGAATGGGTTGTGGTGGTTATACAAAGGAGAGGAAAGTTTCAACAAAATATCTTATCATATAATATTAGTTTGACTAGGGACTCAAAATAAGAATTTAGTGGAGATTTTTTTTTTTTTTAAACACTTAATTTTTGTTTACATATATTAAAAAAAAAACATGTAAAAAAAATATAATAATAATAATTAAAAAAAATAAAATAAATGTAGTTCAACAGTGGCTAATGGTCAAGTTTATAAAATTAAGAACTCACTCGGAGTAGACCAAATTTAAATTTTTTCTCCTTCGGTAAGTATATTAAAAAAAAAAGAAAAAAGAACTCACGAGTTATCCCAACATTTTATACATGGGCCAGTTTGGTTGAGGAGGGATAGGATGTGGGGGCTTCCACGGAGATTTTCTTTCTTGAGGTATAGTATGGTTGTTATATATATATATATATATATATATATATATATATATATATATATTTCAAAACTAATCTATTTTATTGATTACTCCAAATCGTGACATGATTGGTCCACGAACAAATACAAAGCAGGTCTTCAGGTAAGTTATTCTTTAAGACATACTTCCACTTGGGGACTATTTGACTATCTTAGATTTGGTGTTCTGAAATGGACTTAAACCCGCGTGTGGACTTAAAGGCTTTTATTTCAGGCGTTTGGATGAGTGGTGCAAGAAAGTGAGAAGTAACACTAAACTTGAATTAAGGGTGAGGATGGTTAAGTATATATATATATATATATACACACATATATATATATATATATATATATATATATTATTTGAGGGTGAAAATTTAGAAAAGAAAAGTTATAGAGAGTTAAGTGAAGATTTATTTAGTTTTTTTTAATCCATTTTTAGCTCCCAAATCGGGAGGTTAATAAAAAATATAAAATTTTTTGTTTAAAAGTCATAAATACTTATTATTTGTCTAATATAATATAGTGACATTTTTTTCAATTTTTGTTTTTTGTTTTTTGTTTTTAACTTGCTGCTCCATCTTCCTATCTTTTAACATTTTTTCATTCAGGTACGTCATCTCTTTTCGTTTTCTCTTATTATTCATCGTTGAAAATTATAAAAAAAATAAGACGACTATGTTTTTGATGCGTCTGTTGAGTTGATGACCACATATATTTGATGCATAAAAAAAAATCTTCGTGTGCCATCTCACCTCCAATGTTTTTGTGCATTTTTTTGTGCCATAAGATATTTCGAGGAGATATTGTAATGTCCTGCATCGCATGATGCATTACGCTGGTTCGATAATTAAAAGAAGTATTAAATCGAAGTCCCTAGTGATCAGAGTATCGCCTCGAGTTGGTTTAATGTACAAGTAGTGTGTGGAGTCCTTTTTAATCAGAGTATCGCTTCACAACGGACAAAGGCATGGTGTGTGCAACGCAGTTCGGATCAACGGGCTAGTTCTGAACATTGCGAGAGATAGTAAGATTTGAGCGATGGTGTGATCTTGCTTAATTTGGTCGGGTCGGAATGGAGGAGCACGAAGTGCTCGTATAGTTATTCAAGTTAAGAAGATCATGCATCACATCAGATCGCATAGTCGGAGTAATAAGTTGTATCTGCTCGGTAGAACTATAGACAAATCTAGATAAGGTGGGTGCGCTCTAGCTCTTTTTTTCTACTCCTTCATGTCCTTAATAAAATATACCCTTGTGTTCTTATAACATCATAGATTCAATGATGCTTGGATGGGATAAACATATAACCGTAAGGTACCACTGAGTATAAAACATTGAATAACTGTATCGAAGCGTGCATCAGTACACAAGAATCGAATAGGAAGCGAGCATATGTAGTTCGAAACCACGCAACTGTCTGTAAACCTCCAAAATTTTTAATTTCCCAATTTGCCTAAAAATTTGAAATTTGATCTTCAAAATCAATTCGTTGTGATCCTTATTATATTCATTATTAAGTGGTATTATCATTGTTGACTTATTTCCTAAATTCTCTATGTGGAATTTCAAAACAAATAGTATCCTTTAACAATAAAACTTACATCTTGTTATCAGTATCATTTATTTATTACTATATTAAGAATTGATTAATAACACTTGTTATAATTAATTTAATTCTAGTTTGAATTTCATTAATTAGTATTTATTTTATTTTATATTAAAAAAAACTTAATCAAATAATTCCTTAATTTATTCTTTGAGTCCCTAAATCATGTTCACCTTTTGCTACAAACAAGAAATCTTTTTAACACATTTCTTCCTAAGCAAACCTAGCCACAACAACTAGCTCATCCTTCTTCCCATTCCTATTGAATCCTGCCAAACGTTTGCCCCAACTCAACCAGGTGGATAAAGCTTGATTTCTTTTTCCTTCCTTTTCCTAGGCCATTTCCATCAACCCATCCATACCTTTTTTTTTTTTTTATCTAAATCCTCTGCTCCCATTTGACCTATCCACTGGAACCCTAACCACACCATCCTACAAATACCCCTCTTCGTTCAGGCATTGTTCATTAAAAACAACTGTCAGCAACACTGGAAGAGTACTTGTACCAGAGGACAAAATTGTACCAAAGAATTAACTATTAATTAATTGTTAAATAATTATGATTTAACTCATTATTTTTTATTAATTAATTATACTTTCCTACTTCATCTTCCATATCCAAGCTCTTTGAGAGGATATGGAGTGGGCCAAAATGATAAGGGACAGGAACTGTAGGTGCCAGGAAAGTAAACTTTGGGTTCAAAATACAAGCTTCAGCCAAACAGCTCCTTATAGTATTAGTTTATGTCTATTCTTATTTTCTCATTTACTTCTTGAATTTTTTCATTCGGATTTGGAACAAAGAATTTGACTTGAGGATTTTGTACTATTAAATTTATGCAAATTTTGACTGATCTTGTGTGCCAAGATTATCACTAGTTCGACAAAATTATCAGAAATTTGACGTATGTTTAAGTATGGAAAATCAAATATGCAAGATATGTTGAAATCCTAGTGGTGTGTCGAAAACCCATAACAACCCTAGCAGTTGGAATGGACAGAACTAATAATATATTAGTGATATGTTGGTCTTGTAGCTCTATGGTTGGTCTTGTAGCTCTATGCTTTATGCCAGCATGCACGCCTATAAACTATTTCACCACTTGGTAAGGAATCTTATAAGGGAGTGATTTTGATGTCCCTTTTATTTTTAATGCCGAGGTTACAAAGATGGACTAAAAATTTGTGTTAATCGAAGATCGCAAGTCGATTACTGCTTTTATTGGTCTTATGTAATCAGATTATAAACTGACTTTAAAAACTGAAATCTTGCAACAAATAAATGATGAAAATAGATATTGTTCTTCTCTTTGCAATCACAATTGCTACAACGAGATAGAACAAAATTAAGAGCAAGAAGATGGAGACATAAGAGAAAACTTCTTGTTGGGTGATGAAGATCACCATTGCGTAAAGCAAAATTCGTCCTTTTTCAGATGATTTGTTTACAGGAACCAGCAAGTTCAATTAATGAACTTCTGGAACGCTCCATTGTCAACTCTGTGAAGAAATGAATGGACGAACTCGAAGGATAGAAATTCATGGATGGGTGGAAGTTGTTGTAAATCCCTACGTAGCACACACACACACACACACTCTCTCTCTCTCTCTCTCTCTCTCTCTCTCTCTCCTGCATATCTCGTGAAAGAGAAAATAAGTTATTATATATAGGAGAGATAAAACCCCAAATCCTAATACGGTCGACGTCGCTCAATCTCGTAAGATTCAGATCAATTTAAATCGAATCTCAACATATAAGGAGTGGTTTTAACTTATTATCCACTATATATGCCCACTCATCACAATCTACGCACATATCGCACAATCAACGTAGCCTCACAGACTACACAAACTAACACAACTCATGCAACCATGCAAATTATGTTAATTGCACAAGCAGCGTAAGCCACGCAAGTAGCACAAGTCGTGCAACCAACGCATAACTAGTGGGCCGCATGAAGACTTCGTCTTCTCCAAACAGCAGGTTCGGCCATGGCAAAAGATCAAAAAATTAAAATTTTATTTTGTCCATAAAATCCTCATTGTAAGTCCCAATCGAGTGAACCAAAAGCCAAAACTTTTAAAATTGAAAGCTCTATCATGTAGCAAAAACTGCTTTTCTAAAATACTTGTTTAATAGATCAAAACCAAGAAAAACTCATAAAACCCATAAAATCTTAAGTTAGAAATATAGATCTACTAAAAAATACCCATCAAAACAGAAAACTCCAAGTTCTAAAAGTGCTTAGAAACACATAATAAACTAATAATATGGAGGATTTCTCATTTCTCATGCAAGATGTACTTGCCTATGGAAAGGGGAGATAAAACATAAGAGAGAGAAAGAGAATGAAGTAATGAAGAGAGGGAAGGAGAAGTTGGCTTATATACGGTAGGGTTGAGGGTTGAACCATGGGTTCTCATAACTTGAACCAACCCAAAAAATGAACCATAAACAAGGTTAAACCAAAGAATGGGTCTAGTCTCCATGCACATGCAACCATGCTAAAATAAAATATGTTTCAAATACGTATATCGGGAACGGGGAGTGACACATATCATTTGTACTCAAGGGTTCCACACTGAATTACTATCAGTGGACCTCACACAGAGAACTTGTGTCTTTAGCATCGGAGTCGGAGCCGTATGTGGAGCCATATATGGATGTCCACGACCACGCTGATTACAACGACGGGTGCATGAACAAGGTTTTCAACGCTACCAGACCTAGTTTTGATTCGGATAATCATGATGCCGGTGAGGAGGCACCGAATATCGATGCTGCAAAGTTCCTGGAGTTACTGGAGAATGCAAGGACTCCATTATATCCTGGTTGTGAGGATTATTTACCGTTGGAGGTGGTTACAAGACAGTTGAGCATCAAGTCCAATTTTAACATGTCGCAAGAATGTTACAACCAACTGATGGAGTTGATTATAGAGATCTTATCGGCGGGTGCTAAGTTACCTAAATACTTCTACCGGTCTAAGAGGATGGTGAGATCGCTCTAGATGGGATACGAGAAAATCGATGCATGTCGCAACGGGTGCATATTGTACTACAAAGATGACAATGATGAAAACGTGTGCAGATTTTTTTGTACTGATCGGTACAAGGCAAATTGTACAGGAAGTTCAGCTGGTACAAGGAAGCTGACCGATTCGGTGCAAGAAAGCCGATCGGTACAAGGCAAATGGTACAGACTCATCTCCTAGACTCATCGCGGTGGCCCTCCTCCTCTGGATCAACAGTAGTTGTTTTTTGGACTGACTCATCGACATCTAGTTAGGACCATTTATTTGTTTTCAGACTTTTAGCCCATGATCTTGGGTTATTTATGTACTGAGATAGTGTTTCAGACTTTATTTGTTTACATCCAGTAACAGTTGTGATGCTTATCGGATATATTTTTTCAGTTAATTTGTATGATACATGAGAATTTGCTGGATATTTATTTTCAGACTTCATTTATTGAGAATGTGTCTATTTCTTTTAATTTTAATTTATTATTTATATTGAATGCATGCGAATTTACTAGTGTTGAGTGTTCCACCGGAGGGATCGACAAACCCAGAAAATTCAAAGGAGGGTTGGTCCGGGTCATTCTATTTTTATGAATTGGGATATTGCAGGGATATATGACAAACTGCAAGCAGATATTTATTCCAAATTAATTTTGTTTGCAATTTAGCGACATTCAGCGACGTATATAAACGTCGCTAAATACGTAAAAAACTGTATCAGAACGTCGCTAATTATGTCGTTAAACATCGCTAAATTGCTGACATGGCAGTATTTATCAGGTTGGCCTAAAGTCGCTAAATGTGTTGCAAAACGTCGCTAAATAAAAAAATATTAGCGACATTTAGCGACACAAAACACGTCCCTAATATAGCGACGTTGCTTCGCTAAACGTCGCTAATATGAAAAATATTAGAGACATGAATACGTCGCTATAGCGATATTTTGCGACGTTTTCCCTGTCAGCGACTAGCTTAAACGCAACTTCAATGAAACGTCGCTAAATTTTTTTAGCGATGTTTTTATGCCATTTAGCGATATTTTTAGACGTCGCTAATTTGATTTATTCTGGTAGTGGTTGGCGTACTAAGATGAAGTGATAGCCTCACTAGGTCGCTAGACGATAACCTGGGTTTGCGTGCCCAGAGATTCTCTGTATTTAATGCCTGATATTCTTGAGTGTTGTGCCAGCTTGTCAACTGTCATGTTCATTACATTTAATATTTGAGGAAACACGAAGATTCTATGCGACTGTGTTATGGCTCATAGTAGGCTACGGAGACAAATCGAGGGGAGTACGCCTCCACTTCATTATCTGGAACTTTGAGAGTAGTACGCTACTACTTCACTATCTGGAGCTTTGATGGCTAGTACACCATTGTTCTTTTGCGTACTTTTTATACTTCTACACCTTAGTCTAAGATACATTGGTTTGTTCAACATCCTAAAGCGAGCTGGAGATGTCGTTTATCATTCACACTTACTCCTTTGCTCCATAAGGGGTATGATGTATTTCATGTATCTCAGCCGCGTAAGTATGTTTTAGATCCGAACCACATCTTCGATCACTCAATATAGTCATAGGTACAGACTTATCCTACAAGGAACAACCCATTTATCTTTTGGATCGAAAGAAGAAGGTTCTCAAGAAATAGACTCTCAAACTTGTTTGTGTTATAACTTGGGGCCATCACTCCCCAGGTGAGTCAACGTGGCGAGGACAAGATCATAGCCATATTCCTATATGTATTCCACTCTGGAGGTATATTCCTTTTTATATCTTTGTACCAGATATACCTTTGTACCTTTTTACTTAAAAAAGTATTATGTCAATCTTAAGAAATGTAACTTTCTTACCAACCAACTCATCTTCTTGAAATTTTTGATTAGCTTTGATGGCATCAATGTTGATGAAGAGAAGATTTGAACAATTCATGACTGGACTACTCAAAAAATGATGACTAAAGAACAACGCTTCCATGGTCTTGCCAACTTCTACCAACAATTCATCCGCAACTTCAGCAATACTGTTACACATGTGACAGAATGCATGAAGACATGTAGATCTCCTCAGCTTTCAATATCATCGATCTTTATGAGTGATGAGTTCTCTTGAAGCAGGGGAAGACTGATGTAGTGTGGATTCCAATTCCGAATACTTCCATAATTTTTTTTTCTTTCCTTTTTTAACTTTATATTTTTTATGATAGAGTTGTTAAGAATTCTATTTGTTTTAGGACTCTAATTTTGACTCTATCTCTTATTAGGAAAGCCTCTATATTTAGTTTTTTAAATATTTGATTAGTATTAGAGTTTGTGTTTGATTAGGATTAGTTGTCATAAAAGTCCTATAAATAGGCACATTTTTGTACCCAATTGGATAATAATTTTTAATCAATAAAATTTTTCTTTAAGTTCTGAAATTTGTTGTCTTATTTTTTTGGTCGTGGACTCCACTGTTCCGTAGATTCAGAAACCCCTCGCTTGATGTTTTCAAGCAACCTTCGTACGGACCCCTCATTAGGCCATCCATCGGAGTTTTGCTGCACCGTTTTGCTCTCACCAAGCAACTGTGGTCTAGTTATCGTCACCACCGATCGATTTGGTCATTTCCTGGCACGAAGGTAAGTCTATTCCGCTATTACGTTGTGTAAAAGTCGCGACCTTTGGACAGCGTAGATGAATTTGAGGAATAATCAACAACAGTTTCGAGAATGCACTACATTTTGTTGTTGAATAACTTATGTAAATTAATGATTTTGGTCATACTTTTATAAATAGTTTATGTAATATATAGTTTTGGATTGTTGAAATGGAAGTGTATTTTGTGTTATTTGTATTTCCATTCTAAAACTTTACGGACAATAATCATGGATACAAGTACCAATGTATTCGTAGGAGAGATTAATTTTGAACTCGTCTCACAATATTTTGGTAGTGGAATGTGAAGTAATGAATGCGGCATTTTGTGTGGAATAAGATTTTCTTATATACAAAGCGCCTAATTAAGGCATCAAACATACCA
Source organism: Iris macrosiphon (assembly GCA_036927795.1). Classification (NCBI taxonomy): domain Eukaryota; kingdom Viridiplantae; phylum Streptophyta; class Magnoliopsida; order Asparagales; family Iridaceae; genus Iris; species Iris macrosiphon. The sequence continues at coordinate 7,661,714 of JAYESA010000014.1, forward strand.
ACTTATTTTTACTTAAAGCTTTGAACTTGTGGAATCTGCCCATGAAATACACCTTGAACCCCAAAAAGTAAAACGAGCGAGAGATATACAGCTATAACTTTATTCCACTTAGGAACACAACAAGACTGCTAAAGGCACATATTGCACAATAGCATTCAAATACAAAGAAACTCAGAAAAGGAAGTACATGGTTATTACACAAGCCAAAACATCATGAGATTTAACTTAGACTTCCATCCCTATTTTACAATATTTTTGTAGGGACTTTTCAGTGATATATCTCGATGATCGAACGCAGTCCGAGTGCAGGCAGTATCTTGTATTCTTTGAATCCAACCTCGTCGAAAAGCGCTTTCCATTCAGCTTCAGTTCTCTGCTTCCCCGTGGTATGAACCATCATGTGGATATCGAAGTGAAGCTGCGTCTCGGCCTGCATGGGATGCACACCTTCTGAAGTGTCTATAACTTTGTCTATTATGATTGCTTTTCCTCCTTTTTCCTTGGTCGGAATGCTTTTCTTGCAGTTTTTCAGTATTTTGACACATTGCTCGTCGCTCCATCCGTGCAATACCCACTGCAAATAAACAGATGAAGTTTAGAATGAGAAGCCTCTCATGATCAACTAGCCTCAAGATCTTGAAGGCGTAGATTCACAAAAAATACAGAGGCAGGGCTACACATGGGCACGGCAGAACTACACCCTGGCGAAAAAATTTGGAAATGTTTTCTTAGTTATATTTTATTCTTAGCCAATGGATTTGATGTATACAAAATTTTAAGTGATAAATAAAGTTTCAAAAAATTAATATTTTAGGCAGAATGATGCTAGTGTCACGCCCCGATCTTCCGCAGGCAAATCGGCCGTTCCCGCTAGGCGGAAATCACCCTCGCCAGCGCTCCCGCGGAACGATCGCTTGACCCATCCGGACGTGATATCGCACGAGCGTGAACCGCGCCCGTGTAAGGCCGTGATTCATTGGCTGGCGGTAAGAGTTCTAAGCCACAGAGTCGCATAGATTGTCCGAGTGCAGCGGAGTCATGAACGCATAGCGATTCGGTAACAAGTTCTCTGAGTTGACAAATATAGCGGAAGCATTGAAACACAAGTTAAAGTAAAGCAAGCTCTTTATTGATATAAACAAGTGTTACAGGCGGCGTATAGCCGAGATTACAAGTCGCTCAAGCTTCTCTCTCTGAAACAGTAAAGGCGTGCCAAGTGGCTACATTTATGGAATGTTTGTTCAGGCGATGTTCAGGCGAGTTCGGGCTATGTTCACAACATTATGTCTTGTAAATGTGCTTCAGTTCCGGACGCACCGTTGCTTCGGAGTGATGTCCATGCCTTAGCACGCAGGTTGCAGGCGTCCGCACCGAACGAGGTTCTCCCGCACCCTGCACACAAACTGGTAGATTATCAGTACATTGAATGCACTGGTGGGGAAGCTACTCGCCCACTCGACAAATCCAAACACGTAATACAGGTTCCGTGCACAACTATTAAATTGTCTTTCTAGTTGCCTTAGGATCAGTTTTATGCAAGTATGGAATAGCCTAATGTGTCGGGCAGTGCGCCGTGCGATGTTTGAGGAAACACGGCGAGACTTACCAACTTACCATCTCCTTCCCTGTCCAAGGCAAACATTGAGACAAAACATGTTAATTCACACACGACAAGTATAAGCATTCAGAAGGCAAGCATATGCAAACACGAGGGTCGTTTTAACAGGATCGTTCAGGTGTTTAGTTGTTCTTGATGCGATGCAGTGACTCGCATGCGGATAGCCGCTAAGCGAGGATGACTTATCTATATGAACACGGTCGCTGGCAAAGCCATTATGGACGTAGCCGAGGACAAGGATAGCATGCTACGAGAGTACACGATGCGCTGCAAGCTACCCAGTCCCGAACACGACGACTACACACGAGCTCCATCCGGACCGGATTGGCCCCAGTGTCCCGGTGACCGTCCGTAGAACTAGTCCGCGACATGCATAATTGGGGTCTTCCAATTATCACGAGATACACGAGAACACGAGAACACGCGTGCACTAGAACAAGAGAACACGAGAACATGAGTGCACGAGAACACGAGTACACGAGTACACGGGATACTTGAATCATGATTCTGTACAGTGAATATCTTGCCTTGATGCATTCCCCTGGTTCGGGGCTGCCTGGTGACCTAACGGTCCCGGATACTTGCAGGGTCAAACATGCACGGAACAACTACTTAGTAGTCTCCCGGAGTTGGATGAAAATAAGGCAACATTGAAGCAGACAAGCATGCGTTTCTAAGGAACATAAGCAGGCACGTTGCTCGGACCCGAAGGTAAGCCAAGAGTTGAAACCGTTAAGGGACTTAGCATGCGAGGGTCTGAACATAAGCAGTGTTTCAATTTCCATGTTCTAGCATAGCAATACAAGTTGGGATTATTCCCTTAGCTAGGTGCGTTGGATTTATTAGCATGCAGGGGGTGATTCACCTAGCGACTAGCATAAATATTCTAGATTTTATGTGTGCTGGCTAAGCAAAGACAAGTTCACCGTAGCCACCCACCTTAGCGATGGTTCGCCTCGGTAGAGCGATACGCCTGAGCGAGCCTCTGAAAGTCCAAGCCGAATTCCTGTAGGGGCAAGTCTGGATATCTTTTGCTTCTCTTTTGAGGCAAGGCGGGTCGGGACAGTTGTACTATTGCCGTTTGAGATGGCAGTCCGCTTGAGCGGAACGGGGTGTTACATCCTACCCAACTTAGAAAAAGTCTTGTCCTCGAGACTTACTAAGGACAAGCAGTGATCTAGGGTTGAGGCAATCCTAGACAAGTCGTTGCACTTGTTCATTTGGAGATTCACTTGCACAAGCATCGAAATCAGCATATCGCTTAGACTGGATCGTGCGCACTTTCGAAGGTACCCTCTAGCGTGAGCACGTCAACCAGCTCAGTGATAGCGAAGTCTCAGCACTCGAGTTTCACCTTTTCCTAAGTCTTGGATGATGCACTAGTTCAAGGCGTCCCTCGAATAGATGGATTCAACCAAACTTAGAGTTAGTGAAAATCGGACAAGCTACTAGCGATACTCTCAAGGGTTCGCACAGGTTGGCACAAAGGCCACTCGCAGCATACAACCAGACAAGCAATCATATCATTCAAAATGCATTTTGAAAGTATTTAGACTTATTGTTGGAATATCCCATCGAGGCATTGAGAGAGAGCATGCACATAACCCACGAACGAGCTTTCGAAATAGAGATATCGAATCGAAGTCCAAAGGCTTAGAAGCCAGGCTCTGATACCAACATGTCACGCCCCGATCTTCCGCAGGCAAATCGGTCGTTCCCGCTAGGCGGGAATCACCCTCGCCAGCGCTCCCGCAGAACGATCGCTTGACCCATCCGGGCGTGATGCCGCACGAGCGTGAACCGCGCCCGTGCAAGACCGTGATTCATTGGCTGGCGGTAAGAGTTCTAAGCCACAGAGTCGCACAGATTGTCCGAGTGCAGCGGAGTCATGAACGCATAGCGATTCGGTAACAAGTTCTCTGAGTTGACAAATATAGCGGAAGCATTGAAACACAAGTTAAAGTAAAGCAAGCTCTTTATTGATATAAACAAGTGTTACAGGCGGCGTATAGCCGAGATTATAAGTCGCTCAAGCCTCTCTCTCTGAAATAGTAAAAGCGTGCCAAGTGGCTACATTTATGGAATGTTTATTCAGGCGATGTTCAGGCGAGTTCGGGCTATGTTCACAACATTATGTCTTGTATATGTGCTTCAGTTCCGGACGCACCATTGCTTCGGAGTGATGTCCACGCCTTAGCACGCACGTTGGAGGCGTCCGCACCGAACGAGGTTCTCCCGCACCCTGCACACAAACTGGTGGATTATCAGTACATTGAATGCACTGGTGGAGAAGCTACTCGCCCGCTCGACAAATCCAAACACGTAATACAGGTTCCGTGCACAACTATTAAGTTGTCTTTCTAGTTGCCTTAGGATCAGTTTCATGCAAGTATTGAATAGCCTAATGTGTCGGGCAGTGCGCCGTGCGATATTTGAGAAAACACGGCGAGACTTACCAACTTACCATCTCCTTCCCTGTCCAAGGCAAACATTGAGGCAAAATATGTTAATTCACGCACGACAAGTATAAGCATTCAGAAGGCAAGCATATGCAAACACGAGGGTCGTTTTAACAGGATTGTTCAGGTGTTTAGTTGTTCTTGATGCGATGCAGTGACTCGCATGCGGATAGCCGCTAAGCGAGGATGACTTATCTATATGAACACGGTCGCTGGCAAAGCCATTATGGACGTAGTCGAGGACAAGGATAGCATGCTACGAGAGTACACGATGCGCTGCAAGCTACCCAGTCCCGAACACGACGACTACACACGAGCTCCATCCGGACCGGATCGGCCCCAGTGCCCCGGTGACCGTCCGTGGAACTAGTCCGCGACATGCATAATTGGGGTCTTCCAATTATCACGAGATACACGAGAACACGAGAACACACGTGCACTAGAACAAGAGAACATGAGAACACAAGTGCACGGGAACACGAGTACACGAGTACACGGGATACTTGAATCATGATTCTGTACAGTGAATATCTTGCCTTGATGCATTCCCCTGGTTCGGGGCTGCCTGGTGACCTAACGGTCCCGGATACTTGCAGGGTCAAACATGCACGGAACAACTACTTAGTAGTCTCCCGGAGTTGGATGAAAACAAGGCAACATTGAAGCAGACAAGCATGCGTTTCTAAGGAACATAAGCAGGCACGTTGCTCGGACCCGAAGGTAAGCCAAGAGTTAAAACCGTTAAGGGACTTAGCATGCGAGGGTTTGAACATAAGCAGTGTTTCAATTTCCATGTTCTAGCATAGCAATATAAGTTGGGATTATTCCCTTAGCTAGGTGCGTTGGATTTATTAGCATGTAGGGGGTGATTCACCTAGCGACTAGCATAAATATTCCAGATTTTATGTGTGCTGGCTAAGCAAAGACAAGTTCACCGTAGCCACCCACCTTAGCGATGGTTCGCCTCGGTAGAGCGATACGCTTGAGCGAGCCTCTGAAAGTCCAAGCCGAATTCCTGTAGGGGCAAGTCTGGATATCTTTTGCTTCTCTTTTGAGGCAAGGCGGGTCGGGAAAGTTGTACTATTGCCGTTTGAGATGGCAGTCCGCTTGAGCGGAACGGGGTGTTATAGCTAATGTCGCTATATCAATTAAGAAACTAGGACCCATCGAACCTCCAAAAATCCCGATGGTATCATGTTGGGTGCATGTTGAATGAGTAGACATAACATGAACATTCTAAAATTTAGTATGACACACGAAATGCATTTATAATCTAGCAGATCTACTTTTGCATAGGTTGAAGATTTGTGGAAAGAAATAATGTTTTAGGTAGCGAAATCATATAGGGCTAATCAGGTAGGCTCCAGCGAACCCATTTTTTTCGTACATATTTTTTGTTTTTCTTCTGTCCACCTGAACTCAAATTAATTTCTGATTCCGTCCTTGATTTTAGGTATCATGTTGGATACAAGATGAATTGGTAGACATACCATGAACACTCCAAATGCATTTTATTGAGTTATGGGGGACTTATTTAGTCCCACATCAGATAGAAGATAAGGAGGAGTCTAGCCTCCTCATTTATATATGTACCCCCTCTCTTGAAAGTAAGTCAATCAATTATTTTCTCTCTATATGGTATCAGAGTCAAAGCTCTGAATCCTTTTTCCAAACAAAAAAAAAACATTCCAAGGAGACTTTCCCCCCCTGTCTCTCACCCGATTCTCCCCCCCCCCCCCCCCCGCCCCAGCCTTCCTCTACCCGGGTGGAAGCCCCTCCCCCCCCCCTCGCCGCCTTCATCTGTGCGTGGAAGCCCTCCTCCTCCAGTGTCGTCGACATTCCATGCGGGTTTGCCTGCGGGTGTCGTCAAATCCGTCGTTGGATCGTGGATAATTAGAGAGGAACTCTTGTGTGATCCTCTGATTTCGATCTCAACGTGGATTTTGAGATTAGAGAGCATACTTCCTGGAAAGTTTTACACAAATCTCTATTTCTAGCCCTTGTTCAGGCAAGTTCTATCCATCGTGCATTTCTTATGCCGCATGAGTTGGGGTGTGTACAGATAGATGGAGAAATTTGTGATTGCATGTAGGCACATAACACGTGTTTGAGTTACGTTTGACCTCGTCCATGTGTGCAACTGTAGAGATGGAAACACCTGTGACTAGTCAGGAGTTGAAAGAGATACTAGAGGGGGTAGCCAAGGTATTTCAGGCCAAATTAGAAGAGACCTCATCCAGTAGGGCAGTCGTGCCCGCACCAGAACCGTCGCAGGTGACAAAGAAGATAAAGTTGCTACCAATGATATCAAACTTGAGGGAACGAGAAACTACCTAAGTTGGTCTAGGAGGGCGCTGTTGAACCTTCGGACCAAGGGGCTTGAAAAATATGTGAAGGGAGAGTGCACTGAGCCAAAGGATAAGACGAGTGCTGAGTGGAGCACATGGAGTCACATTAATTCTCTGGTAGTCACCTTAATTCTCTGGTATTTTCTTGGTTGCTGACTTTTGTGTCTCCATCCATAGCTGGGATGGTGGAGTCGATCTGCAGTGCAGTTGATGTCTGGACGACATTGGCTAGGATGTACTCTAGAGCTGGGAGTGTCATGATGATGATGAAAGTTGAGGAGAATATTGATGCTACCACACAAGGGGAGAAGCATTATGTAGTGGAGCTACGTTGCTTATGGGAGGACTTGGACTTCTATGATCCGCTATCATTACAAAATTCGACAAATATTCTCCTTGGAAAATAGTACCTTAAGCGTAGGCGTGTGGCTCATTTTCTCAAGGGTCTGAACCTGCAGTTTGAGGCTAGGAGAACAACAATGTGTCAATTGTCATCTTTTTCGTCCTTTGATGAGGCTGTTGCATCAATAGAGCAAGAGGAGATCTGACAGAAGGTGATGAAAGGCGAGACCTCACCAGTTGTCCGTTCTGCATTGGTGGTTTCTAGTGCTCCCAACAACGATGACAGGGAGTGCTACAATTGCGGGAAGAAAGAAAACCTCAGCAACAACTTCCCTCAACCCCGTAATTCTGGTCATGGCCGATGAGGTAGAGGACAGAGAGGTGGACGTGTAGGTCAAGGAGGTAGGGGACGCGGAGGCCGGGGAGTTGCTCACCTAGCTGTGATGGAGGTGACCGCTACCGAAATGATTGGAGCTGAGATGATAGAGCTGGAGGAACTACGTCAGTTCAAGCTTCAGGCTGAGAGTTCTAAGGGCAAGGGACTGGCCACTCAGGATCTGGATAACACTTCCTACCTTGGGTAAATATACTCTGGTTCAGGCAATTGCATCCACTAAATCTCATACTGGTTGGATCATAGACTCCGATGCATCTAGGCATATCACAGGTGCATATAGTGTTGGTAAATTTTTTTCCCCTGATACTTCTAATCCTCTTATCTTGCTTCATAGAACTTCTAGAGTCAATGCTGGAAAACCTCTAGCTAAGTTTGGCAGTTAGGATACTGACATTGCATATTATATTTCATATGCATCAACTCCACCTGCAAATAAGTCTTTTCTTGCATCATTAGATTCATTGCTTGAACCTAACAACTGGCAGGTAGCTAAGCAAGATCCTAGGTGGTTGAGTGCCATGCAGGAGGAACTTCAGGCCTTGAAGAAGAACGACACATGGGAGCTGGTACCACTGCCAGTTGGGAAGCTTGTTGTTGGATGTAAATGTGTTTATACTGTTAAGCAGACTCCAGAGGGCAAAATTTACAAGTACAAGGCCAGATTGGTTGCAAAAGGCTATAGCCAAACTTATGGTATCGACTATGACAAGATATTTTCTCCAGTCGCAAAAATGAGCACTATGTGAGTGTTGGTGTCATGTGCTGCCAACTTCAATTGGCAACTATATCAGCTAGATGTCAAGAACGTATTTTTGCACGGGGATCTCCAGGAGGAGGTGTATATGGAGATTCCACCAGACTTTGCTAATTCACAAGCAACGGGGAAGGTATGCAAATTGAAGAAGTCTTTGTATGGGATAAAGCAGTCCCCGAGAGCATGGTTTGATAGATTCAGGCTTGCAGTCTGCGGTATGGGATAAAGGTAGTGTAATGGAGATCAAACTGTGTTTTATCGGCACTCTAAGACTCGTATCACTGTTCTTGTAGTCTATGTTGATGATATTGTAATTACTGGAGACGGTACTGAGGAGATCCTACGGCTGAAGAAAAGGCTTGGAGATGAATTTGAAGTTAAGGATCTGGGACAGTTGAAGTACTTCCTTGGAATTGAAATTGCAATATCACAAAAGGGTATAGTACTTTCTCAGCGAAAGTACGCTCTGAAACTTCTTTCAGAGACAAGAATGCTGGGTTGCAGGGTTGCTTCTACTCCTATCGAGCAGAATCACAAGTTGTGTGCTGATGGTGGTGCATCCGGTGAGTTAGGAACAATATCAAAGATTAGTTGGTCGGCTCATATATCTATGTCATACGAGATCTGATATTACTTATGTCGTGAGTATAGAGAGTAGATATATGCATGATCCCAGATAGCAGCATATGGAGGCAGTTAGGAGAATTCTCAGGTTAATTAAAGGAAGCCCAGGAAAGGGATTATGGTTCAGATGTTCTGGACATCTGAGAGTTGAAGGCTAGTGTGATGCCGATTGGGCGGGTTGTATGAACGATCGCAGATCCACTAGAGGTTACTGTATTTTTGTTGGAGGCAATCTTGTATCATGGCGCAGTAAGAAGCAAGACGTAGTAGCTTGGTCTACAGCTGAGGACGAGTGCAGGGCTATGACAGTTAACCTGTGCGAGATGATGTGGATGAAGAGTTTGTTGGCTGAGATGCGTTTGTTTAGAGGAGACTCCATGCAACTTGGTGTGACAACAAATCAGCAATTGATATTGCAAACAATTCAGTTCAGCATGATCGTACCAAACATGTGGAAATTGATCGGTTCTTCATCAAGGAGCAACTGAATAGAAAAGTTTTGACTTTGAGCTATATGAAATTAGCCGAGCAGTTAGCTGATTGTTTAGCTAAAGGTTTAGATCCTAGAGAATTTGATACCTTTTGTAACAAGATGGGGATGAATGATATCTATCGTCCATCTTGAGTGGGAGCGTTGAGTTATGGAGAACTTATTTAGTCCCACATCGGATAGAAAATAAGGAGGAGGCTGGCCTCCTCCTATACATATGTACCCCTCTCTTGAAAGTAAATCAATTAATTAATTTTTTCTTTATACATTTATTAACCAACCTCCCGCACAAATTAAAAATAAGATTAACGATGAGACAATGAATTCTTAAAAAATAATAATATTCTATCCCTCGAAAGTATTCCTCCAAACTATTCCTCCTGTGACAAGTGGTAACTAAGCATGATAAATTTTAATAGCATTATTTAGAAAGAGCAAGTGTAGGACTATACCTTGAGTATGAGTGCATCAGCGGGAGGGATGTGGTCGAACATGTCTCCTCCCACATACTCCACCTTGTCGCTCTTCTTCTCCAAAGCCTCAATCATATGCGGGAGGTCAAAAACAGTGCACTTCACGTCCGGATACGCATCGGCGATCGCCAGCGCCATCGTCCCCGTCCCACCCGCCACTTCCACCATTGTCCTCACCCCCCGGAACACCTCACCGCAGTCCTCGACGAGCACCTTCGAGATCGCCCCGGAGTCGCTCCCCAGGCCTTCTCGTATCAGCCTGCCGAACCCGGGCATCGTGCCCGTCGCCTCCCAGATGAACGTGCCGTGCGCCTTCTCGAACGCGGTCGACGGCTCCTCGGACCTGAACCACGAGCTCAGAGACTGCCACGGGAACAGAAGGGACTCGTCGAGCATGAGCTCGATGAATGGAGTGATGCAAGCCCCCTTCTTCTCCTTGATGAGCGGAATGGAGTTGGTAGTGAGTGAGTAAACGTCCTCATTCGAAGAAGACTCGGAAGAGGTCGTGACTGTGAAGAAACCATTGTGGACGAGGAGGTTCATGAAGCGTTGGAAGTTGGGGATTCGTATGGGTGGGATGGAGAGCTTGGTTGCGAGCTCGGTGAGGGTCATGGGTTTGCCATGGCTGTGGACTGCGTCGGGAACGCCGAGCTCGATGGCGCATTTGAGGGAGAGGGAGTTGATGAAGCTGAAGATGTGGCGCCATAGGTGGGATTGAGCTTCAAGTAGCTCTTTGGAGCTTGCTCCTTCGGCTTTGGTGGTGGATGATGCCATTGTAAATTTTTTTTTTTTTTTTTTTTGGATATGTCGTTCGTTCGTTCTTGGTGCGGGTGGTAGTCTGGTAGATGATCTTTTGCTATCAATAAATAGAAGTTGATGATAAAGACACGTGGTGCAGTGTACCTATTCATAACCCTAACACGTGGTACTTGCATGCAACTTTGATTGGTGACATGGCAATTCTCAAAAGTGTTGAAACACAATCTATTTTTGTTTACTTACCATTATTGGTCCGCGGCTTAGTGGGATATTGTTGGTTACCAAAGGGGCTTCGTCGAATATTTTCTTAAAAACTTAGTTTCTAATTCTGTAGAAAAAAACATATAAAAAAAAATACAATTATTGGGATAAAGTTTATTTTTCACTCAAAAACAATGTTTTAAAAATCGAATGTAATAAGAAATTGGGTCAGGTCAAACTGGTTTAACCAGTTGGTTCAACACTGAATTAATCGAAGTGGCACAACTTCAATTTCTTTTGATATTAATTTTTATAAAAAATATTTATTTACAACCAGTTTTTATAAGACAGTGGGTCAACACTGATCCGACCCGAAAAAAACAATCGGCCTCTCATCTAAGTTCAATATGAAAGACTTAGGAAAAGCTGATGTTATCCGCGGGATAAAGATTACCCGGACGGATACTGGAGTGGCACTATCACAGTCCCATTATATTGAGAAGATGCTCACATGCTATAGATATCTGGATCTTTCATGGATCGATACTCCGTACAGGTGTGACAAGAAGCTGAAGCCAAATCCTAGGGAAAGCGTCAGGCAGCTGGAGTATTCAAGCGTTATCGGGAGTTTGATGTATGCAACAACTTCCACAAGGCCCGACTTTGCTTTCGCTCTGGGAATGATGAGTCGATTCATGAGCAACCCAGGTGTGGAACACTGGAAGGCTGTGAAGAGAGTGATGAGATATCTCACGAGGACTTAGAAGTATGAGCTACACCACAACGGATATCCGACAGTAGTGGAAGGCTTCAGTGATGCAAGCTGGTATTCAAAAATAGAGAGCGAAAGGTCCACATGAGGATACGTCTTTTCCATGGGTGGAGCTGCTATATCTTGGAAGTCGAAGAATCAAACTATGCTCTCTCATTCCTCGATAGAATTTAAGTTTTATGCACTGGCGGCAGCAGCAGATGACGCAGAATGGCTTCGGGAACTCATGTATGATCTTCCATTAGTTGGTGCACAGATTCCGAATGTACCGATATACCGCGACAACCAGGCGACTGCATTAGTGGCATCAAATGACCTCTGTAATGGTAATAAGAGGACTGTGCGATTGAGGTACAAGGTAGTAAATGATCTAATAAAGACTGGAGTCATTGTCGTGATTGATGTTCGGAGCCAGAAAAATCTGGCGGATCTGTTCACCAAGGGTCTCAAGCGTCAGCTGGTTGAGGATACAGCAAGAAAAATGGGCTTGAAGACATTATAATATTGAGTCTTTGTAATTCTACCATAAAATTTTATGCTATTAGTTCATAGAGAAATCTACTAAGCATCTAGCTTTTTGTTCAAAGAATTGGACCATTGATTGGGAGAATATCAGTTACATTGGGTAGTCCTCAGGGACATTGTGGGGTACGTACCCGGAACCACTATGGTCTACTATTTATTCTTGAACAGAATATTTTCTGTAGAAGAATGGCTTTGACGCCTTAATGAGTTCTCGGACAGAGTGAATATTTGGTGTGCATTATAGGAAGCACGTAGTTTCAGCACTACAAGGGACTTATATCCCATGCTATAGTGGCGTGACACCACAGAGGTAAAAGATGAAAATTCTCGGCATTAAGTCATGTCATAGCGGCGTAGCACCGCACATAGGCAGGTAGCCTAATGCTGTAGAATTAAGAGTGGTATGTAGCACTACAAAGAGGTTGATGACCTCAGGTTACAGTGGTGTAACACCACAGAGGTATAAGATGTAAGTCCTCAGCAGAAAGCTATGTCACAGCTGATAACACCGTAAGAAAGCGCAAGGCTTCATGCTGGGTAGTTTAGCACTGCAAAGAAGCTTAGACCTTATGCTACAGTGGATGACACCACATGAGGGAGTGAATCTCGGATTTAGGCCATGTCATAGCGGCGTATCACCGCAAGGAAGCACAAGTCTTCATGTCAATGACTCTTTAAAAGAACTCACCTATATTGTATGTAAATAGATATATGCCGTCTCTTGAGGGAAAACTTGTAGATAACCAAAATACATACACCAAAACCAGGCGTGCACAGGGACTTCAATGTGCAACCAGAATCACAGCTGATATCATTGTATGAGTAAAAAATAATTGCAGCTATGGTGTAGTTCAAGGCTTAGTCCATTCTTGTATCATACTGCTATTCGACCTATGCAAGAAGATTTAAGTTGAAGCGACATCTATCCGAATGCATGATAGGCAGTGACTGCGGAAAATGCTCAACCCATATATATTAAAATATGTAGGGGATTGTTGGTGTTGTTTCCTTTGGACTAGTAAAGATAGTTTCACATTGACTACACCACCAAATGGGTATATGAATATAATACTTTGTATGAGTTAAGATGTGCACATGGGGTGTGGTGGGGCACATGGGTGCCATATGGGGGTATTTTCCAAGAAGAAAAAATGATTAACTCCTCATGAAAGTATTTATGTTTTTTGTCATACTCTTGAAATTATTTTCATAGGAGATAATCCCCAAAGGGGCTTAGCGACTTAGACTCGGACTCGGACTCAGGCTTAAGGGCGCACAGTGGCACTTTATTTGCGCACTTTGCACTTAGCACGTCAGCATTGTCACATGGCCGTTGTGTGCATTTGATGTGCTCATGCATTCGGATATGGGTGAGCCGCATGCATGGCCGCATGGGCTGGCTGCAAGCGTGGCCGCATGGGCTGGCCGCATGCGTGGCCGCATGGGCTGGCCGCATGCATGGCCGCATGGGCTGTCCACATGAGCTGGCCGCATGTGTTGCCGCATGGACTGGCCGCATATGCAGCCTCATGGGCTGGTCGTATGAGCTGGTCTCATGTGTGACACATGGGCGGCTGCATGCGCTACCGCATGGACTGCTGCATGAGCGGCCGAATGTGAGCTTGCTTGCGTGGCCACTGCTTTCAAATATATTTGAACGATTATAGAAAGATATGGACAGTTATTCTGATCCATTTTTTTGTGGGATTTGAAATTAATTCGTGCCTATCTTTTAGGAATTCACAATTAATTTATTCTTATCTTTCTGTAACTAATAGGCGGCTAGGGTTTTCATCCACTTTTTATAAATACTCTCTACGTGCCTCTTTGAGAACTTACTTCAAAAATCAAGAGACGAAGAGAGTTGCTGCTGTCGCCGCCATTGGAGTCCAGGAAGTTCGTACAAGTCCGAAAAAGAGGTGACAGCGAATATTCCAGAAGTTCTACGTGAATTTGCTGGTTCCTGGAAGCAGATCATGTGGGGGCGAATCTTTGTTTAAGCAACAGTGATCTTCATCACCCCAGCAAGCATATTTCCTTCTTCTCCTTTCTCTTTTCTTCTGCTAGTTGTAATTATGTTCTGTCCGTCTGCAACTGCGAGTGCAAGAAAGAATTTGAAGTTTATTTTTTCTGATTTCTTTATAATCTTGAGAGCAAGTTGTAATCATGATCATTATATAGTTCTTCATGGAAAACGAGAATAGTTAGAGTGGAAACTTTTGTGTAAACCTCTGATCTCGACAATACGTTCTTCCATCTTTGATTAAGCCTCCGCAATAACAGTCTTGTAGATGATCTTCTGCTCTCAATAAATAAAAGTTGATTATAAAGACACGTGGTGCAACCTATTCATAACCCTGACACATGGTACTTGCATGCAACTTTGATTGGTGATATGGCAATTCTCAAAAGTGCTGAAACACAATATACTTTTGTTAACTTACAATTATTGGTCTGCGGCGTCGTAGGATATTGTTGGTTACGAAAGGGGCTTCGTGGGGATAGACACGGTTCGAATATCCTCTTGGAAACTTGGTTACTAATTCGGTGGAGAAAACTTATAAAAAAATACAATTATTGGGATAATGTTTATTTTTCCACTCAAAAACATAGTTTTATAAATCAATTATATTAAGAAATTGGGTCAGGTCAAACTGGTTTAACCAGTTGGTTCAATACTAAATTAATTGAAGTGGCACAAGTTCAATTTCTTTTGATATTGATTTTTATAAAAAATATTTATTTATAACTAGTTTTTTTCAATGGGTCAACACTGATCCGGCCCAAAAAACTATCGGTTCACAGGTCAACCGGTCGGCCGGTCCAACTTTTAAAACACTACTCAAGGATTGTCACATATCAACCTAAAAATAACCTAAACATAATTGTCTATTCTATACATATAAGGAAATTAATTTCATATTAAACCCTACTTAGGACTTTGTTACTTAAAAAATACTGTAAAATAGCGACGGATCTCAGCGATGGATCAAATTTTGTCGCTGGGTTAGTGACGAAAAATAAACGGCATAGCGACTAATGTATTTATATAAGAAATATATATTAATTTTTGTTGCTATTTCATCCATGTGGTGTCAATTTTTTCTCCACGACGGAATAGGGACAAAAAATTCCGTCGCTGCCAAACATTAAAATTTAATGTTCCAGTTTTACTTCTATTTTCCTCCAAACACACTCTCTCCTGTCTCACCCCTGACCCCCGACCCTCCGACCCCCTCTCCCCCTCCTTCTCCTTCTCCGGTGGTAGCTTCCCGACGACGAGCGACGAGCGACAACAGTGTCACGACCCGCACTCGGATATTCGGGCACGAGTACGTGGGTACGTCCAGCCTACACCACAGTATCGAAGGTAGAACGCTGTCTGGGTCAACTCTACTAAATAAATATCTCAACAATATGTATATGGTACCTCTTAACTCCAAACGGAGAAATAATATGGTATCTCACAAATGTAACTATACTCAATTATAATAAAAACTAAGAAAGATAGAGCACAAATGGAATAACGAATAAAAGAGAATAACAATACAACCAAAAGACTGAAATAATATACATTCCAAGTCTCAATAAAAGTCTAATACAAGTATACCAAAAATAAACTAAACATCCCCAAGCTCTGGTACTAAGTCCTCCTAGTCTACAAGAGTATCCTCTAATGGTATGCCCTCCTGCGGTCTGTAGTATGTAAGACACTGGTCTATGAGCCAATCATCTAAAAAATATATCGAGCATATAAAAAAGATAATAAAATAGAATACAAGATAACTAAACAACAGAATGAAATGAACTAGAGTGAATAGGTAATGTACTGGAATGAAGAACATGCAATAGAATATCTATAATATAATGGGAATAACTAAAATCTAAATAATATGCCATGGAATACAAGTTCATTATCTGATCAGTTTAGGTTGAACACGAATACAATATGGTAACTCGATTACAAGTGTGGTATATAATCGACATGTTCACGCATACACAGGGGCTTGATCACATAATCAACTCCTACTCCCTTATTCCCAACTAATACCAATGAATCCAATCACGACACGTTACGAAAACGAATATGGGTACAATGAACACGAGCAGTGTGTGTACACGAATATAAGCATACTGAACACGAGCAGTGTGTGATCACGAAGTATACTAAATCAATACCCGATACACACGATAAAATATATGTGAAGGAGTACCCGCTGAACATGGTAAGGGATAACATCTCCTGACAGGATCCATGTAGTTCCAGTCCGTGAAACTACTGTGTCGGAATCAAGTATACAGTTCTAGAATATGAGATATATACACTATTATGAAATAAAAATTAATAGATAAATATACTCGTCTGAGATCCTGAGCAAGGTGTGTCTCTCGATGCCCAAGCTGGTATCACACAGACCTATATATGGTATATTGCATCAATACAAGATTTTGGAATTAAAAAAGAAGTTAAACTAGTTTAATTCTATGTCATAAAGCCATTTTTAAGTTAAAACAGTCAAACTAGGCAAACTAGTCAAACTTGGTCAAAGTAGCTATTTCTATGTTGTATGAGTCCATCTCTAGGATATTGGGTCCATACACTATGTAACTAGGCTATACTAGCTATGCTAAGATACTAGGATACCAATAAAATATCGTATCATAAGATACGCAAGTTATTAGATATGAAAATACTATAATATATATATATATATATATATATATATATATATATATATATATATATATATACAAGATAAAATATATAGTACTCATAGCTAAACTAATGCTAAGTGGATACCTTGGCTTTGAACCAAATGCGGTATCACACCTCCTATACACCCATCTTGATATACAAACTCAATACCTTGAGTATAAATCAATACCTTGACATTAACTTGGTATCACTCAAGGTAATCTAGAAATAATACCAACCAATGCTAACTAGTGCTTATTTACAAATATATCCCTCGTATATATATAACTTACTAATAATCAATATATATATATATATATATATATATATATATATATATATATATATATATATATATATATATATATATATATATATATAGCTTATCAATAAAACTAACTAACTTATCAAGATAAATAACTAAATTATCAATTCAACTCACTGTTAAGCACTGCTTGCGGCTTATGCTACTGCTTCTGCTGTTGCTGCTTCCTGTAGCTGTTTCTGCCGCTGCTTCTTGCAGCTACTGCTGCTTCCTGCTTTTGCTGCTGATGCTTCCTGTTGTTGCTGCTTCTCTCGCTGCTTGATATTGCTTCTGCTCCCTACTTTTTCGGCTGCTCACCCCCTCTACTTCCCATACACACATACATATATAAACACTCATCCACACACACACACACACACACACACACACACACACACACATATATATATATATATATATATATATATATATATATATATATATATATATATATATATGTTACCACATACATATATCTATGTCTACATATATATATCACTATATATATACATACAATTAACCACACTAATGATATATATGAACTCCCCTTTCTCCCATGACCATCAATACATCAAAATAAAATATAGAACATATACATAATTATACATATACATATATCTATCATATAACAATTATAATTATATCACTCCAATAGCTATAACCAAGTTATATTGAATTGAAATGCAAGGAGACAAGCACGTGGAGTGCACCGCACCCGTATCACATTCATTCTATGATATGCTTGCGATACGGCTCCACCACATAACCAAACGTATCCAGAAGGACACGAGCAAGTCTAAAATCATAATTATAAAAACACAAAGATTTAGCTACTCGACTACGTGCCTGTGTCAAAATATGACATGCTCAAACCCCCCGTATCGGAAGAAAACTACCAAATCAACCCGTATCGCCAAATTATTGGGATACGGCCTACACGTATCCAATTATGGATAAGACACTAGTCACACACAATCAAACACATGTCAATTTGGTCTAATTGAATTATTGACAAATACTAGATGTGCCAATCTTGGAATTTTCCTAAAATTGATACAAAATATCACATAACTTTGTCCATAGGCCTCCTATAAACCTAATTCTAATTCCTATGGGTAGCCTTAGTACATGGGAGAGTTACTAATAATTAAATTATAGATTTAGAGTCTAATTAGAGAGAGAAAACTGAATTGTACCTATTGGGAGATGGATTCCTAATAAAATTCCCAAATTGGGTGTCAAGACCCTCCAACTTGTAGATCCTTGCTCCTCCTTGTAGATCATTACTTTCTCCTTGTAGATCCTTGTTCTAATAGTCTCCAATGAAGAATAGGGAAGGAATTGAAAAGAAATTTGAGTAGAAATTGGTGTGGTAATAAAGAAATTTGGAAGAGAGAAAATTCTAGATCTAGATTTGTAATAAAAAAAGAGGAAATAGAGTCTCTCCCCACTCAAATAGGTGGCCGACCATAACCCCTCCTCCAAGCTACTATGAAATGTCCAAAAATATCTCTTGGGACTTGTCATGAAAAATAATTAAGGATGGAAGGTTTTAATCTAATTGGTTTCACTAATTAATTCATCCTCCTAATGAATGGGCTTACTATTGGGCTCAATTCTAACTAGAATTAAATGTTGGTCCATGGATCTAATCTAAACTAGTTAGGTCCACTAACACAAGTCCAAAATAAAATCTAACATCGATAATAAATAAATAATACAATAATTAATATTTACAACATGCACAATATTTAATATTATATTCCTAAAATAAAAATACCCATGCCAAATTACCAAACTATCCCTACTTGGAAAAGTGAGGTTGACAAACAGCTCCTCCTCCTCCACCTCCTCCTCCTCCTTAAGTGGCATCTTCTCCTCTCTCACCCCTGACCCCCGACCCTCCGACTCCCTTTCCTCCGACCCCCTCTCCTCCTCCTCCTCCTCTTCCTCACGACCCCTGGCCCTCTGCCGCCCTCTCCTCGAGACCCTTGACCCCCCTCCACTCCGGCCCCCCTCTCCTTGACCCCCCTTCCACCACCCCTCCTCGAAGGCAAACCCTAATCCTAGTTTTTATTTATTTAATTATTGGATTTGGGGGTTATACATAATTTTTGTATTTAGAATTTAGGTGCTGGACACGTACAAACACGATACGTTAGACAAAAAAACTAGAACACGGATACCCATACATACACTCTATCTTCTAGTGAGCATTATTCAGTTCGATTTTAGTCACAGTTAGGGGTGAGCATTATTCAATTTGGTTTAAAAAAATTGGTATATTTAGTTACTATATATATTAGCAAAAATACCGCAAATAAACTGATCAAAAAATCAAATTGTATTATAGTCGTTTATAGTTATACTTTAGAGTACTAATATGAATAGTAATTAGTAGTTACTATAATTAGGTACTATGTACATAAAAGTATATATAGAATTACGAATCGAAGTATTGGCCATATCGTCGGTTATGGATCGGAGTATCAGATTTTTTGTATCGAAAAACAAATGATTATTAATAAATTAATAATATTTAAAAAAATATATTTCATACATTTAGGCATAATTTTAAGTATTTCTAGTGTTGTTTCTTAGTAGTTTTAAAATTGAATGAAATAGTAGTCACCCTTGCCGATTAGTTTACATGTGATAGATAAGTTTATTTTTTACTTTCTTTTACAACCTTACTAAGCTAAGGCACGTATCGGCCATATTCGGATGAGTGTCGAGGAAGTACAATTTTGGATACGTGTAAAACAAGTATCCTAAATCTAGCTTTTACAATATTTAGTTCTTTATGAGACTTCTTCATCAAGTATCATAACTAACTAATCATTTAACAAATATCTTAACTCATCTTGAATCTAATTAATCAATATTGTTTGAATTAATATATATGGTACATTCAGAATCAATGAGTCGATACTTAGTTGACCGATCATGGATGTACAATCGATGACATGAGAGTAGGATTGGTTTGATAGATGATTTCATGGCGGAAATTGAGGAATTTCTCAAATACTCCGTAGTCAACTTTATTTTATGGATGGGAGGCTCATCAAGTTTCCTTGTGTCAAATATCGTAATATACCATTCAAAGATGTGGATATCGTGAGGGAGCATCTTTACAAGAAGGGTTTCGAATCGAACTACAAGGAGTGGATGGTTCAAGGAGAATCTTTGTTTTCGCAATATCATCGTTCCTCATTCAATACGGAGGTAGAAGATGTAATAACCCATTCCATTCAAGCGGACAGCCGATTCAAACGGCACAAGTACAGCGACCTGACCTGCTTTGCTCAGCGAGAAGACTCGTTTGAGGCAAAGGATTTCAGACTTGGCCCTTCAGGAGTTTTGATTTAGACTTTCAAAGGCTCGCTCGGAGTATCACTCGACAGAGATAAATCATCGCTAAGGTAGGTGGCTACGATGAACTTATTTTGCTTAGTCAGCACAATTAAAATATGAATGATATATGCTAGTCGCTAGGTGAATCAACCCTTGCATGCTAATAAAGAATACAATGCACCTAGGTAAGGGAATAATCCCATCTTGTATTGCTTGTGTTTGAACATAGAAATAAAATAGAAATAAAACTTGGCTTATAACATAGACCATTGCATGCCATATTTGATTCTTGCAAATAGACCCTGTTTTGCCTCGAGTAGATCATTATATACTCTTCGTAGTGCACTCCTTCACTTGTTTATACTACACGCCTTATGAATTATGTCGCTTGATATGTCCCTGTACGATTTCACTCATCGCACTACCCCCTTGGACCCATGCAAATGTAAAGGCTAGACTTATGTTCTAAGGTATACTATATAATATGTTTCCTTATGCCTATGTTTCCAACAAGTGCATGCTTGCCTGCTTATATTATAACTTGTACTTGTTTACCTTATTTTAATGCTTGTCACATATATGCATACCATAAATCATCGCACTTCACTAGTTATGATTCGTTCAGTTGAGGCAGGAAGGCTATCAAGATAGTCGTTCCGAGCTAAGTATAGAACATGAAAAGTATTCGAGACCGTAAGGTCACTAAGGCATTTCCCAAACTAGGGGACTGCATTAATGGACAGTGAAGAAAGATAAAATCACAACATCTCTGAAAATTAATACTCATCCTGTACTGAATATGACGGCTCGGGGAGTCAATACTGTACCTGATAGATCCTGACTGAATATGAATTTGTAACTGTATCTGTACCTGTAGGAATCTGGAAAACTTGAATATACGCATGGTCACAAACAAATTGTGCACAAGGTGGGTTTTTGAATCTTGTTTCGCGGACGGTCGTCGGGGCACTAGGACCAGATCCGATCTAGACAGAACCAACTGGTAGTCGTCTGTTATCGGCGGGATAGGTGCAATGCCGCCTGTATTATATTTTTTGTAAACCATCTTCATCTTGAGACTATACCGTCTACTATAGAAGTCATGCCAGTGACCTTCTGTCATATAGATTAAGTTGACTAGATTGCAGTAACCCGCGTGCGAGTCAATGCATTGTAGATGACTACTCTGTGTAACACATATGTACCTATAACTGTATCAGAATACCTAAGAATCTAATACAATACACATGAGTAATCAGTGTAACTCGTGTACCTGAAACAGAACCTCGCTCATGAAACTCATGTTTGCTTATGCAATTTGACTTGGATTCATTATATATACTCGTGCTTGGTTTAACTTGGTTTACCTTGGATAGGGAAGGACGAATGGTAAATTGGTAAGTCTCACCATGTTACTCTTATATCGTACGACGTAATGCCACACAAGTTAGGCTTTACATTATGCCATAAAACTTATCATAAGGCAAGAATTGAAAGATAACTAAATAGTTGGTGCACGGAACCTATCTAACCTATTTGGATTTGTCGAGCGGGTGAGAAGCCTATCCACCAGTGCATTCACTACCAGAAAAAGTCAAATTAGCGACGTCAAAAAATGTCGCTAAATGACAAAAAAATGTCGCTAATCACGTTTAGCGACGTAATTAGCAACGTTTTACAGAAGTCAAAAATTAGCACGTCGCTGAAAGAAAAAATGTCGCAAAATGTCGCTATACCGACATTTTTTAGCGACTTAAATGTGTCGCTAAATTAGCGACGTTTAGCGACGCAGCATCACTAATTAACGACGTAAAAAAACGTCGCTAAACGTCGCTAATTACCGACTTATATAGTGACGTGGCAGCGATGTCTTTAATGACCTGACAGTACTGCCATGTCAGCAATTTGCGACGCACAGCGACGTATTTAGCGACATATTTAGCGACATCATTAGCGACGTTTATTAACGTCACTAATTAGCGACGTATTTAGCGACGTGCATAAACGTCGCTAAACGTCGCTAATTTTACAAAAAAAATAAAAAAAAATACTGAATTGTTTTCAAACTATTATTCCTGCAATTTATGAATTTCTAATTAAAAATAGACCCAGTACAATCCTCCATTGAATTCTCTGGGTTTGCCGACCCCTTCGGTGGAACACTCAACACCGATAAATTAACATTATTTAATATGAATAAAAAGTATCACAGTCATACAATACACACAAATATTATAGACAGACCTGGAGCAACCCTCTATTGAATTTTTTGCGTACGAAATAACACAAAAAGTATATAAAATATCACAGTCACACAATACACATAAAATAAAAGTATCACAGTCACAAAAAATGCATAATATATAAGTATCACAGTCACACAATGGGCATAATATATAAGTATCACAATCACACAATAACCACAATAAAAGTATATGAAATATTACAGTATCAATCTCGAGGATATCCAATACGCTGGGGCACATACCAGTCCCTCAGATACTGCGCATAAACAGCGTCTATGTGATCAATCTCCGCTATAGGTGATGGGTGACTGGAACTCCCCGTCTGAGATACAGCCGCTATAGGTGCTGAGTGACTGGAACTCCCCGTCTGAGATACAAGAGGTGGTATCTCTTCCTCCTTAACAGTAGGAGGCATCACTTCCTCCTTAACAGTAGGAGGTATCACTTCCTTCTTAACAGTAGGAGGTGTCTCTCTCATGGGTGCCATCTGGTAAGATAGATAAAAACAAAGAATATAATTGATAACAGATATTACTTAAGGCATACCCTTAATAATACGGAATAGAAGAATTATATGACTTACAAAGCCGATCCCAAAAAATTAAAATAAAACTCTGTTTTTGTTGTTGCAACAACCTTACAAGGAGCTCGTACCCTTTCCAAAATTTTGTGTTATGATATTCAACCTCACCGTGTATCAATCCAAATTGGTGTTATGCAATATTTTGTTTATCCAAATTCAACCTACATAGACTTGTGTTATGATATTCAACCTCACTGTGTATCAATCCATAATATTCCAATTTTTAATCTCTGATTACAAAGAAATTGTATTGATTGACATAGCAAAAATTCTCATATTGATAATTTTTACTATCTTGATTTGTAGTAACATGTTAGCTCATTCTTTATCTTATACTCTCTTTTCTCGGTTAGTTCAGTCAGCTAGTTTTTTCTATTGAAGATATTTACATCATAATGAATTCATTTCATCATGGTGTTGATATTTTATGTACTCTTATTGCAAATAATATAATAATATGGAAGGATTGAGGAGTATTTGTTGTTGGTCTCAAGGAGTACTTAGATTACTTTAAAAAAATTGATATATGATATGGAAGGATTGAGGATACAAGGCTATTGCAAAAGGGGGTGACAAGTCTAATGACATATCCTCTAATTAAACCAAGTCAATGTTTTATTCTCATATAGACTTGTCTAGGTGAAGCAGCCGGTCGCATTTGGATGAAAAACTTTATATCCAGGACCGACTCGTGATCCTGCTTGGTCAAAACTTTAATTCTTACCGTTTCTTAGTATTTTTTAAGATATCTCTAATTTTTTTGTATTATTTGGTACATTTTGATCTATATTGTTATCAATGCAAATGAATGATTTAACTCTAAAGACACAAAATATGATCACGGATACCTATGTCCTCTCTATAAACGCTCATCCTGGGTAATAATTTTCGTGTTTATTCCCAACAATAAGGCTACTGCACATGGATGATAAGTCTGATGGCATATCCTCTAATTAACCCAAGATAACTTCTCATTCTCATATATACCATTCTTTTTTAAATATTGGCTTATCCTGACATATACTTATGAATGTGATCATAGTTGATAGTTGTCTACATTTTGCAAAAAAAATCTTAGAATATCTATGAAGTCATTATATGCCCAAGTTGGATTACATTAGCCAAATAAATTGTATCATTCTGGATATTCAAAGACATGAATTGGACTCAGGCTCTTGTAACGTTATTTACAAGAAATCCTAGCTAGAGAATCACGGTTCATCGATATCAGATATCCTTCATTCATAACCCCAGGTCGCGGCTGGAGGGTTATGAATGATTTTGCCCATTTTGTGGTCTTAACAAGAGATTTTCCAGTAATGTGGTGTAAATAATTATGTATATTAGTATAATCAAAAAGGTATAGGCCATATGCAACAATTAGCAAGGAAACATCATGTACTTTATGCAGTAGTCTGGGAGGATAACTTGCAACAGATAAAATACTGAAAATAACTTTGAGAAACAAGCGTGTGCCATAATGTAGTAGTAGTGTAAAGTATATTGGTACCAATTATTTTAAAATAACAGAACATATCGGCAGAAGCAGACATCAAGTGCTTATAGGATATAGCTTGCACAAAATACAAATATAGAGGTATCTACACTAAAACCATAATCATCAGTCTTATCACCATTCAAGCCTTTTTCAAGCAATATGAGGCCAGCTCAACATTGGAAATTTCTAATAAAGAGCTTAGTTTTCACCATCAGCTGTCAACCTGCTATATACCATTTGTAGGTTGGCACAACATTCTAGTCATGGCAACAAACAAGAGGGTCTCATCAAAAACCTTATAAGCCTAGTATGTAGTTGAACCTACACTTGCAGTTATGTAATTTAGCTCATGGTATGATATATGTTCAATGATAATCAACATTACTTAGTATCTCACTATCCTTAAACCTGTAGACGTAAGCTTTTTTCTTGAAAGACATGATAATGACTTAATAAGTTACAACTACAGCAACAGGTACTACATATATGGAATCAACATTTACATACACAAGCATAGCAACTATGCCTCTTAAGTTCACTAGATAGCTGGCTCACGGATATGGAATCAACATTTTGCTGCATAATCAATCATTCTTCAGGATGAAGAGATTTGAGAAGGATGCTATTCATATAAATTAGCAAGTTGCAGGACCCACTCTGTAGCTGAGTTGATGCTTGAAAGATACGAATTATAGGTGCATTTTTATTTTTATTTTGCATTCTTTTTTACTGAACAAATTAATGCAAAGAATTCTTAATTTATAAAACCAGGGAGTGGCCCTGGCCCACCGTCGGCGTAGTGTGTGTGTGTGTTGGGATTGGGGGTGGGTAGGTGGGGTGGGGGTGGGGAGCCGCTCCGCTGAGCTTTTTATTTCCTACTATATAAATATATGTATTATATTATATACTTAATGTTTTATGAGAAATTCATAACTAATTTGTCGTCGATTAGTAAGTGAACACGGTTTTAAACAAGCGGTCTCAAGCTCACTACTCAATGTCTCCTTAAATTTTAATTTACACCCCCCCACTCCCACCCCCACCCCATCCCCAAACTTATAATATACTAATGCATGTTTCAACCTTTTGAAAAGGCACATATGTCCTAAGCTTTGCTAAAATTGCTACTGTCCCATGTTTGATTCATACCTTCGCATAACCACGACTATTTTGGTAACATAGATTGCACATAAATTAGAAATAGAACAAAATATTATACTTGAGGATTGCCTCAAGTTATACAGCCATTGAATATTTACCAAAATCACATGTTTCCCAGTCATGTCAACACAATAATGTATGCCCAAACATGTAATATATCATAAAAGTTCTTCATTTCAAAAAATTCTGAAGTAGATTATTGATTTCTGGGTATGTTTCATTCTACAATGTCAAATGCGGTTAGATATGTTTCAGATTTAGGTCATCCATATTTGGGAACGTATCAAATAGTATCAGAGCAGCATATAGATCCAATTATGGAGGCAGCCGAAGATCCAAGCATGAGCTGCCATGGATCTCTCCATGAATCTCCACCGATTCGAGTTCCAATCCATGGCGAAGCTTGGGTACAAACTTTGAAAGAGTACACAGAGGATCCAAGAAGGAGCTGCAAGGGATTTCCTCGTGGATCACCACCAAAACTTTCGATCATCAATGGCAAACTCATGGATCCAGTGAGGGAGGATCGACTGCAATCATGGATTACACTAAGCCCTTATCACAAAAACCCTAACCCTAATCCCAAGTCAAAAATCCTAACCCTAACCCTAACCCTAGGTCAAAAACCCTAACCCTAACCTTAATCCTAGGTCACATGTGTGTGTGTCGTGTCAGTGTGTGTATCGTGTCTGTGTCAGTGTCTGTAACGTGTATGTGTCGTGTCAGTGTCAGTGCCATGTGTGTCATGTGAGAGAGAGAGAGGGAGAGAAAGAGAGAGCTAGGGTTTACCTAGAGGAGGAGGAGGAGGAGGAGGGGGAAGGACGCGGCCGGTGGGGGGAGGACGCGGCTGGAGGGGGTCGCCGGGAGGGAGGAGGGGGCGCCCGAGGGAGGAGGGGAGCCGGAGAGGGAGGACGCGGCCGAGGGGGGTCGCCGGAGGGAGGAAGGAGGAGCCGGAGCGGGAGAGATCGAGAGCGGGTTTGAAATTTAGGAGAGGGAGAGGGAGAGATCGAAGAAAATAGGGGAGAATCATCCTTAAGTAAAAATTTAGCGACGTTTTAACGATGCCAATAATGACGTCGCTAATTTAGAATTTAGCGACGAATTTAGCGACGCCAATAATAACGTCGTTAATTTAGAATTTAGCAACGTTTTAGCGACGCCAATAATGATGTCGCTAATTTAGCGACATCTTAACCGTCGCTAATGACGTCGCTAAAATGTCCAAAAAATATACGTCACTAAACGTCGCTAAATAAAACATATTAGCGACGTTTAGCGACCTAAATTAAACTTATAGCGACTAATCTTTTAAAAACTGAATAAAAGTCGCTAAACGTCGCTAAATGTCGCCAATTAGCTACGTCTAGCGACGTTTTTACATGGAGTCGCTAAATTAGCGACATTTTTATTTGGAGTCGCTAAAAAATGTCGCTAATCCTGCTTATTCTAGTAGTGATTCATGTACTGATTACCCACCAGATTGTTTGCAGGGTATGGAAGAACCTCGTTCAGTGCGTAGTGTCCCCTCGTGCGCGCTAAGGCGTGGAGTTTGCTCTGGAGCTTTGGAATATTGCGTCCGAAACTGAAGCACATATACAAGATATAATGTTGGAATATTGCTTATGCATCATTCCATAAATATAGCCACTTGGCACAATTTTATTATTTCGAGAGAGAGGACTTGAGCGACTTGTAATCTCGGCTTAGCATCGCTTGTAACACTTGTTCAATATCAATAAAAAGCTTATTTTACTTCTATACTTGTGTTATTCAATGCTTTCTCTATTGACGACTCTGTGAACTTGTTATCAATCGCCTGTTCATTTCTTATTCTGTTGTATTCGGACTATCTGTGCGACTTTGTGTCTTAGTCAACTTACATCATATTCGAATTCATGGCCTTGTATGGGCGTAGTTGGTGCTCGTGCGACATCATGTCCAGATGGAAAAGATCATCCTGCGGGAGTGCTGGCGCGGTGATTCATGCCTATCGGGGATGGCGGATTACCTACGGGAGATCGGGGCATGACATATTGGTATCATAGTATGGCTTTACGTCTTTGGACTTCGTATCGATTTTTTCAGTTTCGAAAGTTTGTTCGTGGATTATGTGCATACACTCTCTCTCTCGTTGACGGTTGGGATATTCCTTACAATGACTCTAAATACTTTTAAAAGTTGCATGTGAATGATATGATTGCTTGAACTGGATAGTTATGAGATGACCCTTGTCCCGACCTGTGCTAGACATATTAGACTTTGTGAAAATAGACTCGTGCTAAAATTTACAAGTTATGTACTAACCCGAATACCGATACATGATTTTCAAGCTGGTTAGTATGCGGGATAGAATATCGTTCGGGCGGTTAGCTGTGCACACAGCCTTTCGGCTAGGTTGTATTGAGTATCGTGTGCCAAGACCCTTTGGTGCAAGTTAATTTGCAAGCAAGATTGGGATATCGTTCTGATAAGTACAAGTCTGACATAGAATGACAACCGATAAAAACCTTATGAAATTATTGCTAAGGCGAATATAGAGAATCGTACTTGGATTTTGAGAAATAGCTCAGACGGTATTTCGTATCTGGAAGATACAAATCAAATATGGTTACTTGGATGACTATCAACATGGATATATACGAGACTATGATTTATCTAGACGATGCTTAGGTGTCGTGTTAGAATTCTAAGGAACAAATTGGTGAATATGCTAGCGAGTGATGCGAACACGATTGAAGATTTAATTGGGTGACTCGATTCCTGAGTGGTGTATGGATCATTTGAATATGTTCAAACAAATTCATAGGTCTCATGCAATAGTTTATTTAAACGATTGAGTATGTCTTGAATAAGTGATTAAGATTATATCAAATAGAAATTCAAGGTAATTGAAATCAATATCTTGGTCAACAAAACTTGGTGGATCATACGAGCAATTTCAAATTAAATCAAACGGATTAAACTTGAGTAGAATATCGCTCGAATAGAAGTTAAACCGAGAAGGAATAGTGTGGTTCGATAAAATAGGTAAGCGATAAAGGATTCAATTTAGAGTTTGAAAGGACGATCTTGAATCTAGTTTGAAAGATAACTCTCGACAATCAGTCATAGCCGAGAACGATTATACTGCTGGAGCGCCGACGTGGTAATTTCACGTCCGGTGGGGGTGATCGAACTCACGGGAACATGCTCGATAATTATCCAAACGAACTCGATGAATGGAATGTATAAAAAGTGGATAGACTTTGACTTATTGAACTTAATTATTTGAGGAATGCTAGAAGTAAGATTATGGATTTATCAAACGGTAATATTGAAGTTGGACAATTTGGCTAGACGAATTATGATCACGGCATGAATGGACATGACTTAAAAGATTATATAACTTGGATGGAGCAAAGTATAATGATAAGGTGTCTCCATCATTTCGATGATAACCATAATGTTTGATGTTCTTGTCTTGTACGAGCGTTACTCTATGCTCCTACATGCGTCACGTCTAAATTATGATGATTATCCAGCGGGAGCGTTAGCGTGGTGATCTCACATCCAACGAGGATGATCAAACTTATGGAAGATCAGAGCATGACAACTGATGGATCATCTTGACTTTTGGTTCAACACGATAAGATGAGTTTTGGAATGCAAGTGAATCGGAAGTATTTCAAGGATTAGTTAGTCTAGAACATGGAGTAAGTCACGCTTGATGGTTTTCGTGAATGGATACATGAATCTTGTTAGACGACTTAGAGTTATGATTAAGATCAAACATTTTGAATTGAATCATGGCTTGACGGTCTAGACTTATAATGGACAAGTAAATTCTATCAAAACATGTTTGAAGGAGATAGACTATACGAATTGATAGGGTTGTCATGCATCTTGGATATATCATGGATTTGACTGAACAGACTCGAACCTTGTACAAACGAACGTGTTAATGTGAGTATGATAATCTGTGCCTGATGTTTAGAAATCTAAGTGAAACAAACTTAGGTAGAATATTCTGTGCAAATGAACAATCGTTTGACCTTAGGAATTGGGCAAGCATCATGCGACAAATTTGTACGATAAATCGTATGCTTGAACTTGTACCTATAACCTTGTGAGCTGACCTAGTAATTAGGGAGACGATCCTGTGACGAGTGAAAGAACTTGTGTAACTGACTTTACAGCATTGCTTGAGCAAGCCATATAACTGGGATAGCAAGACTTAGAGTTAGACTTGGAATGGTAAGTGTGTGCTATGTTTGACACAAACATAATGTACGATAGGACATAGATGCTAGTCGGTTGATCGGATAGATCGTGCTTAACGGTAGTGTAATTCTTGGTTTAAATTGTGATTGGAATGACTTAGAATTTTATTGACCCTGTTGGAGGTATCATCGTGACGAGAACCCTTAAGATTTTTGCTAGTAGCTTGTCCGATTTCGTTATCGCTAAGTTTGGTTAAATGCATATATTTGAGGGATGCCTTGAACATGTGCACGATCCAAGACTCAATGATATGTTGAACTCGAGTGCAAAGACTTTACTATCGATAAGTTTGGTTGAATATATATGTTTGAGGAACGCCTTGAACGTGTGCTCGATCCAAGACTCAATGATATGTTAAACTCGAGTGCAAAGACTTTGCTATTGCTAAGTTGGTTGACATGTATATGTTTGAGGGATGCTTTCAATATATGCACGAACCAGACTCGCGATATGCTAATCTCGAATGCTAGTGCAAGTGAATATGTTAGATTCGTATGGACGAGTATAATAATTTGGATGAATTTGCCTCAGTCTTTGATCATCATTCAAGATGGATTATAATGTAACTCATGTTAAGCGATATATGTTTCATGCCAAGGCGTAGTAAAGACCATGTTAGACCGTGGATTGAATTATAGAGTAATTTAAATGAGACAGATCCATCATTCATGCGATATATTATAAGGAATGAGTAAGAAATTATATTCGAACGAATCTAGTGGTACCGATTTCTATGCTTGAGATAGATTCGATAGTGTGCGATAGAACGGTTTGTGCTCAGGAAGTCTTGAGGATGAGACTTTTTTTGAGTGGTATATAATATAATAACCCATCACGTTCAAGCGGACAGCCGATTTAAATGGTGCAAGTGCAATGACTCGATCCGCTTTTCTCAGCGAGAAGACTCGTTTGAGGCAAAATATTTCAGACTTGGCCCAGACTTAGACATTCAAAGGCTCGCTTGGAGTATCGTTCGACCGAGACAAATCATCGCTAAGGTATGTGGCTACGATAAACTTGTCTTTGATTAGCCAGCACACTTAAAATATGGACGATACATGCTAGTCGCCAGGTGAATCACCCCTTGCATGCTAATAAAGAATACAACGCACCTAGCTAAGGGAATAATCCTATCTTATATTGCTTGTGTTAGAACATAAAAATGAAACTTGGATTATAACATAGACCCTCTCATGCCACCTTTGCTTCGTGCAAATAGACCCTGCTATGTTTTGAGTAGATTATTATATACTATTCGTAGTGCACTGCTTCACTTTTTTACACTGCACGTCTTATGAATTATGTCGCTCGATATGTCCCTATACGGTTTTACTCCTCGCACTACCTCCTTGGACCCATGCAAACGTAAAGGCTAGACTTACGTTCTAAGGTAGACTATATAATATGTTTCCTTATGCTTATGTTTCCAACAAGTGCATGCTTGCCTGCTTACATTGTAACTTATACTTGTTTGCCTCATTTTAATGCTTGCCACTTATATGTATGCCATAAATTATCGTACTTCACTAACTATGATTCATTCAGTTGAGGTAGGAAGGCTATCATTATAGTCTTTCGAGCCAAGTATAGAACATGGAAAGTATTCGGGACCGTAAGATCGCCAAGGTATTTTTCGAACTAGGGGACTATATCAATGGAAATTTAAGCAGGATAACATCACAATATCTCTGAAAATTAATACTTGTCCTGTACTGAATCTGACGGCTCGGAGAGTCGATACTGTACCTGATAGATCCTGACAGAATCTGAATCTGTAACTGTATCGGTACCTGCGAGGATCTGGAAAACTTGAGGATACGCATGATCACGGACAACTTGTGCACAAGGTGGGTTTTCGAATCCAGTTCCGCGGACGGTCGTTGGGGCACTGGGGCCAATCCGATCTAGACGGAACCAATTGGTAGTCGTCTGTTATCGGCGGGATGGGTGCAATGTCTCCCATATTATATTTTGCTTGCACACCATCTTCGTCTCGAGACTACACCGTCTACTATGAAAGTCATGCCAGTGACCTTCTATTATATAGATTATGTTGACTCGATTGCGACAACTCGCATACGAGTCATTACATTATAGGCGACTGCTCTGTGTAACACACCTGTACCTATAACTGTACCAAAATACCTGAGAATCCAATGCAACACACATGAGTAATCCGTGTAACTTATGCTCCTAAAATAGAATCTCGTTCACGATACTCGTGTTTGCTTATGCAATTTGACTTGGATTCATTATATATACTCGTGCTTGGTTTAACTTATTTTATATTAGATAGGAAAGGACGAATGATAAGTTGGTAAGTCTCGCCGTGTTACTCTTATATCACACGACGCACTACCACACGAGTTAGACTTTACATTATGCCATAAAATTGATCCTAAGGCAAGAATAAAAAGATAACTAAATAATTGTTGCACGAAACCTATATAACATGTTTGGATTTGTCTAGCGGGGGAGAAGCCTCCCCACCAGTACATTCATATACTGATAACCCACAAGATTGCTTGCAGGGTGCGGGAGAACCTCGTTCGGTATAGAGTGTCCCCTCATGCGAGCTAAGGCATGGAGTTTACTTTGGAGCCTTGGAACATTGCGTCCGGAACTGAAACACATATAAAAGACATAATATTGGAACATAGCCTATGCATCATTCCATAAATGTAACCACTTGGCACGCTTTTATTATATCGAGAGAGAGCACTTGAGCGACTTAAAAATCTCGGTCTAGCGCCGCTTGTAACACTTGTTCAATATCAATAAAGATCTTGTTTTACTTCTATACTTGTGTTATTCAATGCTTTCGCTATTGACGACTCTGTGAACTTGTTACCAATCGCCTGTTCGTTTTTTATTCTACTACATTCAGACTATCTATATAACTCTGGGGCTTAGTCAACTTGCCGCCTGATTAAATTCATGGCCTTGCACAAGCGCAGCTGATGCTCGTGCGACATCACGTCCAGATGGAAAAGATAGTCCTGCAGGAGCGCTGGCACGCTGATTTGCGTCTAGCGGGGATGATTAATTACCTGCGGGAGAACGGAGGCATGAAAGAAGAGTCTACTCTCAGAGATAAATTTGAATATCGACCGCGAAACCTGGCGCGTGAGTTGGTATTTGCTGCGGCCGGTCCAAATTTTGATCCGAAGGATCCTAATTCTGATATGAAGAAATTCTATGATATGTTCAAGAATGCCGATACTTTGTTATACCCGGGTTGTAATTCTCATTCTGTCTTGTGGTGGTGATGCGACTATTGAACCAAAAGTCTAATTTTAACTTGCTGCAGGAATGCTACGACCGGATAATTCAGTTTGTTAGAGAGTTGTTGCCAAAAGGATCGAAATAGTTGCATGAAAACTTCTACAAGTCAAAGATGATGATACGAAAACTCAGATTAGGCTACGAAAAGATAGATTATTGTCAAAACGGTTGTATATTGTACTAAAAGGAGAACAATGATAAAGATAAATGTATTTTCTGTAATACGGACCGATACAAGCCAATTCGGGGCAAAGGAAAGTCAACTGTCTGAGCAAGGTTGCGTCCATATAAGTACATATAGTTTTTGTCAATCACAAAGAGGTTGTAGAGGATGTATATGTCCACAAATATAGCACAACACAAGACATGGCATAGCAAGGAACAAAACATGGATAAAGGAGAATTATCTCATCCTTCCGATGGAGAGGCATGGAATATTTTGATTTGTATCATCCTGAATTTACTGTAGAGCCCAGGAATATTCGGTTGGATTTATGTTCTGATAGATTCACTCCTTTCGGACAGTCAGGATCTCAGTACTCATGTTGGCCGGTGATTGTGACTCATTACAATCTACCACCGTGAATGTGTATGAAGACTCCTTACATGTTCTTGACACTTATCATATCTAGTCCAAAAAATCCAAAGAAGAACATTGATATCTACTTACAGCCATCGGTGGATGAGTTGAAACAATTATGGAAATTCGGTGTTCGGACATATGATATATCGAAGGAGCAGAACTTTCAGATGAGAGCATCTCTCATGTGGACCATCATTGATTTTATATCATATAGGATGTTATCGGGGTAGAGTACTCATGGTACTTTGTCTTATCTGATATGTATGGAAAAGAGTAAGGCATTCCGTCTCCAGAATGGAGGAAAATCATACTTTTTTTATTGTCACCGTCAGTTCTTTTTTGCGTCGCATCCGTGGAGAAGAAACATAGATGCCTTTAGAGATGGTAAACATGAACTATCTTCTCTCCTATTGAGACAGACATGAGACGAAGTTTGGAGAGAGGTAAATGGATTGCCGACTGTGATGGAAGATCCGATATCGGCCGATCACTTTGAAGGGTTCGGACGTAGGCATAATTGGATGAAGCAGAGTATCTTTTGGGACTTACCTTATTGGAAGGACAATCTCATAAGGCACAATCTTGATGTCGTGCATATAGACAAGAATGTATTCGACAATATCTTCAATACGGTGATGGATATCAAGAAAAAAATGAAAGACAATGTCAAAGAAAGAAAGGACATAGAAATTATTTGTAGGCGTTCAGATTTGCACCTAAAATGAAGTGGCAACGACAATTAGGTCAAGCCTCCAGCACCA
Source organism: Iris macrosiphon (assembly GCA_036927795.1). Classification (NCBI taxonomy): domain Eukaryota; kingdom Viridiplantae; phylum Streptophyta; class Magnoliopsida; order Asparagales; family Iridaceae; genus Iris; species Iris macrosiphon. Next base: position 7,696,207 of record JAYESA010000014.1, read on the forward strand.
TTTACATTGAGTAGGGAGAATAAATTGATAATATGCAAATGAATTTCAAAGTTGAGAATTTCTGACGGCTACGTGTCAAAACTGGTAAGATGTGTTGATCTTAATTAACGTAAGCTGACAGGGATGAAGAGTCCTGATTGCCATGGGTTTATGGAGAAGTTACTACCTATTTCTCTGAGAGAGATGTTGCTTCATCAAGTATGGACTCCGTTGGCCGAATTACATATATTATTTAGAGATTTGTATTCAAGCAAGTTGACGCTGCAACATATAGTAGAACATGAGGAGAAGATTGTATTGGCATTATGTAGGTTAGAAATGGTGCTTCCCCCAATTTTTTGATAGTATGGAGCATTTGTCGATTCATATTGCATACGAAGCACGCGTCGGTGCTCCCGTCCATTATCGATGGTTGTATCCATTGAGAGGTATACATTCTTTATTATAGTAATTTCTTTATTCAAATAATTCTAAGATTCAATATATTATCTATATGTATCTACATCACTTGGAAAAAAAGGTTGGCAATAAGGCTCATGCAGAAGCTTGGATATGCGAAACATATATCATTGATGAGGTTTCAAACTTCTAATCCATCTACTTTGATACTCATGTCAGAATAAATCATAATAGAGCCCCAAGAAATGACGACGGTAGGGTTGATGCCCCGAATAGTGTAATCCACACTATTTTAATATGGAAGGGGAGCCTACAAGTGCTACTAAAGTATGTTGGTTGAAAGATGATGAGTTTGAAGCCGCTCATCGGTATATATTATTAAATAATGGTATAAAAGAGATGCAAGATATTGAGAAGTAAGTGACACATCTTTCCTAGATATTTCAAATTTGTATATAGTTGGAAAAGAATTACTCCAAATGTTCTCCTTATTATCACAATACTTTTAGAGCTGAGGTAAAAATGGAGAGACCTATTATTAATGAAGATGATCTTACTAGAGAGGTTGATAGAAAATTTCTATCGTGGTTCCATAATTATGTACGAATCCTAAACATTAAGCATTCTAAATTTAGTATTCAGACCAATCTTTGTCTAATGTCTATATGATATGTGATGTTTCAGGTTTTTCCTCCTGGTACAGACTTATAGAACGAACGACTTCGGGCATTAACTATCGGACCAAGCAAGAGGGCAAAGTGTTGGGATGGATACACCATTAATGACTTCAAATTTAGAACCATTGATAAGTCTATTAATCAATCATTTGTCGATGAGGAGGCTAATTATACAAAGAATTATGGAGTATGTGTGAGGGGTTCAGTCTACGATGCCCATCCAGAATTTGATTATTACGATGTACTAAGAGATGTCATGGAGCTGGATTACTCTTATGAGACAAAATTTGTGATGTTTAAAAGTGATTGGTTCGACACAACACCCAAGTAAGGAATAAAAATTAATAAACAGTTTGGGTTTGTTGATATAAAATATAAAAAAAAGATGTATAGGTTTTGTACCGTTTGTGTTGGCTAGTGAAACGGTTCAAGTATATTATACTTTCTATCCTAGTCGATGATGCAATAATAAAGATTGGTGGGCTGTATGCAAAACTAAAGCTAGAAACACATATAACGTTGGGTATCTAGCATACCAAGAGGATGAGGTGGTCATGCCTCAACTTCCATATATGAGTTTGGTCGGTATTGATGGTATGGAGGTTGACGTTACCATAGATGATGATAGAGTTGACGAAGAGATTGAGATAGAAGATTTACCTCATATAGAGGAGAACTCTGAGGATGACGATAAGTCAAGAGAGGATCATCTTCTTAGCATCCTCCGTCCACTACGCATGCTACACTAGATTCTCGCACACGACCTAAGGACGAGTTCGTAGATGCGGCAGATAGTTTATCCCCGCCATATACTCGTTCTTCAGTAGGAGGAGCTACGCTATCTCCCGGATTATAACGCCCCGCTCTGCGTCGGCGTTATGTATCAAGGTGAGTGGGCAGAACTTCGTTCTCTGATTCTTGCACGCCTTAATAATAACCTGAGTTTTTGCTTGCAATGTTTTCATAAGAGAATGATAGAACCTGCCTTGCATGTTAATGAACGAACTCACCTAGCTTGTCTTTGAAATAATGCCTACTTAATGAGAATCCTGAAATGCTTGCTTAGAATGCATGAACATGTTCACTATCGTCTATGCTTCGAGAGAACCATACTGTGCCTGAACGTGTTCAAGTGATAAGTCGGATTGCCCCGCAACAACGATTATATTCTGATGGTTCATCTCGTCTGCATACTAGAGTTTATTTGATAGTGTTCCATGCATTCACATGCGGTCGAACAATGGCTATTGGTGGAAAGATGAGCTGCATGTGTCACGGCTGCTACAGAGATAGTGGAAAGCAACCCTGAGCCACAGCTGCCTCTAGCATCAGATAAAGAGTCATTGGTATGCTGTACAACCAGCTGCCAATCCTGAGATACTCGGGGACCGCCCTGCATATAGCTAAGTCATTGTGTTGGCTTGGATAGTGACTGCCCCTAAGATTGTGCATTGTGTGTCTAGCTTTGCATCTGACCCTGGAGTCGCACGAGACACGCTGCGCACACCCTGGAACATGAACGGTTTGCTTGCTTGCATATTCAATATGAAACTCTGTTTCCAAACATGTTTCCAAAGAATGTAATATGACTCTGCTAGAACTGCATGACACGAACCTAGGTAAAACTAGAAAGATCACTAGTAATGTAATATTTTATAACATGATTACTTAGTGTTGGTTTGAGTGAATGCTTGTTTCTGTTCAGTTGATTTATCTCATCAGTACTTGTATAAAGTGCTGACCCGCCAACAGTTTACTTGATTGCAGGTACTAGATCGTCCGAGGGAGCGATAGGCGTGCCACAATCCCTAAGACCCGGAATCCTGGTTTCGATTGTTGCCCCGAGAATGCTATCGTGTAAGGGGGCATAATGTATGGAACGAACGTGTGCCTTTGCTAAAGGAAATCCAAGTTGCCTCGATTATCCCGAATACTCAGTTGGCTAAATGCATTGCATTACAACAAGTCCCTTTCCGCTGCTTACTCGATTGATGCGATGATAGCCAACTATCAACTTAAACGATTGGCCTTGCACGGGTGCAACCCCAGGCCCGTACGGTATTACGTCCCCCGAAAACTCGAACGGGCCATTCGCTTGGCTTCCTTCCTCCCTCGCACCCGCGGGACGGGCGCGATGATTCGCGTCCGGCACGCCGAGGCACGGTGATACGTGTCCGGTTCGTTAAATTCCGGCTATATAGGGCAGGGCAGGGCGGAGCGGCTGTCATGTCCCAGTCCCAAAACACGTAGGACCAGGAATACGTGACACGCCAGCTACGCATTCGACCAGACTCTGGTCTGACTCGAATACGTATAAGCTGTGATATAAAGGGCACAATCTAGATATTCCATAAGTGTAAACCTCTATGTCTCAATCCACAATTTACATCAGTCTACAAGAAAGAGCTATATGTGCTAAGGTCGGCCGCCCAATAACACACTAACTCAAATAGACTCGAGAAGAAGTATGAGTCTACAAAACTAGGCTAAAACAACAGATAAATAATCAATGTAAAATAACCATAATGTCGGTAGATATAATGTGAGTACTTGGTACCATGCTCGCAAGATATGCCACTCCATCAGTATCTCCAAGTGCTCCGTAATCGTCTATGCTGCAAAACTGGCAGGGAACCAGGTCCTCAGAGGGACGTAACAAGGTACAGAAATATAGCATGCCAAGTAAACAGAAAGTACAAGTGCACGACAGGGTACTCTATCATAACCATCTAGTGTGACACAGTTTAAACACAATGTTCGACGCATGGGCTGTCCAAAATAAAACCGCAGCTCCGAACACAGAGACACACGGGTCATACCGTAGCTCCGAGCACAGAGACACACGGGTGTTACCACTACACTATGAAACAGGATCATTACACTATGAAACAGGATTACTACATATACATATATAAGCGCGTGCAGAGTAGCCCAAACGTCTAGTAACTGTCTTCTCCATCCCAAGCGGTCAACGATTGTGCGCTGAACCTGAACCTCTAACAGTCTCGACACACGGAAGATAACTCAACAGACGCGACCCTAAGGTCGTCCCAGTCTCTGGTCATGATGTCAGTATCAGGATATAGGAATCTGGCACGATCACAGTGTACGAGTGTGTCCTGGGGTATCGATAAGCTCAGGTACGCATATCGAGATACTACGAATCATCCAACAATCTTTCTAGGACGCTACGACGTACGTCTTCACCCGGTTGTGAACCGGACGCGAAGTACCGAACGTCAACCTAACTACGTGCACGATGTACATACGAAACAACAAATATCTGTAAACTGAAATACAGGGTGACAAGGTACACTTGCCTGCGTGCGGCTGCTGATGACGGGGATCGGGTACTGCGTCCAAGTCCTCGGGTCCCGCAATACCTAGTGAAGAGATACAAACCAGAATAAAAAAAATCTATTCTACGACAGACAGGGATGCGACACACATCTACACCTAAACTCAGTCCCAAATACCACTCACAGGGACAAGATGCTAGGGGGGTTGACCAAGGTTGACTCGGAGTACATCACATCTAAACATATTAAAAATTTGTATTATATCGTCAATCCTAACCTCAATCTTACCATTTTCATCACGATATTCCATGGTCCAATACATGCTCTAAATCCTCAGTTTTATCTCAGTGTTCACAGATTTTATCGTGCACATTGACGTCTCAAGACGTCTCAAGCTCAAATAAATAATTATTATTCTCAATCCTCAATCATGTCTCATGATTCGATATTATGTCTATTTCACGATCGAGCACCTGCTCCCTATGTCCATCAACATGTTAATATCATATTAATATTCAGCAATAGTCCAAAAATAGCTCAATGAATAATAACCCAGACGCGTACTATAATTAGGATAACACTCTACTGTCTCGTATGGCACTCAAAAATCCTACCTCTAATTATTTCACATTTCAATTTCAATCCTCATAAGTATATATTCCATGACCTTAATTAATTTATATTTAAACCTTAATTATTCAACTTAGCAATCTACCATTACTTGCTTGCAACACCACTAAAATCTCTTCTCAGTATTTAACCACTAATTTACCATTAATACTTACGAAAAATTCCTAAAATCTCTTTTAGTTCACAATTATTTATATTGGTATTCCTCGACTGACTTTGTCACTAGAAATTAAACCCTCGAAATAATTAATAGCTTAAAGATATCACTACCTCTTCTCCATAACTCACCTGCTCATCAGTAATAATTATTATGCACATGAAATGATGTAATAAAATATTAAATCTCCATGCATTCCTTTACCCTCAATCTCATGTAATAACCCTAAGCTATATGTAACCACACAAAAGAATTAGATTAGCACATCTATAATATACAATGAAAGGGGAAGGGGGAAAACTCACCATGGTGGCGGCGTGTGGTGGCACGCCAGGTGGTTGCCAGCCGGAGTGAGGTCGAGATGGGGAGGCCGGTGAGTAGGTGGTCGGAGCTCTGCTGGTGGGGGTGATGTGCTCGGGCGGGACAGCCACTGGTAGGGCTCGTCGACATGCCAAGTCCTTACCGGAGCAATGGCAGACCTCTGCTGACAAGTCAGCTCCTTCCCGGAGCAATGGTGGTGGAGTAATGGACTGGAGGCGGTGGCTACCGGAGTCTTCGGGGACAGCAGGCCGGAACCTCGTGGCTGCGTCTAACTGGAGGTGGTGGCTGGGTGGAATGGTGGTGGAGGCTGGTGGTTGACAGGGTGGTGGAAGAGGTGGGGGAGTGAAGATGGAGGTGGCCGAGAGGGGTGGCTGCACAGCAGGCCGGAGCTCGGTCGGATGTGAGCTCGTAGTGGTGGAAGTAATGGCGGACGGGGGAGCAGTAGGTTGCCAGAGGGGATCTCGACCGGAGGGGATAACTCATGACAGTGGTAGATGGACGTCGGGTGGAGTGGGTAGCTGGAGACGACGAGCAGGCCGAAGAGATGGCCGGAGGCAACTCTGCTGCGCCGGTCGGTGGACTCGCACGGTGGTGCTCGGGCCCGCTGGAGAGGAGGTAGTGGCAGCGCCGGATCGGGGTGGCTGGGTTCGGCGCAGTCAGCGATGTGGAGCAGGCTGGAGTGCCGTGCACAGGCCGGAGTCACTGTGCACAGGCCGGAGCCGCCGGGCCGGACTGCTCCTCCACACAGAAGAAGAAGAAGGTTGAAGAAGAAGAAAGAAATAGAGGAGGAAAAGAGAATGGAGTTTCTTTGCAAGAAAAATAAATGGAGGAGAGAGAGGTTAGGGAGTTTTCTAGGCATGGGGATTAGGGCCTGCCTTGGGGATTGTGTGAGGGTGGGGATGAGGTGATGTTTTATAGGGGTTTGTGTAGGTTTGAATGGGTGGTTGTGATCATCCCATGTAGAATGGGTGGATGAGATTTAATATGGATAGGAAGGGTTTCTTCATGAGGGAATGAGGGAATTGAGATTGGGACCCTATTTTGGGACCCTATCAATTAATCATGACCAATGGGATGTTACCAACAATTTATTAATTGCAAATAAGTCCCCGTAAATTCGGAAATTTGTATGGACACATGAAATAACGCAAAAATTGCGGAGAAAAATATATTTAAAAATTGTCATGGTGAGGGGGTGTTGCGCGTTAGGCGCGGGTATAATTTGAAGGGCATTGGAATTAATTTAGGATAAAAATAGAATTTACAAAGTTGGTAAATCCCGATTTAAATAGAGATAACGCGTTCCGCGAATTTAATTTAATTGGGGCCCGCAGGGTCAAAATTCAGAAACGGCGCAAGGCCAAAAATGGTGGGGGCTTGAAGTCGGTCTTAGACCCTTTAGTTGGTCCGGCTCAACGGATTAAATTGGTACCCCAAAATTGAGGGTAACGACACAGGTGTCCGACACGAAATTAAATACGGGTTACAATTTTCGGAATGTTGCGCAATTAATTTAGAGCACACAAAAATTGATTTTAACAGTCAGAAAAGTCCAGTACCTAATTTGGCGAGTTGAGTCGAGAGTACAATATTTGTACGAAATTTATGGGCTGATAATGGGCTCCGAATAATTAGACAAAGATAGGGTGTGCCAATGGTTTAAATTAATTGGATTAAAATTCCAGGTAAATATCCTCTACTCTAAACCTCAATATCTTCTATCAAATTTTTTCCTGGTCCACTCTAACTATCTACAGAATAAATCGAGGGGGTTTACAGCGGCGGCCCGGGCCGGACCGTGGCGTGACACTGATTGCCATTAGCTGCTACCCCTTCTTCTACTCCAGCCACTACGGGCACTACTACATCGGCTACTACACCAGTTGCTCCCACAGGAGCAAATCTATTTCCAAGCCTTCTTATGGACAACAGAGTTTATGTCCGCCGTCCAGAATTTGTAGACCCCCCTACTCTACCAGAGTGGCCAGCCAATATATGTCGTCCCGAGCAATAGGCCGATGGAGCGACGTAAGCATTTATTTGTCAATTTATACATTTATTTTGTATTTTGTATTTTAATTATATATTGACTACTTATTTCATATTCTTCCCGATCAAGACTGGAAATGATCTGGGGGAGATCATGCGGGGCTACTTTGATGGCCCTTATATCAACTTCAGTGACATCCTGCTCGATCGACGATTCGCTTGGCTGGAGATGTTCGGGGTATGTATATGAATTTTATTTATAATAATATATAATTTTTTTGATTACAATGATAAAAAATATTTTTTAATTTGCAAAGGTTGTACTGGTGGCCGGATCATAGAGATAATGATATCCGAAAGTGCTTCAAGACCGTCGCCAGCAAGAGGTTGAGAGATATGATCAATGACCAGAAGGTGCTGGCGTTACTACGACCGAATCACCGTAAGGAGTGGCTGAAGGCAGAGTACTGGGAGGAGATGAAGAAGAATATGGATACCCTAACCTACAAGGCCAAGTGCGAGAAGACGAAGGCTGCTCGTGCTAAGGGTGGTCTCTATACTGGTGGATCCATTCCGATCGTCGAGCATTTTTTACGGATGGTTAGTATTAAAATTTTCTGCTAGATCAATTTTTTTGTAATTCTAATTTATTTTGGTTATTTATTATTTGCTTAATTTTTATAGTGCGACGAGGCCGCCAGAGCCGGAAAAGACCCCAAGACCGCCGACTTCCCAGCAATCTTCCAGCGGACCCACAAAAGAAAGAAGGATAGAAATATCGTAAATGAGCGGACGCCAAAGCATATGCAAGTTGTCTTTATAAAATTTTATCAATTTAATTAAATTATTTTTATAATTTAATTAGATTCTAGGTTTTTGGGTCAAAACAGTCAAACTTGGTCAACTCTAGGTCAAACTATGACATCTACTAGTTTCTAGGTTGATTTTTTATCCATTCCGATGATTTATGAAGTTATATTAGGTTATATTAAGATTGTAAAAGCATATAAAAGAGAAAAAATTATCTATCACATGTAAATTAATCAATAAGGGTGATTACTATTTCTTTCAATTTTAAAAATACAAAGAAACAAAACTGTAAATACTTAAAATTATGCACCCTGGTTAATCTCCTATTTTAAGAAACAACACTGTAAATAGTATAAATACTTAAAATAACAATTTTATTCAATTTACTTTAAACCTCATTGGAATGGTCCGATACCGATTCCGATTATGATACTTTGAACCTTGGTTAATATCCTATTTTAACATATCATGGAAATCAAATATTATAAATATAACTCAAATTATATACATATATTATGATATCTAGTATCTAATATGATACTCTAACCAAAATCAAATATAGCACATATAACTCTAAAATCCTTAACTCTAAAAATATTTATATAAATAAATATAGGAGACGTATGAGATGTTAGAGGGGACGCTGAGAGCAGTATGCAGACTGAGAGAAAAGATCGGTGGGTACAAGCTGTCGGAAGAGGAAAATGCGGTAGCGTGTACGGTACCAGATCGTTGGCATCCTAGCTGTTGGTTCTTTCCAGAGCTCTTTCGACGGCTACTCCAGCTTCATCAGTGCCCGGCTCTGGTGTTCTTTCTGGTGCGATGTCTCTGGAACAGCTCACGACGACTGTGCATGAGCTACCTAGGCGGGTCCGATAGTTATAGGCACTCGTGATGCTGCAAGCTCCTCCGACGGCTACTACGACGGCTACTACGTTAGGTCCTTCAGCCATTCCGGCAGCTCCAGCTCTTCCGACGGCATCGATGGGTCATCCAGCTCCTTCGACGGCTCTTGCCACTGCTCCGTTTGTCGTTTCTCCTGATGATCTACATGGCTAGCCGACAGCCTCCGCCTCCACCGTCGACTTGATAAATTTTTGGAGTTTGTGGAATTTTTTTTAGTTGGTTGTAATTTTTTGACTTGATTGTATTTATTTAACTTTGCAGGATTGTATAACAGTTTTTTGTACATGTTTGGAATATTCTACTTTATTATTTCATTGTTTATATAATATTTGTGCATGTTTGTGTGGCTTTTATTAGTTTGTGTGGAATTTACTTATGTAAAATTTATATGTGTAAAAATTGGTGAATGTATAAAAGGTATATGCTTAATAGAAATTAATTTCTGGGGAAAATATTACCTTTAGCGATGGACCGACGACTTAATAGCGACGAAAATATTGAAAAATCTCAGGTCAGCGATGGATTTCCAACGAAAAATCTCAGGCCAGCGAATACCTAGCGACGGACTATTCCGTCGCTAAAACGTCTAATACACAAAAATATGCCAAACATGTATCAAAGTCCGTCGCTAATATTCATCGCTAATCCGTCACTCAGAGTGACGACTTAGCGATGAACTCTGTGAGCCCTAAATGTGCAAAACCTTCTAAATAATTTGGCAAATTATGGCTCACACAATCCGTTGCTATTATGTCAGTTAGTAGTGAGAAAGTTTAGCGATAAAATTTATACGTCACTGATCCATGTCTGATTTTATGTCGCTCATTCCGTCGCTAATCCGTCGATAAAGCTACGGATTAGCGACAAAATTTCTGTAGTGACGTTAATTTTTCTGACGGAATATTTTTGTTGCTAATCAGTTACTAAATGCAAATAGTGACGAAAAATATATTTTAGCGATGGATAATTTTGTCGTTAAAATAGTGTATTTGTGTAGTGTGTTGATAGATGCATAAATATCGTATAGTAAATTCTTGGTTTTTTGGTTGGGCTTTGATAGTTTTCTTGAGGACCATAGCATACTTGCAGGGTTAGGCATGTCATCCTAGTACTTGCAGTCTCAACACGAACCTCAAGCAAATCTACCTTGCCTACTTTTTTGTTCAGCTTAGTTCATCACTTGTTGTATGATACACTGTTGCTTTTGATTCATGTTCCCTATTTTCAGTCTCATTATATGATATTACATGTGGTCACATACTAGACTGGATACGCGAATCTTGATAGACTTGTTTGGCTATATTACTCATCAATGTAGACTGGACATGTCGTGAATTTGATACAATCAATACTTATAGAGATGGAGAGGACAATCATTAGGCATATGGGCTATCAAAATCGGTGAACCATTAAATCTGGAGGAGCTATGATAGTAATGAACCTAGATATATACTTGCATATGACCTTTAACATTCGTTGAACGTTATGCACATTATTTACAGACATTTGTCGATATATCCAACGTTGGTCGGTAGCCGTGAGCTATGTCAATTGATGATATATATCAGCATATGTATGGCCTCTAGTCTTATGCTATGTTAGATTCCTATTCATCCTACACTCGCCCATGCATGAGAACGTTGTCCTCAAGTGCATGTCACGTAGGTTATAGTAGTTTCTTAGTAGTTAGTTGGTTCTTACATGATTTATCACTTGTTAGTTTTTGCTCCTTGCAGGATATTTACTATTTATCGTATCGACAAATATTATGTATATTGCTACATCCCTCTGAGGACCTAATTTTTTTCTCGCTATTACTGAGTTCTGACATAGGTTTATTGGGGATTATATTTTTGAGAGTCGGGTAGCGCTAGATGATACCTTTTTTTACTATTCTACTGTATTTTTTTTTCTTCTTAGTATTATAGATAGAATGTCGGATGTTTACTATGGATATATGAATATTTGATTTGATCTGGACAGCGTATACGTATTCGATTTTGGCGGGAGTCCGCTTAAATAGGTAGCTTGCTATTGTTACGTGGCCTGATCCCATGTATTTTGGGACTGGGCATGATATTATGACTATATTAGAATGTAAACACTTATGCATTGATGGATTTTTTACACATACACATATATATTATGAGCGCCAATCCATGTTTGGAGTGAAAGTATCTTGACACAATTATATATTATGAATGTTAATCCTTGTTTGCAAGAAAGGAAGGGAGATTTTGGTAAATTTACTATGCCAGTGACACATTTATTGTTTCATATATATATTTATAAAATTGTTAAACCAAGAGAAAGTATAAATATCACATAATAATTTTATCTGTTCTCGCATGATTACTATGTTTGTTTAGGTGACTCAGGCTGAGAATGTTCACTATGCATTCCCTAATATGCTGACCCCTCCTCCATAGGTGCGAGAGTCGCTTGGACATTCTGAGGCATTTGGAGCTCGTTTGGCAACTTGAAGTTGTTCTTCTAGAAGATGTTATATTTTGTTTATAGATGACATATATAATGTATAGAACATTATTGATTATATAATTAGTTTCATAAGTTGTAAGCCATATTATGGCATCATTCATTGTAGTAAGATCCATTATTTGTAGTTGAGTTATTCTTTTGGCCTACGAGAAGTTGTAATTCTGCTACAAATTATCAATAAATAGAATTATTTTCATATATCTTGTATCTATCAACTCTCTTTTTTTCGCTGCGACGACTTTGTATCTGAAACAAGTTTTCGACAGTGTTTGTTCTTTCCTTGTATAAGTATAATTTAAACTTGTACGATATCATGCACATTGGTGACTTATTTTCTACATATTCGAAATATGACTTTTAAAGCTCAACTACTTTATATTGTTGACAATCTGACTTCGAGTGCCAAGACTTTGATATGTTGGAGAGTTCTTCTGGAATTCTTTAGAACTTCCAAGTATTTGATATTGACTTTCAAGTGAACAACGAACACTCTTATGTTATGCAATTGTACTTCTATAAGGAAGCACAAAGCCATGGAGATTGATTTGAAGCAATATCGCCTTTGTATATGTGGAGTTCCAGGAAGTCAGCTTGAGAAAGATCTTTGGAATTCTTCAATGGCATGTCTACCATAGGTGATTAGGGCTTTGTAGACCCAAGGAATAACACAATGGTTACACAGGTGAAATTCTCAAAAGAGAAGATCCTAAATCATCTAATTAGTGATATATTTATAGTTTTGTCTTGCGTGTAACATGCAAACCGCTAGCCTCATGCTGAGTCTTGATTTAGTGGCTGTTGAGTTTCGTGGGAACACACATAATAGAGGAAGGATATGATCGGACAATTTTTTTATAAGACAGCAGATCTGTTCTCAGAAACATCATGATCAATCAAGCTATAGCCTCCACGTGGGTTGTTGCATCTCCTCGTGAGACGTAATCTCAAATAATACAATCGCCTATATGGGTCGCATTATTGATGCCGTCGCACACTTTTTTGATGGATGTAGTATCCCATCATAACTGATGAATAGCTCATTAATTAGGAATGCTGTTTCCTTCAAGAGCAAATCTGTTTTTAATATTCTGTTCTATATTTTTTTCCTTTTCTATTTTTTTTTCTAATACCAGTTGACACTCACATGTAATAGAAATTAAACAGAAATATAAAACATAATATATAGGACAAGTACTAATTTGTTTCTGTTTTCTCCTTTCAATAGAATGAGCTCCAGAAGTTAATTTAAAGGCTTTGGTGAGCTGTTTGGTTCTGCGGAGTTGATCATTTCCATGTCTACTGTATACTCAGTTTAGCGGGACGTTAGTTCTGTGAGGCATGGATTCAACGTGAGTCACTTTTGTTCTATATGGAATTATATTGTTCTCGTCGTGTAGGACCTTTTATTTGGCGCCTATATTTCAAGGTTGAGGTATAGCAAGGGTTTGAGCTTCACTGGTCGAGCTATTTTTACGGGATGGCTGTTTAGCTACCGTATGGTTCTGCTTCATAACTAAATCTGAAAATTTGTTTAGCTTTCGGAGACTTTGTCTCGACCTTCCATGAGGGATATTGTTCTCTCGACCTAACTGGACAGTGGAACCTCTGAAACACTATGTCAGGGTTCATAGATTACTGTTACTTTCGTCTCTAGGGTGCGAACTTGTCTTCTGAAATTTGACTATTTTTTTTGCACCAACACTCATACGATACTCGATGCACATAAACCTAGAAAATATGTTAATACCAAGAACCAAGAAAGCTATCAATAAAATAAGTCAAGTATCACTAATATGACACCACATTGATGATGGAGGGCTTGCCTCGCGAAAAAATACAATAATATACTACTAGTTTCGAAAACATACATACATACAAATTGGGAAATCTTAATACACAAGTTGAATACTTTGAAATAAAATATACGATCAAATCAAATAGAACAAGATCATCAAGAATCTTTGGAAAGGAGAGAAGCAATTTCACCTTGTGAGGTGAAGTGGAACTCTGTATGTAGAAGAAAAAAATATTAAGGAGACCCGACGTACGAAATGGAGCTTTGTACAAAAAGATTCGAGCACAATCGACTCTCCCTTCATATTTATATATACTAACAGGAAGTTGTCCTCTCCTTCATCCATAATCACTCCCACTGACATCCAAGTCCATAAATATAAACTGTTTCATGGAAATATAACGTAGGTTGTGTTTGATTGAAATTTTTTTTCCATAAAAAATATTTCTATCACAAATTTTTTACCAATTATAATGTTTGATAGTTTATATTTTTCAAGAACAAAAAACTATCATTTTTCATTTCTCTCCTGTTGGACACACAGCAAAAATAAACCCAAAAAAAAAAAATCAGAGAACACCTCAGAGAAAGTTCACAATCACAAAGACGAGAATTTACTTGGTTCGGCCAAGATGTCCAATTCCACGGACGAGAATGATTCAATTCCACTATGAAGAAGAAAAAGAATTACAATTGCTATCAACATTTCTCTCCTTGCTCTCAAGAACTCTATACAAAAACACTCTCTCAAAAACTTTTGTGTTGAACTTATTCAACCACTTTTTGCTCTCTTATGTCGAACTTATTCAACAATCATTGAGCACAATTTGAGATGCCTTAAGGAGAAACCTTTAGCCCCTTTATATAGCATATCATATGACTATACATGGAAATCCAACATAATGTAGGAATAGAAATCCAATCTTATTCTTCAAAGATATGGTCAAATCCAACATTATGTAGGAATAGAAATCCAGTCTTATTCTTTAAAGATATGGTCAAAGGTCAAAGTCAATCTTCGTCAAAGATATGGTCAAATGGTCAAAGCCAATCTTCTTCAAAGATATGGTCAAATATATTAGTCAATCTCCTTCGAAGATATGACAAATATATTCCTTCATATCTCCACCTCGGCAAGATTTTGCCACAAAATTGAGCCGACATACTTCTCCACCGCACAGCTTCACCAAATCAACCACTCGTTAATCCCATCCCGAAGGGCTCTCAAGCAATTGGAAGGACTTGGAGCAAGTCCAAGCAATATTGGAACTTGGCACCAGGGACAACCTTAGTCAACATATCAGCGGAGTTGTCCTGGGTATGCACCTTTTCGAGTGCAATGTCTCCGTCTTCTATGACATCCCATGTGAAGTGGTAGTGAACAATATCAATATGCTTGGTCCTTGCATGATGGACTTAATTTTTTGCCAAGTGGATAGCTCTCATGCTGGCACAATGCACATCAACTACACGCTGCTTCACTCTCAAGTCATTAATCAAGTCGTGAAGCCATAGGTCCTCTTTCACAGCCTCTGTCAATGCTATATACTCTGCTTCCATAGTCGACATGGCAACCGTATCCTGCAACATAGACCTCCAACTGACTGGGGCACCATGTAGAACAAACACATATCTAGTAGTTGACCTACGCATATCCAGATTGCCAACATAGTCTGAATTTACATATCCACTGACCTGACTAATGTCTCCACCAACGTGTAATCCTACGTCAATAAAAATACACATGATTTTTTCAACAAAAACATATGATTTTTCTTGCCAACTATCTTGAAGCCTTCCGGTTGATGCATATAAATCTCTTCATCAAGGTCGTCATGCAAGAATGCCGTCTTCACATCGAGTTGCTCCAACTCGAGATACTTATGAGCTACCAAGCTCAATAATACGCGAATAGAAGTATGCTTGACCACCGGAGAAAAGATCTCATTGTAGTCCACCCCCCCTTCTGTGCGAAGCCCTTTGCTACTAATCTTGTCTTAAACCTAGTGTCACCTGACTCTGGAGAAGCTTCCTTCTTCTTGTACACCCACTTGCAACCTATAGGTCGCTTGCTTTGGGCAATGGAACCAAATCCCATGTACAGTTCTTGTGGAGAGACTCAATATCTTCCTACATAGCTACCATCCAGCTCTTGTTGCTAGTATCTTTGACAACTTGTTTGAAGGTGATAGGCTCGTCATCCTCTACTGGCAGTGCATGTCACACCCCGGCCCCGCCCGGGCCGCCGCTCCACCCTGCCCCACCCCGTGCGGCCGGGAATTAACGAACCGGACACGTATCACCGTGCCTCGGCGTGCCGGACGCGAATCACCGCGCCCGTCCCGCGGGTGCGAGGGAGGAAGGGAGCCAAGCGAATGGCCCGTTCGAGCTTTCGGGGGACGTGATGCCGCACGGGCCTGGGGTTGCGCCCGTGCAAGGCCAATCGTTTAAGTTGATAGTTGGCTATCATCGCATCAATCGAGTAAGCAGCGGAAAGGGACTTGTTGCAATGCAATGCATTAGCCAACTGAGTGTTCGGGACAATCGAGGCAACTTGGGTTTCCTTTAGCAAAGGCACACGTTCGTTCCATACATTATGCCCCCTTATACGATAGCATTCTCGGGACAACAATCAAAACCAGGATTCCGGGTCTTCGGGACTGTGGCACGCCTATCGCTCCCTCGGACGATCCAGTACCTGCGAACAAGTAAACTGTTGGTGGGTTAGCACTTTATACAAGTACTGGTGAGATAAATCAACTGAACAGAAACAAGCATTCACTCAAACAGGCACTAAGTAATCATGTTATAAAACATTATATTACTAGTGATCTTTCTAGTTTTACCTAGGTTCGTTTTATGCAGTTCTAGCAGAGTCGATTTACTTATTTAGAAACATGTTTGGAAACAGAGTTTCATATTGAATATGCAAGCAAGCAAACCGTTCATGTTTCAGGGTGTGCGTAGCGTGTCTCGTGCGACTCGAGGGTCTGATGCAAGGCTAGACACACGATGCACATTCTTAGGGGCAGTCACTATCCAAGCCAACACAATGACTTAGCTATATGCAGGGCGGTCCCCGAGTATCTCAGGATCGGCAGCTGGTGGAACAGCATACCAATGACTCTTTATCTGATGCTAGAGGCAGCTGTGACTCATGGTTGCTTTGCACTATCATGGTAGCAGCCGTGGCACATGCAGTTCAGCTCTCCACCAATAGCCATTGTCCGACCGCGTGCGAATGCATGGAACACTATCAAATAAACTCTATTATGCAGACGAGACGAACCATCAGAATATACTCATTGTTGCGGGGCAATCCGACTTATCACTTGAACACGTTCAGGCACAGTATGGTTCTCTTGAAGCATAGACGATAGTGAACATATTCTTGTACTCTAAGCAGGCGATTCAGGATTCTCGTTAAGCAGGCATTGTTTCAAAGACAAGCTAGGTGAGTTCGTTCATTAACATGCAAGGCATGTTCTATCATTCTCTTAAGAAAACATTACAAGCAAAAACTCAGGTTATTATTAAGGCGTGCAAGAATTAGAGAACGAAGTTCTGCCCACTCACCTTGATACATAACGCCGGCGCGGAGCTGGACATTACATACTTACCAACCAATAAAAAATTTTGTCCTCGAAACTTCAAGGATAAACTTCTCGATATCCCGAGTAGCGATAGTGCCGTCCCTCGCCGTACTCAATCGAAACAATCAAGCAATTCAAGTTCAGGAAACATTTTGCACTTTGAGAATATCTAAGGACTTATTGTATGGAACGCTCTTTGCAAAACCATATCGATAATATCTCAGAGTCATAGCAACGGTTTGGGCCAGAGAATCGATTCCGCTCTGATACCATTCTGTCACGCCCCGGCCCCGCCCGGGCCGCCGCTCCGCCCTGCCCCGCCCCGTGCGGCCGGGAATTAACGAACCGGACACGTATCACCGTGCCTCGGCGTGTCGGACGCGAATCACCGCACCCGTCCCGTGGGTGCGAGGGAGGAAGGGAGCCAAGCGAATGGCCCGTTCGAGCTTTCGGGGGACGTGATGCCGCACGGGTCTGGGGTTGCGCCCGTGCAAGGCCAATCGTTTAAGTTGATAGTTGGCTATCATCGCATCAATCGAGTAAGCAGCGGAAAGGGACTTGTTGCAATGTAATGCATTAGCCAACTGAGTGTTCGGGACAATCGAGGCAACTTGGGTTTCCTTTAGCAAAGGCACACGTTCGTTCCATACATTATGCCCCCTTATACGATAGCATTCTCGGGACAACAATCGAAACCAGGATTCCGGGTCTTCGGGACTGTGGCACGCCTATCGCTCCCTCGGACGATCCAGTACCTGCGAACAAGTAAACTGTTGGTGGGTCAGCACTTTATACAAGTACTGGTGAGATAAATTAACTGAACAGAAACAAGCATTCACTCAAACAGGCACTAAGTAATCATGTTATAAAACATTACATTACTAGTGATCTTTCTAGTTTTACCTAGGTTCGTTTCATGCAGTTCTAGCAGAGTCGATTTACTTGTTTAGAAACATGTTTGGAAATAGAGTTTCATATTGAATATGCAAGCAAGCAAACCGTTCATGTTTCAGGGTGTGCGTAGCGTGTCTCGTGCGACTCGAGGGTCTGATGCAAGGCTAGACACACGATGCACATTCTTAGGGGCAGTCACTATCCAAGCCAACACAATGACTTAGCTATATGCAGGGCGGTCCCCGAGTATCTCAGGATCGGCAGCTGGTGGAACAGCATACCAATGACTCTTTATCTGATGCTAGAGGCAGCTGTGACTCATGGTTGCTTTGCACTATCATGATAGCAGCCGTGACACATGCAGTTCAGCTCTCCACCAATAGCCATTGTCCGACCGCGTGCGAATGCATGAAACACTATCAAATAAACTCTATTATGCAGACGAGACGAACCATCAGAATATACTTATTGTTGTGGGGCAATCCGACTTATCACTTGAACACGTTCAGGCACAGTATGGTTCTCTCGAAGCATAGACGATAGTGAACATATTCATGCACTCTAAGCAGGCGATTCAGGATTCTCGTTAAGCAGGCATTATTTCAAAGACAAGCTAGGTGAGTTCGTTCATTAACATGCAAGGCAGGTTCTATCATTCTCTTAAAAAAATATTGCAAGCAAAAACTCAGGTTATTATTAAGGCGTACAAGAATCAGAGAACGAAGTTCTGCCCACTCACCTTGATACATAACGCCGGCGCGGAGCGGGGCGTTACAGTGCATATGCCACCACATTCAACTATCCATAGTGCTTGACTGGTTCATCTAATCCATATATGTATACTGGCTTGACCGGTCACCTTGGCCTAGTAGTAGCTAAAGAATCTTGCGGCTGGTGTTGCTCTTCTTCTGGTCGTTGTTCTTGTGAGGTTGATGAACATCTTCAGAAAATTTTACCTTATCTGATGCTGTCACGCCCCATTCCCAAAATACGTAAGACTAGGAATACGTAAGCATGCCAGCCGTATGTATATGACAACTCCAATATATGGATGCCATAATACACACGTACGCTGTAATATGAATATAAACTCACATGTGGTATATATATATGGTCACAAGTCACGGATATACTAATCTCATCCACACAACAAGTCAAAAAAAAAGGAAATAACTAGACTAGAATAATGAGTCTGAATAATCCAAAACTAATAGTCGGGTGGAGACAAATCCACTACCAACGACTATATCAAAACTAGAATGAGAGAGGAGTATAAAACCTCCAATATAAATAAGATGATGAGATAAAGGTATCCGCGAAGAGATCCCTCGCTAGAGATAATCACTGATGCTCAGAAGGTAAGACATCATCGGAAGAGATAAGTGGTAAGTCCTGATCCGTGCTCCTGCGAAAAGTCATGAACATTTACACCTGGAAAGGGACCAGGTCCTCAGAGGAACGTAACAAGATACATAGAAGCAAGCCAATTTGAATACAGTAAACATGCAATATAGACAAAAAATATATAAGTACGATGTACAAGACAATCTATATCAATGCAAATGAGGACAACTTTTTGACGTATGGGCAAGGGTAGGCTACTCGATCAAAGCCTCACAACTCACATACACGTCAGTGGACATCATCAACTGACATACCGTGGTGGTAGCGACCATCGTGACTCCATCAATTGACATACCGCGAGAGTAGCGACCATCGGACATAACTACCATAGTGCGTGCTAGTTACTACGGTTCGCCAGAGTGGTTATAGCCCATATGCCTACTAATTGTCCTCTATGATACTAAGTGTCAGTGTGTGTCAACATATCTAATATATAGTAATGACTGAAAGAAACTACACATGCAATGAATATACAAAAATATAATAAATATACAGAAATATACTAAGCATGCAAAATATTGTAAGCAATTTGGCAAGGTATCTTGCGTGGTAAGAAAGCTGCAAAGTGTAACGTCTAGAAGTCAAGCACACAAGATCAGAAGCTACGGCCTTAGGATGAACGTCTCCGGATGCTGAAATAAACATCACCAACGTTCCCAGAATAAGCAAAATATCTAAAAAACACTACCCTTTCGTCCAATTTGGACACAGGGGCAAAACGGTAATTTTGGGTCAAAGCGGGCTCCACATGTGGGCCACTTTGTACCGAAAAGTGTGCCAGGGATAAAGGTCTCTAAATGGGACAAATTATAGGTCAAACCAATTCTAAACGTCTATACAAACTCAACGGTATGTCCAAATATGGATTCCGGTGAGCCGAACACAATTTTGTCCAAAAAGTCAACCGTTGGGCCCGCCAAATGGCGACTTGGTTAACTGTTTCAGAATTGCGTAAAGATTGGGTCACAGGACCAGCGCGATACCATGAGTCTAGTGGTGCAAGTTTTGTTGCATTCTGACGAGCGTGCACTAAATGCGCAGGGCTTTTACAAATATTACGACACGAAAGATTTTCCTCGGATACGGGCAGATTTCGACGCGCACACGTGTCCAAATCAGTTTCTGCGAAAGTCCACATATCTGGGTATACCGTGCGCACCTTTTGGTGCACTTGGTACACGACGGGGCGGTCCCGTTTGGCGGAACGCGCTCCGTATCACAAGTTTTTGTGTTTCGAAAAGCAGGTTTTTATAGATTTTTAACCTAATTTTATTTTGCATACAACATTAATTAAAATAATATAATTGACAGAAAATAATCTATGTTAGGTGGTCTTCACATAGAAAGAAGAAAATCTAAATTTGGATCTCTGTGGTGGGAGATACGGGGCCTTGAACATAGGTAGTTGTCGCAGTTTTCTGCGATACCGAAACATTGTCGTTTTTTGCCAACTTGGTCGCTATTTTCGCCTAGTTTTACGCGCTGTTCGAGATCAACTATCATACAGATATAGAAGGGGGGTAGTTGGGGATCATACCGACGAAGACGGGGTAGGATTTGGTTGAGCGAGGCGGCGGGGATCGACGCGTGAACATGGCTAAGTCGCTGAAATTTCTGCTGTCGCGTGTTCGCGCGGGCGGCGATCGCCAGCGGTGGCTGCGGTACTCCGGCGGTCGCGGCTAGGCCGATGTTGGCGGCACGGTGTTGCTCAGGGTCGCAAGGTCGAGGAGGTGGAGAGTTTAGGGTTAGGGTTTTGGTTTAACAATATATATATATATATATATATATATATATATATATATATATATATATATATATATATATATATATATATATATATATATATATAGGATGTTAGCGGGGTGGGGGCGCTGTACATTCTGCGCGCGGGAGGGTCTCTCTGTTCAGCGTGGGAGGGGGGGGGACTTTTAGTAATGGGTTAGGTTTTTTTTTTTTTTAGAGAGTTGGGTTTATAAGGGTTTAGTAATATTAGATTTTCTAATTTCTTTTTCTTTCTTTTTCTTTTTCTTTTTCATTTCTTATTCTAATTTCTTTTCTATTCATATTTCTTTCTAATTAAACTATATATATATATATATATATATATATATATATATATATATATATATATATATATATATATATACATAAAAATTCTAGAAATTATATTTGTGCATACCATTAAGCTATCAACTGTCCACCGGCCCTCCTACATGGAATAAATTAAGAAAAATTCATAATTGCTCCATAAATTTTCTAAATGCGCAAATACCTAGAATTAAAAATTAAATAAATTCTATTTCCTCTAATTAGCTACTAATTACTATAATTTAATTAAATAATTAATTAAAATAATTAATACGGTTTTTAAAATTAGGGGTCTTACATTCTACCCAACTTACAAAAATTTTGTACTCGAAATTGACACTAACCCATTATCATAATAATCACTATAGCTATTACACTATATTGATATCTAGCAGTTCTTCCTAAAGTCATGGTCTGTCATTCTAACACTTCCTCATTTATTTTCCATATATTATTCTATTTCTAACTCATCTACACTACGCAACTTACAAGAGTTCTACTAGTAGTCACAGTCTCTTGAGGCTATTGTCTAGGTTGTAAGGCAAATATATATATTGGGTCAAGAATCTTGGGGTACTTGTATTGAATCTCACAACCATGATTCTTTTTTGTAACCGTCAAGTATCGTAGCCTAATACTGCCATGCCACCTGACCAATATGTCGGCAAATACTTCGAATACTCCACTATAACGGTCTAGCTGTAGCTATCGCTACTTTGCTAGCGATTTGTCATAGTTGTCAGTTCATAACAAGTGCCTTCAACTCTTCCTAGGTTTAGTCTAGGTTTTAGGGTAGCAATTAAGGTCTTGACTAAAAACTATTAGGAGTATGAACTATTTCAAATAATTTAACAGATTCCTATTGGGCTAAATGATGCTACTTAAGGGTTAAATTAATAAAAGAATACATATATTGCTATAGTGCATATACATAAGGGTTATTATTATTAACTCATCATTTAGTTATTAATCATTACTAACATATTTATTTGTTAACTATCAAAATGAGGGTGAGGTTGAAGTAATTCAAACAATTTATAATGGCACGAAGGGATACGACTATGATAGAAAGAATTAAGCACGATATAAGGGATGGAGATGGAAGAGAAGATGAGCCACCCAAGGGGGCGAGATGGTGATAGTAAGAGAATACTACTATTGCTACGCGTGACATCTATTAGCATTGCGTGTATGCCATCTAGTTAGGATATCAACATATCCTTATAACTGCTAAACTACCTTATATATAATTCTACGTCTACTATGCACCTAAGATCTTGTGTCACAAAAGGGTTATGAGTATGTAATGACAAATATAACTAAAGTTGTACTCGTATCTACGCCTTCCTGTGCCTGCGCTCTCTTGTTTGTCATCATGAGTGCTTGGCCTATGGAGTATATCTGGTACTATCTGTGTATCAACTTATACTAAGCACGAACGTTCGTCTTTCCGAAATAGGGGAAGACGAAAATCAACAATAAAGAATTTCAAGGAGGAGATGATAAAATACAAGTACGAGATTCAAAGGGATTAGAGAATTTTTGAAAGGGAGTTGCCAAGGCAGTTGTGGATTAAAATCTTATTTTGGGTAAATTTATATTCGCATGTTCACATCAGAACAGTTATGTACCTGACATGATATGCTTTGACCAGTCTAGAGGGCAAGTATATTTGTCTAACAAGTTGAGTCAACTATATCTTAATCCACATAAAGTAGTAATACAAAGAGTGAACCAAGTGCACTACGGTTGATCAGACCATAATACACCGATTCTGATTTAGACAATGTATTAGTGTGGGCCCCCAATAATACATATGTCATGAACAAGCTCAATAAAAGAATAAGCTTGCAAAACTAGGCTATAATAGCAGCATAAGTCGAGGTAGTAAAAATATAAGTATGCTTGATTATGATGGAGGAAGGTACAGAATAATCTAAGTTTACCAAGAAGATCGGTGTTGTGCCTCTACAGTTTTCATAATAACTCCTTGTCAAGGTCTCTAGTCAACTAAATGGGTGTATGGGCCTCTAAGTTCTACAGTCTGGGTAAACACTATCTTCTTATGCAAGTCTATAGTTGGTGTCATTCATTTATACTTCATTAATGAGTCAACAGGACAATGTGTTACAAGGTTATGAGACATACTATCCAACTTACAATAATTTAACTAATAGTGTTATTAAATATTAGAGGGTATATACCTAGTAGAAGCCATCTTCCTAACCTCTATCAAGCACGAAAGAAGATTGACGTTGAGAAGGGATCAAGCAAGATGCAATGCAAGCAATCAAATGAGAATGTGAAATAAAATCAAGGGAGGTGATAATTAAGTGGATGAGATCCTATATTCTAATCCTATGCGCAGGCTTGCTCGGTAGAGTAACGTAACCGAGACAATATGCTCTCGACCTGCATAGGCCACCACAAAAATATGTCACGCCCCAGTTCCAAAATACGTAGGACTAGGAATACGTAAGCATGCCAGCCGTATGTATATGGCAACTCCAATATATGGATGCCATAATACACACGTACGCTGTAATATGAATATAAACTCACATGTGGTATATATATATGGTCACAAGTCACGGATATACTAATCTCATCCACACAATAAGTCACAAAAAGAAAATAACTAGACTAGAATAATGAGTCTGAATAATCCAAAACTAATAGTCTGGTGGAGACAAATCCACTACCAACGACTATATCAAAACTAGAATGATAGAGGAGTATAAAACCTCCAATATAAATAAGATGATGAGATAAAGGTATCCGCGAAGAGATCCCTCGCTAGAGATAATCACTGATGCTCAAAAGTTAAGACCTCCTAGGAAGAGATAAGTGGTAAGTCCTGATCCGTGCTCCTGCGAAAAGTCATGAACATCTACACCTGGAAAGGGACCAGGTCCTCAGAGGAACGTAACAAGATACATGGAAGCAAGCCAATTTGAATACAGTAAACATGCAATATAGACAAAAAATATATAAGTATGCTGTACAAAAAAATCTATATGAATGCAAATGAGGACAATTTTTTGACATATGGGCAAGGGTAGGCTACTGGATCTAAGCCTCACAACTGACACACACGTCAGTGGACATCATCAGCCAATATACCGTGGGGGTAGTGACCATCGTGACTCCATCAATCGATATACCGCGGGGGTAGCGACCATCGGACACGACTACCATAGTGCGTGCTAGTTACTACGGTTCACCAGAGTGGTTATAGCCCATACGCCTACTAATTGTCCTCTATGATACTAAGTGTCAGTGTGTCTCAACATATCTAATATATAGTAATGACTGAAAGAAACTACACATGCAATAAATATACAAAAATACAATAAATATACAGAAATATACTAAGCATGCAAAATACTGTAAGTAATTTGGCAAGGTATCTTGCCTGGTAAGAAAGCTGCAAAGTATAACGTCTAGAAGTCATGCACACAGGATTAGAAGCTACGGCCTCAAGATGAACGTCTCCGGATGCTGAAATAAATATCACCAACGTTCCCAGAATAAGCGAAATAGCTAGAAAATACTACCCTTTCGTCCAATTTGGACACAAAGGCAAAACGATAATTTCGGGCTCCAAATATAGGCCACTTTGCACCAAAAAGCGTGCCACAGGTAAAGGTCTATAAATGGGAAAAATTATAGGTCAAACCAATTCTAAACATCAATACGAACTCAACGGTATGTCCAAATATGGATTCCGGTGAGCCGAAAATAATTTCGCCCAAAAAGTCAACCGTGGGGCTCGCCAATTGGTGACTTGGTCAACTGTCTCAGAATTGCGTAAAAATTGGGTCACAGGACCAGCGCGATACTACAAGTCCAGTGGTGCAAGTTTTGTTGCATTCTGACGAGCGTGCACTAAATACGCAGGGCTTTTGTAAATATTGTAACACGGGAGATTTTCTGCAGATACGGGCTGATTCCGACGCGCACACGCGTCCAAATCAGTTTCTGCGAAAGCCCACACGTCTGAGTATACCGTGCGCACCTTTTGGTGCACTTGGTACACGACGGGACGGTCCCGTTTGGCGGGGCACGCTCCGTATCACAAGTTTTTATGTGTTTCGAAAAGCAGGTATTTATAGATTTTTAACCTAATTTAATTTTGCATACAACATTAATTAAAATAATGTAATTGATAGAAAATAGTCTATGTTAGGTGGTCTTCACATAGCAAGAAGAAAATCTAAATTTGGATCTCTGTGGTGGGAGATACGGGACCTTGAACATAAGTAGTTATCATAGTTTTCTGCGATACCCAAAAGTTATCATTTTTTGTCAACTTGGTCGCTGTTTTCGCCTAGGTTTATGCGTTGTTCGAGGTCAACTATCATACAGATATAGAAGGGGTAGGTGGGGATCATACCGGCGAAGATGGGGTCGGATTTGGTTGTGCGAGGCGGCGGGGATCGACGCGTGAACATGGCTAAGTCGCTAAAATTTCTGCTGTCGCGTGCTCGCGCGGGCGGCGATCGCCGGCGGTGGCTGCGGTACTCCGGCGGTCGCGGCTAGGCCGAGGTTGGCGGCGCGGCGGTGCTCAGTGTCGCAAGGTCGAGGAGGTGGAGAGTTTAGGGTTAGGGTTTTGGTTTAACAATATATATATATAGCGAGATAGGATGTTAGCGGGGTGGGGGCGCTGTGCATTCCGCGCGTGGGGGGGTCTCTCTGTTCAGCGTGGGGGGGGGGGGGGGAACTTTTAGTAACGGGTTAGGTTTTTTTTTTTTAGTGAGTTGGGTTTATAAGGGTTTAGTAATATTAGATTTTCTAATTTCTTTTTCTTTCTTTTTCTTTTTCATTTCTTATTCTAATTTCTTTTCTATTCTTATTTCTTTCTAATTAAACTATATATGTATGTATATATATATATATATATATATATATATATATATATATATATATATATATATATATATATATTCTAGAAATTATATTTTTGCATACCATTAAGCTATCAACTGTCCACCGGGCCTCCTACATGGAATAAATTAAGGAAAATTCATAATTGCTCCATAAATTTCCTAAATGCGCAAATACCTAGAATTAAAAATCAAATAAATTCTATTTCCTCTAATTAGATACTAATTGCTATAATTTAATTAAATAATTAATTAAAATAATTAATACGGTTTTAAAAATTAGGGGTCTTACAGATGCATCCTTAGATAACTCAATCTCAACAGTTTAAGATTTGTTAGATTCACCACTATCCTTATCGGACTCACTCTTCTTGTTTGAAGTCAACACTGAAGACTCATCGAATGTGACATCTCTGGTGATTAAAAAATTATTATCCTCCAGAAAGTACAGACGTTATCCCTTCACTCCTTGTGCATATCGCAAGAAAATGGCCTTCTTGGCTCTCGGATCCAACTTACCATCGTTGACATGATAGTAAGCTTTGCATCCAAACACGCTCAAAGTGTTGTAATCTGCTGGTTTGTCGTTCATCTTCTCATATGGAGTTTTACAGTCTATAGCCGGAGTTGGTGATCTATTAATCAAGTAAAACATCATGTGTATAGCATCCGCCCATAATTCCTTGCCTAAACTGACATTGGAGAGCATACATCTTGCTTTCTCATGCAAGGTTCGGTTCATCCTCTCTGCTAACTCATTTTGCTGCGGCGTGTTCTTGACAGTCCAATGTCACACGATGTCTTCTTGAGCACATAAATATTTAAAAGATCCATAGGTATATTCAGTACCATTATCAGACCTCAATGTCTTTACCTTTATGTCCGTTCTGTTCTCCACCATCGCTTTCTACTGTTTGAACTTTTCAAACACTTGATCTTTGGTACAACCAAACAAATCTTGTATAATCATCACTAAAAGTAACATAGTACCTCGCTCCTTTTTTGGAAGGAATCATACTAGGTCCCCATACATCTGTATGCGCATAGTCGAGAATACCTCATGTCTTCTGCTTGCTTAATGTACTGAAGGCCACCCTATGTTGCTTGCCATAAACACAATGCTCACAGAAATTCATAGATGGTTTCTTCAAGTTCTTCAATAACCCATGCTTCCTTAGTAATGTCAGGTCCTTCTCACTCATACGCCCAAGCCGCATATGCCAAAGACGTATGCTATCGGACGAATCTGATGTACTGACTGCTAAAGTCCCATTCACAATGCTTTCTAATAAGATTTAATGTTATAATGGCGGTGACCTTTCATCACCACCAAAGTGCCACAAACAACTCACAAGGCTCCACCCTTGGCAGCAAACTTGTTACGATTCGAGTCAAGCATACCAAGTGAAATAAGATTTTTTTTGAGGTCGAAAACATGTCTGACATCGGCCAAAGTCCACACAATTCTATCATGCATCTTCACCTTGATAGATCCAATTCCTATAGCTCGACATGTGTTTTTGTTGCCCATCAACATAGAACCACCATCTGTCGCTTTGTAGGAAGAAAACCACTCCGTCTTTGGGCACATATGGTAGGAGCATCCAGAATCGAGAATCCAACTGTCACTCATGTTGTCATGTGCTACCGAAAAATAGACTCCGTTATTGTCGGCTTCTCAAGCGCAGTTTGCTTTATCACATTCTCTTTCTATCTTATTCTCCTTTTTCTTGTTCTTCTTCTTTGGACGAGAGCACTTATTTGTATAATGTCCTTTCTCATTAAATATGAAGCACTTCACATTCTCAATAGGTATCTTGGACTTGGATCCTGATCTTCTGCTGGAAGAAGTTCTATCATTTGTTTGATCTCTTGCCATTAAATCTTGGGCCTGGTCTCCACCGTTTCTACCATTAGAAGCCAACCTCCGCATCTCATTAGACAATACGGATCTCGTAGCTTATTTTAGGAAAATTAAGTCATTCCTACATAGTAATGTTTGAATAAGATTCTCATAAAATCGGACAAAGAAAACAATATGATTAGTGCCAAACGATCATCATCTTCATATATGTCAACATCCGTCAAATCAAAAACAATTCGGTTGAATTTTATATGATCTCGAATTGACATACCTTCCTCCACCACCAGTCGGTAGAGCGATTTTAACATATAAACTCTGTTGGTAAGAGTCTTCGTCATGTAGAGTGATTCCAACTTCAGCCATAGTCCAGTGGTGGTGGTTTCGTCCTTCACAAAGTACACAACATCCCTTTCCAAATAGAGGCGAATAGCGGTACATGCTTCGAGATCAATGTCATCCCAATCATCATCGGTCGTGTCAGCGAGATTCTTTGACTTTTTCCGTAAAGCCTTGTGAAGCTTTTGAGATATGAGAACATCATTCATCTGGTTTTCCAAAAGCCAAAAGCATTATTTCCATTATACTTCTCAATTTCGTACTTTCCAATCTTGCTTGACGGAGCCATCTCAAGAATCTACCCAATTAACTTTCTCTGATAACTCCAAAGCTCTGATACCAATTGTGGAAAATGAAACATGTCCAACCCATAGGTGAAAAATAATGTCAATCAAACACCAAACTAAGTTTTCCATGAATTTTTTTTTTAAATTTCATAATTTTTTTTTTCTAAGAAAATAATTTCGTAAAATTAATTTCTTTTCTACATATTTTTTATCTTGCAATCAAAGACATATTTCTTCGTTAATATATAATTATTTTCTTTGTTCGTAAGCTGCATATAATGAATGCTGCACTTGTGTGGAATAAGATTTTCTTATATACAAAAGCCTAATTAAGCCATCAAACATACCAACTTCTTTTAACTTTAAAAACTTTGAAGTTGTGGAATCTGCCCATGAAATAAGTATAACGAGCAAGAGATATATAGCTAGAACTTTATTCCACTTAGGAAACCCTAATAGCATACAATCTGGTACATCTTCACTTAGCATCCACAACAAGACTGCTAAAGACACATTGCACAGTAACTTTCAAATACAAACAAACTTAGAAAAGGAAGTGCATGGTCTTTATTACACAAGCCAAAACATCAGATGATTAACTTAGACTTCCGTCGCTATTTTACAATATTTTTTAGTGGCTTCAGTGATATATTCCGATGGATGAACGAACGCAGTCCCACTACAGGCAGATCTTGTATTCTTTGAATCCAGCCGCGTCAAAGAGCGCTTTCCATTCAGCTTCAGTTCTCTGCTTCCCGGTGGTATGGACCATCATATGGATATCGAAGTGAAGCTGCGTCTCGGCCGGCTTGGGATGAACACCTGCGCTTGGGATGAACACCTGCTGAAGTGTCTAGTTGAACTCGTATCGAAGTGAAATATTTTCTTAGTTACATATGTTTTATTCTTTGTTTGTATTTGATGTATGCAACAATTAAATAATAAATAAATTCTCTAAAAAATGGTATTTTAGGCAGACGATACTAGTATCCCTCAAGATATATTTAAAGTTCAGCACTCCTTCCTCCAATTTTATATACTAGCGCTGCCATTACAAATAAAGTATAGTTGAACCGTATTGTCGGGTGGTACGGAAGGAAGATCAGCTAGTGCTACTCTTTTTGGCCTGATATTATATATAATTTATGTTCGTGTAGATTCACAAAAAAATGTGTATATACAATTTATGAACATGGGTTGCATTAAAATCATATGAACTCGTGATCTAAACTCTTTATATATAGAGTTATTTGTCAACTCCAATACGATGAGATAAGGTTTGCAAGCAGATCAACTTTTGCATGGGTTGAAGACTCGTGAAAGGAAATATGTTAGTAAATTCTAGGTTTTTTTTGTATGTTATGGCTCTCCATATGGTCTGTGTGTCCATATCAATCAAGAACTAGGACCCATCGACCCTCCAAAAATCTGGATGGTATCATGTTAGGTGCATGCTGAATAGGTAGGCATAATACAAACATTTCAAAATTTAGTATGACACACCAAATGCATTTATAACTCAACGGATCGACTTTTGCATAGGTTGAAGATTCGTGGAAAGAAATAACGTTTAGGGACTGAGGTAGACGCTAGTCGTACCAAATTTTTAATTTTTAATTTTTAATTTTTCATTTTTTTGTCCATCCGAGTTCAAATTAATTTCTAGTTTGGTCCTTGATTTTAGGTATCATGTTAGATGCATGTTGAATAGGTAGACATACAATGAACTCCAAATGCATTTATTAACCAACCTCTGGCACAAATTAAAAACAAGGTTAACGATGAGACAATGAATTCTTAAATTCTAATGATATTTATTCCTCAAAGTATCTCTCTTTACGTGACAACTGAATTACGATTAATGTGATAGTTAACGTGACAAATTTTAATAGCATTATTTAGAAGAAAAAAAAAAACGTATCAGTACATATATATATCTTGAGTATGAGTGCAGGGTCGGTCCTGAGCATGTTCATCTGGAGCGACCGAACATGACCCTCTAGTCTAGAGGGTCCTTAATTTTAGAAGTCGTTGTTATAATATTTTTATAATGAATAGTTAAATAAAAAAATGATGTAATGTAGCTCAAGTAGTAAAGTGCTTGTTTTGCATATGGGAGGTACAAGGTTCAATCCATTCCATCTCTATTTTATTTTTTATTTTTTATATATTCAAAAACCTCTAGCCTAGAAAAAAAAAATTATATCCAAAAATCCTATGGTCTCTACTAGAAAAAAAAAAGTGTTTCAAGAAATAATTCGATATATTGTTGAACAAAATTTCAATTAATAAGTAAAACACAAATTTTTTGGGATAAAATATGATTTAAATTTTTGTCGATGGGTATTATTTGATTTTTTGTTTGTTAAAATAGATATAAGGTTGAAATGCGGGAAATAAATATAAGGTTTGAACTTGTAAAAAAATAACTTTGCATATTTTCATAACAAGTAACACACGAGTTTAAAAAAAAAAGATGATTCAAACCAAATATCTTTGAATCAAAAAAATTCTTGTTAGTATGTATATTGAACATTTTAATCAACATGCTTCGTATTCTCTTTACTAACAAGCTTTTTCTACAAATGAGTTTATATAAATTTTGTAAATTTTAGTAGTATTTTGTAATATTTAAACGTTATAATCGTCCAATCATTATAATTTTTATCATGCATGAAAATTAAATGATATTCTTTTATTAATTTTTATTTATACACATTGGTTATTTAATTTTTTTTTTAAATTAAACTTAGTATCATTAATATATGACATCAATATTTTTTTTTACATAAAATAATGTTATATATTTAGTTTTTGAACATGGTCCACTGAATATTAGGAACAGCCCAGTACGAGTGCATCAGCGGGATGGATGTGGTCGAACATGTCTCCTCCCGAGTACTCCACCTTCTCACTACTCTTCCTCCAAAGCCTCAATCATATGCGGGAGGTCAAAGACAGTGCACTTCACGTCCGGAAACGCGTCGGGGATCGCCAGCGCCATCGTCCCCGTCCAGTCCGCCACCTCCACCAGCATACTCACCCCGCGGAACACCTCGCCGCAGTCCTCGACGAGCACCTTGGCGATCGCCCCGGTGTCGCTCCCCATGCCTTCTCGTATCAGCCTGCCGAACCCCGGCATCGTGCCTGTCGCCTCCCAGATGAACGAGCCGTGCGCCTTCTCGAACGCGGTCGACGGCTCCTCCTCGGTCCTGAACCACGAGCTCAGGGACTGCCACGGAGACAGCTCGTCGAGCACGAGCTCGATGAATGGAATGATGCAAGCACCCTTCTCCTCCTTGACGAGCGGAATGGAGTTGGTAGTGAGTGAGTAAACGTCCTCATTCGAACAAGACTCGGAAGAGGTCAGGATTGTGAAGAAACCATTGTGGATGAGGAGGTTCATGAAGCGTTGGAAGTTGGGAAGTGGTATGGGCGGTATAGAGAGCTTGGTTGCGAGCTCGGTGAGGGTGATGGGTTTGCCATGGCTGTGGACTGCATGCGTCAAGAACGCCGAGCTCGATGGTGCATTTGAGGGAGAGGGAGTTGATGAAGCTGAAGATGTGGAGCCATAGGTGGGATTGAACTTTGTTAGTCCCTAGGCGGATCAAAGATGGTAGAACACGGGTTATGTGCACAGCTACTAGCGAGATCCGAAAGTCCGCTTTCTACTAAAATCCAAGTTGTCGTCGAGATCAGAGATTCACATAAGAGTCACTCATATGATATTCTCGATTCCAACGAAGCACGAACCAAGAACATGTTACAAAAAAACTTCGAAAAAAATGAAGATTATAACAAACAACAAGAAAAATGTTCTTCTCTTTATGTTCACAGATGCTACAATGAGAATGAACGAGCAAAAAAAAAAAATGCTGAAGAAAAGCTCCCTGCTGGATGGTCAAAACCACTGTTACTCAAAGCAAGATTCACCATACAGACAATCTGCCCCCAGGAACCAGCTAATTCATAAATGAACTTCTGGAACGCTCAATGTCACCTTCAAAAATATTCGGGAACACCATGTAGGAGGGGGACACTCTGGGCCGCATATGGATATGGTATTCTCGGTTTTTCCATCTGTATTTTCTCTTTTTCAACACACCTCAAATGAAAGAGGAGGTCATCTATATATAGAGGAAAACAACACCTATGTGGCATGAGGAAACTCCAGGCCGCATATGCGATGACCGACCAGATCCCCGAAAATCTGGATGTCATAGCTATAGGAAGCCGCCCGCGCCGTCTTCGCCTCCTGACACGATATACTGCACGAGGTAGACAACGCCGCCAAACGCAGAATGCAGCCGCTGGTCTCACATGCGCCGCATTTTTTCGAAGGCACAGAAAACCATGCGCCGCCTAAAGCAGACCCTGTCTCCTCCACATGCGACTCGCTCATCCAAACCTGACCAGATAGCCTCTGGCCGCATAGTGCCTGGCCACAAAGACCATGGCCGCATAGCCCCTAGCTGCATAACGTCTGTCCGCATGCGCCACGAAGCATGCTCCCGAGTTAGCAACCGTGCATGCAACTCGTGAATAAAAGAAACACACGAGCGCCTGTCCCCTCCATATCCGACTCGCTTACCCAAACTGGCCGCATAGCCTCTGGTGCAATAGCGCCTGGCCACAAAGATCATGGCCGCATAGTTCTAATTGCAAAGTGCGCCATTAAAGCGCCACTTTACGTCATTGAGCCCGAGTTAAAGGGGCTTAGTTTCTAAGAAAAACTTTTCCAAAGGTGGTGACAAAATAAAGATTGTCATAATGGAGTTCATACTTAATCCCTTTAGGAAAGTCAATCCACATGGTCCTCCACCCCATGTGTATACCAATACTAAACAAAGCTATATATTGAGATATACACATGGATGATTTTCCAATGCGAAATTAAAACTCCCAAAGCTAAGTGTAAAACACCAACAGAGCTTCGAGTAGCCCTTTGGAGCTTGGTACTTCGGCTTTGGGGGTGGATGATGCCTTTATTGCTAATGTGTCGTTTGTTCCTGGTGTGGGTTGTGGACAAGGGCGGATTTACTAGTGGACTGGGGTGGGCTCCAGCCCACCCAGCCAAAAAAAAAATTAAAAAATTATATGTATGTTGAACTGTTCAGCCCACCCATCCCATCCGGCTCCAGCCCACCCAAGCTCAACCAACGATTATGGCTCCTTCTCTCCCTTTTCTCTATCTTAGTACTCCTTCCCATTTCTTTCTCTAGCCCCATCGGACAGCAACCGCGGCACAGGCGCCGCACAACTTTGTTGTTGACAGCTAGAGCTAGGACGTCGCGAGCGAGTCCCATCTCTCAAGAGTCGAGTCTCAACGTCTCTCTCTCTCTCTCTCTCTCTCTCTCTCTCTGTCTATAAGGATATTAACCCCACCGATCCCTCAAGAACATCCACAAGGGGGAGGGGAAGAAGTTGTTGTTCGTCTCTGTCTCTCGTCATCAAGGGCCGAGTACTCTTTTCTCTTTTCTAAGCTCAAACTTCTTGCTGTAGAATTCTGAAATTGTGGACAAAATAAGTAAGAACACTCAACAATTTTAAAAAACACATATTTTTCATAAATCTCCACACACAGTGACACACATTTATTTAATGCCATAGATTTTGGTAGAGTTCCTCATCCGAATTTGTCTAATTTTTTTTCTTCTCTGTTATTCATAGCATTCTTTCAGGTTATTCAAGTATCAGCCTATCAGGCATTACTAAGTATTTTCAAAGTTATTATCAGGTTTTTGCTCTGTTTTTTGCCGAGAATCTCAAAGTTATTAAGTATCCTGTGCTTCACTGCATATTTTTATCAGGTTATTAAGTATCGGATTTTTTTTGGCAGTTTATCCTATAAAAACGGGGGATTTATTCCCAC
The DNA here is from genome assembly GCA_036927795.1 of Iris macrosiphon. Taxonomy (NCBI): domain Eukaryota; kingdom Viridiplantae; phylum Streptophyta; class Magnoliopsida; order Asparagales; family Iridaceae; genus Iris; species Iris macrosiphon. The sequence goes on from JAYESA010000014.1 coordinate 7,730,913, forward strand.
CCATTTAATCTGGGGGGGGGGGGGAATTGGTAGGGAAGCTAGGAAACTTAGGGTTTCCTAGAGGAAATTTCCGTAACCATGTGGAAAGAAGTAATCTGATTGCTATGTCAAGTGAAAACCTGATATTCTATAGCCTATATAGTTTGACATTTTCACAGTTTTTTGTTTTTTAAATGAACAGATGTCTTGAAGTATGTATATTTGTTTTATTTTATTTAATAATTTATTACTGAAATAGATAGGTGGAGGGTTGTCACCACAAGTTCCTTCGTCTTACAATTTTTACACTGAGAATTAGTAGGTGGAGTGGGGTTACTTGGGGGGTAGTTGGATGCTTTTAGCTGAATAAGGAAGCAAAGGTTTCTTGCAAATTTGTCAACATCAGTTATCTCCTTGCTTGTCAAGTACAACTCTGATATTTTAATTCTATCTAGTTGGACAGTTTCCTATCTATTTAAAATATGCAAACATTTGAAAATATGAAGTATTAAAGTTAAGTACTATGGAATTAACAGATGCTGGCTATGTATGTAAAGCTGCAAAGTTTTTCTTATGTACTTACGTAGAGTAAATATTTGGGAGGAGCTCAAAAATATAGTAGGGCTTTCATTTTGTTGTCAGTATGTTTCGTATTTGTATCTGTGCAACATAGGCAGATAGTGTTTAGAGATTAAGCATAATCAACTGAGATACCATAATTAATATCCTGATAAACTTGAATGCTCTGATCAGTTTTTTTGGGCAGTTTATCATACAAAAGTATCCTATACTAAATAAGTATCCTATACTTGAATCAGTTTTTTTGGGCCGTTTATACAGAAAAGTATCCTATACTTTACTGCTTCATTATATATATATATATATATATATATATATATATATATATATATATATATATATATATATATATATAATGTAAGGAAACCATATTGAGTAGATTTTTATCCAAGAGGGAGTATTACTAACTTATAAGATTTAATCTTGAGTATCAAATTGTATAATTTGATTTAGTTAGTAATATAAGTTAGGGTATTCGTATTAGTATTATTGAGATAAGTTATTATATATTACAAGTAGAAATAAGTAAACCAAAACCAATCTACCTAGTATAAACCCAATTGACTGAGAATGGAACCAAGAAACCTAATAACCCAATAGATAGAATCGATTTTGATTGTATTTCCCCTATTGATCTGAATTATTCATAAATAGATTTTTTGGACTTGGATTTGGTACCGAACCTATAGCACCAACATCGGACGACGGACGAGTACATTTTCTGATAGTTTTTCTTACTTGATAACTTCTATGATACATATTTTTAGTAGTGTTTTACTTGATTCTTGACGTGATGGATACACAGAGTAGTATTATATGGATTCATCTTAATTAGATACGTTGTTTCATACTTGTCTGACTTATCAGGACTCTCTTACTAGCATCACTCATATTTATATGGCTGGTCTTATATTTTAATCTACGTGTCAAGACTTGGATCCATTAGTACTAGTCGGACGAAAAAATACCTTAGTAGACATGTAACATTCCCAAACTATATCCTTTGGTCTAATCTGGATAGATAAAAGTCGTACAACACCCGTACGAGGTGACGTACATTACTCCATAGTCGTTTATATGTCGAAAGTGATATTTCAACACACTATATAGGTGCAGTCTTTCTTGCTTCACACTATACTTGATGTTTACTTGCCATAATTGCTATGTTTACTTGATTCACTTTATTTGACTTACCATGTCTGTCATACTTATCTGTTTTACTCTATTTACCATACCATGATTCTAGTTTACCTGTTTATCATGTATTTTATTACTATTTACTGTTTTATAGTTTCTACCATATGATTATAGTTTACCTGTTCGTCATGCCATAACTGCTTTCAGTATTTGTACGTGTTCCATCCTGACTGGTTAATATTGTTAGGTGATGTTATGAGGACATATACCCAACCCATTATGGGCCCCAAGAGAACATAGTAGCAGAGTTGGACCTTATTGCTCAGGAGAAGCTTGGAGTGGCTATAGGAGAGGCCCAACCCAGAGTGTAAACCCCCTCACCCAAAATAGATATTTTGTGTATATTTTATATTATTATAGATATTGAATTTCTTTAGAGTATTCTGTTATTTAATTAGCAAATGAAATTCTTGATATATTTACTTATATAAATATTTATTTAGAATCATTTTTAGGTTATTTTAGATTTTTGAAATTATTTAGGATTTATTTGGATATATATAGTCTTAATATTAGATAGATACTAATTTAGTGTTAATAGATATTAATAAGATTTTATAAATTATTTGTATTATCTTTAATTATATTTAAGATTATAAATTATTGAGATAAATTCAAACTCTATTTTAAATTAATTCAAATCCTGAACCTACTAGGAAATCAACTTCATGCATATCCTATCCTTATTTAAATTCATCATAATCCTATCCAAATTAACCAATCCTAGTCGTATTTAATTAAGTAGTATCCACCATTATAAATACCTCATCCTTCATATTTTTTTTTCCCAAATTCCTCTCTTTTTCGTCCAAAAATAGTCAAAATTCGTCATAAATTCAGCCTCATTTTCTACTAGTTATGACGAATTAAAAAGACGATCCTAGCTCCGGACTCCAAACGCTCTCCAGTTTTTTTTGTTAGAACGATAATGAGGTTAGCTTTCTGATTATATAAATTGTCTTTCTAAATTATTAGTATTAAATTCTGGAAAATTCGTAGAGCACAGCATGTCCGAAAATAGATGTGTTTCGATGTATTCGCGATTTTGGGAGAACCAGGAATCAGAATCATGAACCGTTTAAAGTTTCGGAAAGCTAATATCGAGATAATCGACATATATTTTTCCCAGAATTTATTTCGAAGTATTTATATACTATTAATTCTGTAGAACTTCTAGGTTAGAATTTAACCATCAGTGCACAATACAAAATTTGTATGTGCCATAATTCCCAAACGAATTTGAATTCGGGCGAGCTGTAAATTACAGCATGTTTTTGACGCTGAAATCTACAGAAAATCATGCATGAAAGTTGAGTTTGTGTCGGTTGACTTTTTGGTCAACAGATCGCCTCGATTTGCGTGCCATGAGTCTCGAGTTGATAAAATTCAGTTTCTTTTGGACAAAATTTAGGAATTAACATAAAAAACAGAATAATAAGATTAAAATAAGATTTTAGAGTAATTATTCTAGAATTAAATAAATTAAAATAAATTATCTTTTGACGTGATAAACTTGTAATACATAGGCTATTTGGACTGTGACTTGGACTCTGATTCATACCAGCAGCAGGACCCCAGGCAAGATACCTTGCCAAATTATTTACAGCACTTTGCATGCTATTTATATTTCTGTTTATTTATTGCATTCTGTATATTTCTTGCATGTGTAGTTTTCTTTCAGTCATTACTATGTATTAGATATGTTGACACACACATGGCACTTAGTATCATAGAGGACAATTATTAGGCGTATGGGCTTTTAACCACTCTGGTAACACCGTAGTCACTAGCACGCACTATGGTGGGTCGTGTCCGATGGTCGCTACCCCCGAGGTATGTCGATTGATGGAGTCCGAGGGTCGCTACCCCCGAGGTATGTCGGCTGATGATGTTCATGGACGAGTGCATGAGTTGTGAGGCTTAGATCGAGTAGACTACCCTTGCCCATACGTCAAAAAGTTCTCCTCATTTGCATTCATATAGATTGTCTTGTACAGCGTACTTATTTATTTTCAAATTATATGCATGTTTACTGTATTCAAATTGGCTCGTATTTTCTGTATCTTGTTACGTCCCTCTGAGGACCTGGTCCGCTGCCAGGTGTATCTTTTCTTGAGTATTTACAGGAGCGCAGATTTGGATGGTTACATGTGATCCGAGGATGTCTTCTCTTCAAGCTGTGATGGATAGCTGGTATTCTTATATTGTGTTGTGGTGTTGTACTTATATTGTATTTACCTCTCCATTCGAGTTGGTAGTGGATTTGTCTCCATCCAACTATCATCCTTAGATACTCCTTATTGAGATCTAGTTTTATAGATACTGGTCATTTATTTCTATATGATTTTGGTGGATGAGATTTAGATTATACCCTGTGACTTCTGACATATATTTTATACCACTTGTGGATTTGATATTCATATTACAGCGTACGTGTGGATTTGGTTTCCATATATTGGAGTGGCCATATCCATGCGGCTGGCATGCTTACGTGTCCTAGTCCTACGTATTTTTGGGACTGGGTCATGACATGTTTTTGTGGTGGCCCATGCAGGTCGAGAGCATATTGTCTCGGTTACGTTACTGTACCGAACAAGCCTGCACCTAGGACTAGAGTATAGGATCTCATCCACAATTGACTATGACTCATCTTTCTTCTAACTATTTTATTTGAATAATTGTATTCTGCTTGATTCCTGTACTCCTATAATAGTTCCTTTAGTATAGTCTCTCCTAGAATATAGAAGTTCCTGTTGTTAGATGATAAGTAGGGTAACCTTCCTATTAAGAGTACAACTAGAGTGCTGACACACCACTAAGTTTAGGATATCTAGTGAACCCTAGAATTCCTTATCTCTAGAATTGGTTTACCATTACCCCCTGATGTGTTATGAGGACTTGAGAGTAGTATAGACACTACTAGAGTTAGTTAGAAGTTTACCATTATGGTTGCCCCTAGAATTGAGAAACCAATAGAAAACCAAAGTGAATATTAGGACTGAACCTAACCCACGCCGTAGATGAGTATTGGAGAACCATAAATTTAGATTCTTGTCTTGAGATAAGAAGACAGTACCTTAGAAAGACAAGAGCAATGCATAGAATATTTTCCTAATCATACCTCAAACACAGAGACTAGCATACCCCTTTCCCTTGAAAAACCATGATGCTATCTAGAGCCGCTCTATTTTCATATATTGTTCCCCTGTGACCATAGCGTTCGCTAATTGTGCGACGACCAAAATTACGTTCTTCTTTTCTTTATCTTTCAACTCGTGCCACCTGACACTTCTGATAGTAGGCCAAGTAATTTATTTCTTTGTTAAGGACACATAGTTTGCTAGGATTATAGTTGTAATATTGAATTTTTAAATTGTGTGCTTAGTAGTTAGAACTTGATAGTTAAGTTATTCTTGTAGATTGAGACCTGCTGCTTATCCCTTAGTTTTAAATTGCGTAACTTGTACCACACCTCAATACGAGTTATATTTCCTTTCCCTTGAGGCTAGTAACTGTCCCATTCTTACTATTGACACTTGCACTATGACTAAGAGTTAAGACGACCATGACCTATGTAATATAAGAGGATACCCTAACAAGTACCAAGATCCCTTCTCGAAGACCTTAATAGGAGCTTCTACGGTACCCTTAAGACTGTCACAGTATTAGTTTATTGTTTTAAGTTGGGTAGTATACCTCACAACCTAGTATCACATAGTATTTTGACCTATTATTGAAGTGTGATTGAACAACATTAATTGTATACTAGCATAAGACGACAGTGGTTATTCAGACAATAGAATTTAGAGATCCTTGCCCTATTTGGTCGACTAGCGACTTAGATAAGGAGGTTGTATGGTAACTGTAGAGATTGTAGAGTCTTTTATTATTATTGCTTATCTTATTTTTGCTTTTACGAACTTGAATTATTTTGTAACTTCTCACATCATAATCCAGCGTTATATTTTTTGTGCTACCTTGAATTATGCTGTTATTATAGCCTAGTTTTTGCAAGCTTAATCTTATATCGAGCTTGTTCATGACATATGTGTTATTGGGGCCTGATCAACCACACTAATACAAATTGTCTAATCAGAATCAGTGTATTATGGTCTAGCTAGCCATAATGTGCTTGATTCGTCCTTCGCAATAGTATTTTACATGGATTGAGATGTATAGTGGACCAGTAGACAAATATACTTACCCTCTAGATACGATAAAGCATATCATATCAAGTACATAACTGCACCGATGTGAGCATGCGAATAGAAAATTACCAAATTAAGATTTCAATCCACAACTGTCTTGACAATTCCTATTTGAATTCTTTAAACGCTTTGATTCCCATACTTCCATTCTATTACCCCTCCTTGAACTCTTTTCCGTTGCTTTCCGTTTTCCCTTGTTTCGGAAAGACGAAATCTCGTGCTTGGATATAAGTGATACACGGATAGTACAAGATATACCCCATAGGCCAATCACATTATTTGGTGACTATCTTTCATAATTGATTAAGGGCATATCACATATGATATAGTTGGTGTTAAAGTTATGAGGATTGAATGACATGAGAAAATAAATTGAGGAATATTTTCTTAAGTGTAAGAGCCTTATGTGATAGATGGATAAATTCTAAGTTGGGTAGAAATTGCATTATTAAACTTGAGGTAAATTCTTTTAGATTGTGATCAAGTGAGATTAGATAGAGAGAAACCATGTTCTATTTTAATTTCGAGGACAATTTTTTTGTAAGTTGGGTAGATTGTAAACCCCCTCACCCAAAATAGATATTTTGTGTATATTTTATATTATTATAGATATTGAATTTCTTTAGAGTATTCTATTATTTAATTAGCAAATGAAACTCTTGATATATTTACTTATATAAATATTTATTTAGAATCATTTTTAGGTTATTTTAGATTTTTGAAATTATTTAGAATTTATTTGGATATATATAGTCTTAATATTAGATAGATACTAATTTAGTGTTAATAGATATTAATAAGATTTTATAAATTATTTGTATTATATTTAATTATATTTAAGATTATAAATAATTGAGATAAATTCAAACTCTATTTTAAATTAATTCAAATCCTGAACCTACTAGGAAATCAACTTCATGCATATCCTATCCTTATTTAAATTCATTATAATCCTATCCAAATTAACCAATCCTAGTCGTATTTAATTAAGTTGTATCCACCATTATAAATACCTCATCCTTCATATTTTTCTTCCCCAAATTCCTCTCTTTTTCGTCCAAAAATAGTCAAAATTTGTCATAAATTCAGCCTCATTTTCTACTAGTTATGACGAATTAAAAAGATGATATCTCCTAGCTCCGAACTCCAAACGTGCTCCAGTTTTTTTTGTTAGAACAATAATGAGGTTAGCTTTCTGATTATATAAATTGTTTTTCTAAATTATTAATATTAAATTCTGGAAAATTCGTAGAGCACAGCATATCCGAAAATAGATGTGTTTCGATGTATTCGCGATTTCGGGAGAACCAGGAATCAGAATCACGAACCGTTTAAAGTTTCGGAAAGCTAATGTCGAGATAATCGACATATATTTTTTCCAGAATTTATTTCAAAGTATTTACATATTGTTAATTCTGTAGAACTTCTAGGTTAGAATTTAACCATCAGTGCACAATACAAAATTTGTATGTGCCATAATTCCCAAACGAATTTGAATTCGGACGAGCTGTAAATTCTAGCATATTTTTGACACTGAAATCTACAGGAAATCATGCATAAAAGTTGAGTTTGTGTCGGTTGACTTTTTGGTCAACAGATCACCTCGATTTGCGTGCCATGAGTCTCGAGTTGATAAAATTTAGTTTCTTTTGGACAAAATTTAGGAATTAACATAAAAATCAGAATAATAAGATTAAAATAAGATTTTAGAGTAATTATTCTAGAATTAAATAAATTAAAATAAATTATCTTTTGTTGTGATTAACTTGTAATACATAGGCTATTTGGACTGTGACTTGGACTCTGATTCATACCAGCAGCAGGACCCCAGGCAAGATACCTTGCCAAATTATTTATAGTACTTTGCATGCTATTTATATTTCTGTTTATTTATTGCATTCTGTATATTTCTTGCATGTGTAGTTTTCTTTCAGTCATTACTATGTATTAGATATGTTGACACACACATGGCACTTAGTATCATAGAGGACAATTATTAGGCGTATGGGCTTTTAACCACTCTGGTAATACCGTAGTCACTAGCACGCACTATGGTGGGTCGTGTCCGATGGTCGCTACCCCCGAGGTATGTCGATTGATGGAGTCCGAGGGTCGCTACCCCCGAGGTATGTCGGCTGATGATGTTCATGGACGAGTGCATGAGTTGTGAGGCTTAGATCGAGTAGACTACCCTTGCCCATACGTCGAAAAGTTCTTCTCATTTGCATTCATATAGATTGTCTTGTACAGCGTACTTATTTATTTTCAAATTATATGCATGTTTACTGTATTCAAATTGGCTCGTATTTTCTGTATCTTGTTACGTCCCTCTGAGGACCTGGTCCGCTGCCAGGTGTATCTTTTTTTGAGTATTTGTAGGAGCACAGATTTGGATGGTTACATGTGATCCGAGGATGTCTTCTCTTCGAGCTGTGATGGATAGCTGGTATTCTTATATTGTGTTGTGGTGTTGTACTTATATTGTATTTACCTCTCCATTCGAGTTGGTAGTGGATTTGTCTCCATCCAACTATCATCCTTAGATACTCCTTATTGAGATCTAGTTTTATAGATACTGGTCATTTATTTCTATATGATTTTGGTGGATGAGATTTAGATTATACCCTGTGACTTCTGACATATGTTTTATACCACTTGTGGATTTGATATTCATATTACAGCGTACGTGTGGATTTGGTTTCCATATATTGGAGTGGCCATATCCATGCGGCTGGCATGCTTACGTGTCCTAGTCCTACGTATTTTTGGGACTGGATCATGACACAGAGTTATCTAGTTAGCTTAGCTCTCTTATGCTAGTATCTTGATACCAGATTTGTCTCCAGAAACCTCTTTCATATTTGGATATATTTGGAATTTAGACTTGATGGATATTATGATATTTTAGACTTGTGACTTTGTTTCTCTTCTCGTTATATTCTATCGTGCTTTATCTTTCGTAGATTTTGTGATCGAGTATTATCTTTGATTTTTTACCTGTCCTCCCTTAATGGAGTTGAGATATTATTGTGTGAGTTATGGATTATATATTATGAGGTTTTAGACAATATTCTACCGCTGACACGACGACGTAGGCCGGACGTACCCACGACTCATGCCCGAATTTCTGGATATGGGTCATGACACATTTTTATGGTGGCCCATGCAGGTCAAGCTTCACAATTATCGTACGATGTCGTACTAGTACTTAGGATTAGAGTAATATTACTAGCCTACAATAGGATATAAAATATTATGATGAGAGAATACCCAATCACAAATTATGATTTCTTGAAAGATTTCTGAGATAACCCAAAAAAAACTTACTACAAACCCTATTTTTGAATCTATTTCTACTTGTTTCCGTTCACCTTCACCTTTTACATGTTCATTTTCAATTTAATTCTTGTATATAGATGAATTTTATGGACTATAGTGATGTATATTCTGATGATGTATTTAGATGAAACTATAACCGTCTGCTGTAGTTATGGAGCCTAAAATTTATCGTAGCTATACTAGATGGCATGGAGAAAACTTTAAAGATATAATTTTGGATATAAATATCTTAGTTATAGAATTTAGAGTTTATTGCAGCCATACTAGTTGGTGTGGCAAAAATTCTAGATAACTTGATTATAGATATACGTACCTTAGCTATGGAATTTATAGTTTATCGCAACTATGCTTACTAGCATGGCAAAAAAAAAAATTATAACATAATTTTGGATAGACGTATACAATTATTAGATTTTATCTTAAATTAGTTCTTAATTTATCATCTCTATCATCTTTAAATTGCTTGAATTCTGTCATCTTTGAAGTTTATTCAATCTCGTATTGTTTAATAATCTTATGTATCACTAAACTCCTTAAACTTTCAATTCTATCAGAAGGGCGAGGTCTAGGCAAAGAAGTCACCGTCGTCATACCGTTCTATCAAGATTGTTAGAGAAGGATCAATATATTTGAAGATGACAAAAACTATTCATTCTCCATCACTCTTGTCAGTTAAGGATAAAGATATCTCTAGCTACTCTAGTTCTGTTCCCTATAGAGCTTCACCTTTATTAGTTTCTGAGGTAGAACCTTTGGGTAGAATTTGTAAGATCACGATTGGAGGAGACATTATCCTAGTCAGTGATGCTTGAAAGGGACGTAGAGTCACCTTTGGAGGACGAGATTTGTGTGCTAGCTTACTCGTAATGCCACTCCCGAGTTTCGATATTGTCCTCGGGATGGATTGGTTGAATATGCACTTTGCTAGTATAGATTGCCATAGACGTCGTGTGTTGTTCCGTCCTCCAGGACAGCCGAAGTTTGAGTTTTCCAGGGTAACCACAGAGCAGGGTGAGGGGATGTAAGCCCCTGATTTTTTTTAAAATTTTAAATACATTTTCTCACAGTTTTTCTGTAATTTGTGGAACTTAAAACTAAGGTATTTTAGGATTAAAGGATTTTTAGATGATGCTAATTAATATTAAAATATTATGAAAATAAAATTTTATGATGTAAAATGAAAAACTGGACTTAGGGTAATTTTTTGGAATTTATTGGGCCCCGGACCTATTTTATACCACCTAAAAACTATTTATTTAATTATTTATCTCTTATTTATTTATTAAAACCCTTAACCCGAGCCCGGCCCAGCCCAACCGGCCCAGCACGTAGGGCTATCGGGTCGGGTCGGGTCCGCCCAACCGAACCCGACCCGCACCCGCGACCCGCTTCCCCAGTCCCACTCCCCGCGCGACCCTCTCCGGACCCCGCTTCCCGCGCAGCTTCCGCCGGCCACGCCGCCCGCCGCTCCGCCCGGCCCATGCCCCGCGCCCCGCGGCCACGACGCCCTCGTCCCCCGCCCCGCTCGGCCTTCCCTCTGCCGCGCCCGCCTATAAACCCCCCCCCCCGCCTCTGCTCCGGCCACACCCCTCCCCGCCGCGCCACCGCCTCCCCTCGCTACCGCTCCTCACCGCACCCGCGCCGCCGCCGCGTCCCTCGCCGACCTCCCTCCTCCCGCAGCTGCCCGCCACCGACGGCCGCCCGATCCCCCTTCCTCCTCCTCCTCCTTCTTCTCCACAGCGCCCCGCCGCCTCCGGCCGCCGTGCCCACGCCGCGCGCCGCCGTCCGGGCTCCCCGCCTTGCCGCGCTGCCCCCAGTCCCTCCGGCCGGCCTCCCCCGCCGCAGCGCCGCCGGAGCTCCGTCAGAACCCCCAAACCCTAACCCTAGGGTGAACAGTACCCTGACACGTATCGGACACGTGTCGGACACGAAACTTTTCGGGTTTTTCGGACCCTGTTCAGGTACGCGTATCTCCCTGCTCGTTTACCCTTTTCGATTCTGTCAGTTGCGTTGCGTAGCCTGCATGACCCCCTCGGTGCCCGTGCAACCCGCTCGGGATACCGCATCCTGTGGAGATCGCGAACCGCGATCCAAAAACAGGAAAAACAATGCCCTGATTCACCCCGAAACTGGGTACGCCCCGCCAAACGGGACGACTTGGTCGTGCGCGTTCTTCGCAGATACGTGCGCGTCGTTGATACGGACGTACAGAATTTCGCAGAAGCTGATTCGGATGTGCGTGTACACCGAAATCAGTGCGTATCCGCAGACAACGCCCCGTATCTGACTTTTCTGAATCGTACCCTAACTTTGTGTACGCACGTCGGATTGAAACGAAATTTACGCCATCGGACTCGTAGCGATACGCTGGTCCTGTGACCCAAGTTTGGTTCGATTCTGAGAACGTTGACAGAATCGCGTGTCGTGAGCCCCGCAGGCCCCACTCGACGGGCGATTTTGTGATCGGCTCATCGGAATCCAATTCTGGAAGTTCCGTTGGGTTCGTATCATTGTTCCTGACCTGTTGACACTAAGTTTGGTGAATTTGGAGACCTATGACCCTGACACATTTTTCGGTGCAAAGCGGGCCCACATGTGGACCCCGTTTTGACCCAAAATTGTCATTTTCGTTCCTGTGTCCAAATTAGACTCAAGGATAGGCATTTCTAGCTATTTGATATCTTCTGAGCATGATGGTAATGGTTATTTCAGCATCCGGAGGCATATCTGGAAATTTCCCGTGGACAGAACCGTAGTTGGAATCCAAACATCAGGCAAGTACCTGCACTTCAAGTTTATTCTTTATATTATGATAATTAGTTCCTTGCTCTACTAGTACCTTTGGATGATTATACTTAGTATTAGGAATTTTATTTTTGCCTTAATTTTTGTGTCGGGAGGGAGAATACTAGGAGGCATGTAGTTTACCCTTTCCCTCATGTCCTGACTGCTAGCTGTTGAGTACGCGACTGTACCATCAGCCTTATACTCGATTGTTCCTGACTGCTAGCCGTCTATGACGTGCCTTATTAGCCTAATAACCCCCTACATGCCAACTATGTATTCTAAATACACAATTTCACACACATAATTTCTTTGTCTTGTTGCAGTTCCATTTTCTTGTCTCATTATCTTCCTGTTTTACTCATATCCCTGATTTATAGCAATTAACCCTTAGTTAATTTTACTACTTATTATGTATAATTTTTATCGTGATACTTAGTCAGTTTTTACTACTTGCCATAATTATTTAGTTTAAGCTTTGTTGTGTATTGGTACTTTGCTCCTTTCTTGACTGGATCCGTTGACATTTAGGCGATGATGAGGACTATGCCCCCACCTTTTATGGCCCATATAACGTAGCAGATGATACTATAGAGGAGCCGGTTCCTACTCAGGAGACTACTTTTGAGGAGTAGTTAGCCAGTTAGCTAGTATTTTCTTTCAGCATAGTACTCGGGTTTGTCCCCGATTTATCTTCTGGTTCTGTATTAAACTATGGATTTGGATGTCACAAAATTTGTCTTATAAAATCTTAGCATTCCTATTTCCTGTTATTATCCTTGCCTATTTATTATTGTGAATGAGCTAGAATTTAAATTACCTGTGAATATGATCTAGACAGCGTACTACCGCCGACACTGCAGCGTAGGCTGGATGTACTCGCGAACCGGTGCCCGATTCATCTGGGTGCGGGTCGTGACACATTTTTATGGTGGCCCATGCAGGTCAACGACTAAATTGTTCGGTTTTAACTTAGGGACCGAGCAAGCCTGCAAATAGGATTAGAGTATAGGATCTCATCCACAACTGACTATGGCTTCTCCTCATCCTCCTTCCAATCCATTCCATTCGGATAAAATGCATCCTGCTTGATTCATGTGCTTCCCTATTAGTTCCTTGAGTATAGCCTCTCTTAGAATATATAAGTTCCTGTTGTTAGATGATAAGTAAGGTAACAATCCTATTAAGAGTACCACTAGAGTGTTGACACCCCACTAAGTTAGAATATCTAGGGAACCCTAGAATTCCTTATCTCTAGAATTGGTTTACCATTACCCCCTGATGTATTATGAAGATTTGAGAGTAGCATAGACACAACTAGAGTTAGTTAGAAGTTTTACCATAATGTTTGACCCTAGTGTTTGACCCCAGTCTTGAGGAACCAATAGAAATCTGAGATCGAATGTTAGTACTGAACCTAATGTGCATAGTGAGATGGTGTTAAGATATAGGTTCGTGTCATGATATTAGCAGACAATACCTCAGGAAGCCCAGAACAACGAGTATGACATACCCTATGAGATCATACCTCAAACACGGAGAATTGCTCGCCACCTTCACCTTAGAAAACCATGATATTATCTAGAGCCCCATATCTTAATTTCATATGTTGATCATCTGCGACCTTAACGTTCGCTAATGCGCAATAACTAAAATATGTTCTTCTTTCCTTCGTCTTTCAATTCGTGCCACATGACACTTCTGATAGAAGGCCAAGTAATTTTATTCCTTGTTAAGGACCCATAGTTTGCTAGGATTATAGCTGTAGTCTTGAATTTGAAAATTTTGTGCTTGGTAGTTAGAGTTCGATAAGTTGAGTTAATCTTGTAGATTGTGACTCGATGATTATCCCTTAGTGTTAAATCACGTAATTTGTACCCCCACCTCGATGCAAGTTATATTTTCTTTCCCTTGAGACTAGTACCCCATAGTCCACTTGACCCATCGAGACGGTGTAACTGAATGGCATTAATTGTATGCTAGCATAAGACGACAGTGGTTATTCAGACAATAGAATTAAGAGGTCCTTGCCCCTATTTGGTCGACTCACGACTTAGACAAGGAAGTTGTATGATAACTGTAGAGATTGTAGAGTCTTTTATTAATGATGCTTATTTTGTTTTTGTTTTGTGAACTTGAATAATTTGTACCTCCTTTCATCAGCATCTAGCGTACTTATATTTCATATATTACCTTGACTTATGCTGCTATTTTATAGCCTAGTTTTGCAAGCTTACTCTTTATCGAGCTTGTTCATGACATATGTATTATTGGGGAGGCCCACAATAATATATTTCAGAATCAGTGTATTACGGTCTGATCAACCATAGTGCGCTTGGTTTGCCCTTCGTATAACTACTTTACGTGGATTGAGATATGTAGTGATTAGTAGGCGAATATACTTGCCCTAGACATGTCTGACATATCGTATCAGTTACATAACTGTACTAATACGAGCAGGCGAACAAAGGATTACCAAAATAGGATTTCAATCCACAACTGCTTTGACAATTTCCAATTGAATTCTTTAAATGCCTTGATTTCGATACTTCTAATCTATTACCTCGCCCTTGAAACTCTTTATTATTGATCTCCGTCTTTCCTTATTTTGGAAAGACGAAACCTCGTGCTTGGTATAAGTTTGATACACGGAGAGTACTAGATATACCCCATAGGCCGATCACATATTTGAGGATTATTCTTCCGTAATTAAGGACATATCATAGGTAATATGATCGGCGTTGAAGTTTCGAGGATTAAAGGACATGAGTAAATAAATTAAGGAATATTTTCTTAAGGTATATAGCCTTATGTGATAGATGGGTATATTTTAAGTTGGGTAGCAGTGCATTGTCAACTCGAGAGAAATTTTTTTTGGATTGTGATCGAGTAAAGCTTAAATTGGGAGAGGTTCAAGCCATTTCAATTTTGAGAATTTTAGAAGAATGACTAAGATGATGAGGATTAATGAACTTTAAATTCTTGATATTGAGGACCCAATACTTATACCTTAGGTGCATGATTTAAATTTGGAATAATGAAGGTAAAATCATCAATTTGAATTTAGAGGATAAAAATATAGAATTTTAGACTTGAACATTGGTGGATTCCATTTAAATTATTTTCAATTTGATGATTGGAATTAAGAATTTAAAATTTGATGGTTGGACTACCTATTTGAAACGTTGAGGATATGAATGGAGTTTAAAAAGTTGAAGCATACAAAAATTTATAAGTGAAAATGGAAATAATATTGGACTTGGATTACTTCTAGAGGAGATTATGATAGTTAGAGATCGGGAGGTAAAATTTACATGCTTATTTAAATTTTGAAGATGTTATAAGGAATTAATTTAAATTTGGATATGGATATGGATAATTTGAGAAAGTGAGAAGAGATAACCATAGGTGGAAATTTTGATTGGAACAGTGGTCATCTTAACCTTGAAGTGATTGCAATGGATATGATTAAAATTTTGATTATCGCAAGGAGATTGCGATTGACTTGCCTTATGTACATAAAGGATTAATAGATTATGCCATATTTTGATTTTAAGGACAATATTGTCTTAAGTTGGCTGGATTGTGAAACCCCCTCACCTAAGAATTTGACCTACTTGGCTTAGATAGTGAGACTGAGGCTAGCTCGAATCCACTTAGAAATAGAGCACGGTATTTTCATTTAGTTTTACAATATGATATCACTTGACGCCCTTACCATTGCTTCGATAATTGGAGCACTTTCCTAGTCACTGCCTTTCTACAAATTCCACAACCTTATTATAGACGTGACCATCCTCCATTTCCATCTTTGTGCAACGTTTTAATGGTTGGACATTTTTTGCAAAAGAGCAATTAGGTGTCCACATCATTGACATAACACAAGAAGAAATCAATTTTTTCGCTCATATGGATTTTTCCATGATTTTCGGATTATACAACGCGCAACTTCGCCCACTCCGTTAAACCTAGCCTTGCATTTTAACCAACACAAATCTTAGACCATCCTTGACTTCTACCAAGGCTTAATTTTAATTTCGAGGACGAAATATTTATAAGTTGGGTAGATTGTAAGCCCCTGATTTTTTAAAAAATTTTAAATACATTTTCTCACAGTTTTTCTGTAATTTGTGGAACTTAAAACTAAGGTATTTTGGGATTAAAGGATTTTTAGATGATGCTAATTAATATTAAAATATTATGAAAATAAGATTTTATGATGTAAAATAAAAAACTGGACTTAGGGTAAATTTTATAGAATTTATTGGGCCCCGGACTTATTTTATATCACCTAAAAACTATTTATTTAATTATTTATCTATTATTTATTTATTAAAACCCTTAACCCGAGCCCGGCCCTGCCCAACCGGCCCAGCCCACCGGCCCAGCCCGTAGGTCTATCGGGTCGGGTCGGGTTCGCCCAACCGAACCCGACCCGCACCCGCGACCCGCTTCCCCAGCCCCACTCCCCGCGCGACCCGCTCTGGCCCCCGCTTCCCACGCAGCTTCCGCCGGCCGCGCCACCCGCCACTCCGCCCGGCCCACGCCCCGCGCCCCGCGACCATGACGCCCTCGTCCCCCGCCCCGCTCGGCCTCCCCTCTCCCGCGCCCGCCTATAAAACCACCCCCGCCTCTGCTCCGGCCACACCCCTCCCCGCCGCGCCACCGCCTCCCCTCGCTGCCGCTCCTCACCGCACCCGCGCCGCCGCCGTGTCCCTCGCCGACCTCCCTCCTCCCGCAGCTGCCCGCCACCGACGGCCGCCCGATCCCCCTTCCTCCTCCTCCTCCTCCTCCTTCTTCTCCACAGCGCCCCGCCGCCTCCGGCCGCCGTGCCCACGCCGCGCGCCGCCGTCCGGGCTCCCCGCCTTGTCGCGCTGCCCCCAGCCCCTCCGACCGGCCTCCCCCGCCGCAGCGCCGCCGGAGCTCCGTCAGAACCCCCAAACCCTAACCCTAGGGTGAACAGTACCCTGACCCGTGTCGGACACGAAACTTTCCGGATTTTTCGGACCTTGTTCAGGTACGCGTATCTCCCTGCTCGTTTATCCGTTTACGATTCCGTCAGTTGCTTTGCATAGCCTGCATAACCCCCTCGATGTCCGTGCAACCCGCTCGGGGCACCGCGTCCTGTGGAGATCACGAACCGTGATCCAAAAACAGGAAAAACAACGCCCTGATTCACCCCGGAACTTGGTACGCCCCACCAAACGGGACGACTTGGTTGCGCGCGGTCTTCGCAGATACGTGCGCGTCGTTGATACGGACGTGCGAGATTTCGCAGAAGCTGATTCGGATGTGCGTGCACACCGAAATCAGTACGTATCCGCGGACAACGCCCCGTATCCGACTTTTCTGAATTGTGCCCTAACTTTGTGTACACACGTCAGATTGAAACAAAACTTATGCCATCGGACTCGTAGCGATACGCTGGTCCTGTGACCCAAGTTTGGTTCGATTCTGAGAACGTTGACAGAATCGCGTGTCGTGGGCCCCGCAGGCCCCACTCGACGGACGATTTTGTGATCGGCTCATCGAAATCCAATTCTGGAAGTTCCGTTGGGTTCGTATCATCGTTCCTGACCTGTTGACACTAAGTTTGGTAAATTTGGAGACCTTTGATCCTGACACATTTTTCGGTGCAAAGTGGGCCCATATGTGGACCCCGTTTTGACCCAAAATTATCATTTTTGCCCCTGTGTCCAAATTGGACTCAAGGACAGGCATTTCTAGCTATTTGATATCTTCTGAGCATGATGGTAATGGTTATTTCAGCATCCGGAGGCATATCTGAAAATTTCCCGAGGACAGAACCGTAGTTGGAATCCAAACATCAGGCAAGTACCTACACTTCAAGTTTATTCTTTATATTATGATAATTAGTTCCTTGCTCTACTAGTACCTTTGGATTATTACACTTAGTGTTAAGAATTTCAATTTTGCCTTAATTTTCGTGTCGGGAGGGAGAATACTAGGAGGCATGTAGTTTACCCTTTCCCTCATGTCCTGACTGCTAGCTGTTGAGTACACGACTGTACCATCAGCCTTATACTCGATTGTTCCTGACTGCTAGCCGTCTATGACGTGCCTTATTAGCCTTATAATCCCCTACATGCCAACTATGTATTCTAAATACACAATTTTACACACATAGTTTCTTTGTCTTGTTGCAGTTCCATTTTCTTGTCTCATTATCTTCCTGTTTTACTCATATCCCTGATTTATAGCAATTAACCCTTAGTTAATTTTACTAATTATTATATATAATTTTTATCGTGATACTTAGTCAGTTTTTACTACTTGTCATAATTATTTAGTTTAAGCTTTGTTGTGTATTGGTACTTTGCTCCTTTCCTGACTGGATCCGTTGACATTTAGGCGATGATGAGGACTATGCCCCCACCTTTTATGGCCCATATGACGTAGCAGATAATACTATAGAGGAGCCAGTTCCTACTCAGGAGACTACTTTTGAGGAGTAGTTAGCCAGTTAGCTAGTATTTTCTTTCAGCATAGTACTCGGGTTCGTCCCCGATTTATCTTCTGGTTCTGTATTAAACTGTGGATTTGGATATCACAAAATTTGTCTTATGAAATCTTAGCATTCCTATTTCCTGTTATTATCCTTGCCTATTTATTATTGTGAATGAGCTAGAATTTAAATTACCTGTGAATATGATCTAGACAGCGTACTACCGCCGACACTGCGGCGTAGGCTGGACGTACTCGTGAACCGGTGCCCGATTCATCTGGGTGCGGGTCGTGACAGGGGATTATTTGTGGAGCCAAGGTAGAGGATAATGAATTGCCTCATCTTCTTATTGTGGAGTTTCTAGACGTATTTTCGGAGGTGTTGTCAGGGTTGCTGCTGGATAAAGATGTTGAATTCTCTATCGACTTAGTGCTAGGAGCATAGCCAATGTCACATCATGCCTACAGGATCAACAATAGTGAGTTGACAGAGCTAAAGAAGCAGGTGGATGAGTTATAGGATAAGAGGTTCGTTAGATCGAGTTCTTCACCTTGGGGAGCTTCGGTATTATTTGTACCGAAGAAAGATAGGATGGTACGGATGTGCATCGATTACAGGGCTTTAAACAATCTCACAATGAAGAACAAATATCCGCTGCCAAGGAAAGTTGATCTCTTCGATTACTTGAGCGACACAAAGGTATTTTCGAAGAGTAACTTGAGGTCTGGATACCATCAGGTAAAGATGAAGGAGGATATCCCAAAGACTGGTTTTTGGACTAGATATAGGCAGTATGAGTTTATGGTGATGTCGTTTAGTATGACTAATGCCCCGACATTTTTCATGAACTTGATGAACAACGTGTTCCACCAATACCTTGACACGTTTGTAGTGGTGTTCATTGACGACATACTCATATAATCGAGGACACAAGAGGAGCATGAGGAGCATTTAAGGATTGTGTCAGAGACTCTCAGGAAGGAGAGAATTTATAGAAAACTCTCAAAATGCAAGTTTTTCTTAAATAAGGTAAAGTTTCTCGGGTATGTTATAAATGGTGATGGGATATCGATAAATCCAAAGAAGATTGTAGCGGTAGAGTCTTGGGCTACTTCGAGTTCAGTTGTAGAGATCAGAAGTTTCTTTGGATTCGTAGGATATTCCCGGAACTTTGTAAAGGATTTCTCTCGGATTGCAGAGTTAATGATTAGACTCACTCGAAAGGATATAGAATTTGTGTGGACCGAAGACTGCCAGGCTGTGTTTGATGAGCTGAGGTTGACTAAAACACCTATCTTAACGTTGAAATTGGGATCAAGTGGTTTTGCTATTTATAGTGACGCTTCGGGAAAGGATTTCAGATGTGTTCTAGGACAGAACAAGAAGGTAGTGGCGTATACTTCTAGACATCTACAGCCACATGACAAGAATTATCCCACCATGAATTATAGTTGGCAGCAGTGATTTTTTCCCTTGAAGTACATTTTCACATAGAAGGAGCTGAATATGAGGCAACACATATGGATAAAACTGATAAAGGAATTTGATATTTCTTACAATATCATCTAGGGAAGGCCAAAGTAGTTGTTGATGCCTTGAGCAAGTATCCAGTAGCTATGTATCTGACGATGGACCGGTACTTATTAGCAGACTTGGAGAGTTTTGACATCAAGATTCTAGTCCCTGGAGTTGAGATACAGATGATGGGTATGAAGATTCGGTTTGGATTAATGGACAAGATCAATGAGATGCAGTATCAGGTTGTGAGTCTGAGGAGTATCAGAGCTCAGGTACAGGCTAGATTTCTAGATTAATTTTCTTTTACAGAGGATGGTTCGTTGAGGTTCGAATCTAGTTTATGTGTGCCTAGTGGTGATCTACGGGAAGAGGTTATGTATGAAGCATATCGTTCTTAATATTCTATACATCCTGCGGCTAACAAGATGTATAAGGATCTGAGAGATCATGTGTGGTGTTATGGCATGAAGCAAGAGGTGGCACGCTATCTTTTAAGATGCTTTGTGTGTAAGCAGGTGTCACTCCCCGTTCCCGATGCATTTTTATGTGTATTTGGTTGTTTGCTTGATCGCCCCTAGATTGGACCTGACCCGAGTTGTTTTGTTTGATTAGGGTTCTTGGGTTGTCGTGTGGCCGAGATTGATCATGGTTTGATCCAACGGTGTGCATCCAACCCTTAGCCATATATATTCTTTCTTTCTCTCTCTCTCTCTTCACTTATTCACTTCTCAT
This sequence comes from Iris macrosiphon, assembly GCA_036927795.1. NCBI lineage: Eukaryota > Viridiplantae > Streptophyta > Magnoliopsida > Asparagales > Iridaceae > Iris > Iris macrosiphon. Next base: position 7,751,715 of record JAYESA010000014.1, read on the forward strand.
TTCTTTGTTCATAGGCAAGTACATCTTGTTCTCATGAAGAAACATATATCATGCATACTTTTTGGTTTTGATTATTTCTTGCATATTATTAGTCTATATTGAGTATGCTGAGTTTCCTTACATCTTTAGAACTTGTTTATTTTGGTTATGATGGATAAAATAGCGTAGATCTAAGTTATTAGCTGTGGGTTTCACTTGATATTTTCCTAGAGAATGATCTCCCAAAACTTAGTATTTTTATAAACAATTTGGTTCATGTTGTAGAGGATTGGATTCTACCTGACTTTTATTTTTTACTTCTCTGGACTTAAAAGTTTTATGGAGTTTTAATGCTCAAAACTTCCTTTATACTGCAACTATGAGTTTTGACCCAAGAAGAAGAACAGTCTCTGCAAAAGTGGGAATGAGAGCCCTTCACTGGCATAGAAATACGCACACCCTATTCTTGGCGCACTTTGTGTAAAATCTCTTATGCGTACTTTTGTACAACATTATTTTTCCTTGCAGAAGTATGCCAGTGACTCTCTGAGTATTTCTTTAGCGCACTTTTGAAAGGAAAACCTTGGGTGCACTTTTGGTGCATACCTTTCTCAGAGTCTTTCCTCCACCAAGAAAAAGTACACCGCAACTTCGGTTGGCGCACTCTTTTCGGTTGGTGCACTTCTTTTTAGTTCTTGTAGTTTTGGTAGATGAGCTTTGACTTTTGGGCTTCTCAATTTGTGTTCTCGATTGTCGTGTCCTCGACTGTCGTCCTATCCTTGATTTTAGTATTTTGTCTTCTAGCTCGCGTACTTCTTTTGTACACCATCTTATATTTCTTTGTGCTCTCGTACTTTCTCTTGTACGCCAATTTGTTCTGGCTCACGTACTTTTTTAAAGTGCTCTCACTTGTTTCTGTCAAGCGATTGTACACTTGACTCCTTCTATCATTTGTGTGCACTTTTGTTTGGGCGTACCCTAGCATAAAAGTACGCCACTATTACATTTCTGCCAAATCTACGCAACATCTTGGTTGGTTGTTTTATACGCATGTGTTATTCTTATGCGTATATCTTATTGAATTCTAGGAATTGTTGATTCCTCCTAATTACTTGAATGTTTCCTTGACCATAGTAAGTTGTAACCACAACTTTTCACTCTAAGGATATTTTGGTAATTTGCATATTGCTAAATTTTTATTTTAATATATTATATTGGTGGTTAATTTAGAATTAATTATTTTTCTTATAATTATTTAGTGTTAGTACTAGAATTAGCTAATTATAATTTATTTAGTGCTAGTTAGTATTATTAGTGCTAGTTGTGACTTTAGTTAATTGGAATTAATTAGCCTAGTTGTCATGTATAAAATATTCCTATTTAGTTATTAGAGATGTTTTTCATAACTAATTAGATTTCTTTCCCTCTTAAATTTAAATTAAAATTAGAGAGGAAAGAGTAGCAAATCAGTCATTTGACCCTAAAACAAGACAACCAATAGGGACTGGCCATGTGGCCAATAGTTTGAATTCGGTTTTCCCTCCAAAAAGCCCTACTTCTTTTCCAAGAAAGGTTTTATTTATTTATTTCATCTCCCTCCCATTTCTTGATCTAGAATTTGAATTCCACTATTTCCTCTTCCAAATTCATTCATTCCACTTCCAATGGAGAGCAAGGAGCTTGGAGCACTAGAGGAAACTTGGAGAGGACTCCAAGCATGGAGGATCGTGTATGATTCATCTTTCTCGTGTCCAAATTTGGAGTTCTTGAAAGGGGCTACATAAACACTAGATAATTCTCTTATTTTCACCAATTTCATGGTTAGGATCACCCATTGGATTCATATGAACCCTCCCATGGATGGAATTGACCCTCAAATCTAGGTGTTATAAGCCTTCAATTTGGTAGATCTAAGCTTGTGTCATATGGAATAATGAGTTTTGGGCTCAATTTGGGGAAAATTTGAATTGTGTCCACCAAGTGCGCAATTTGTGTCCTCATGAGGACTATTGGTGTTTATTTGGAGTTTTGTTGGTGTCCTTGTGTCCACAATTGGATACGAGGAGTGTGTGTCATGATACGTCGTTATACGGTTGGATTAAATTAGTAATTTCTTAGTAATAGTATTCCTTGTGCGAATTTCCTAATAATTCATTAGAATTACTTATTATTATTAAATTATAGTTATATTTCATATATAAATTAAGTTCTATTTGATTTGGTGGTATAACTTGGGGTTTAGAGTATGCAATATGAGCGTATCATTGATTTTGGGTGTACCATATAGTGTTGTATACCAAGTGTTTAGTATGTGGTTTGTGAGTGTGTTCATATATATATATATATATATATATATATATATATATATATATATATATATATATATATATATATATATATATATATATATATATATATATATGGTGTGTGTTGTAGGAGGGGTGTCGGGTGACAGAGATAAAAGGGGACTGTGCACAGGGAGGCTTGGGCTAGCATGCACAATATTGGCAGCAATGAGCACAGTAGTGGCACTATGCTCGATTGTAAGGGGTCGGTAGAAGCATAATTGTTGTTGTTGTTGTTGTTGTTGTTCTTGTTGATATAGAAGCATGAAAAAAATCCAACCATGCGCCATATACAAGGCATGCACAACTATATGCCCAATGAAGTCAGAGCCATGCGCCATGCGCAGTCAGAGCCCTCACCATGTGTTATGCGCAGCCTGCACCAAAATATAATCATGCGCCATCACGGAAAGATTACTTTAAGAAATGATCAGCGTTTATATCAGCCCAATAAAAGTCACATGTGGCAACACTCTCATGCGCCAGCCTTCCATGCGCTAGATCTATCATGTGGCGGCGTTCCCACGCGGCATCACTTCTGTGCGCTAAATTTATTACGTGACAGTATTCTCTTAAGGGCCACACACAATCAAATCTGGCGATTATTAACATCCAAGATCTTCGAATAACCAAGGCATGACACGTATTATGGAGATTATGGGCACTAGCAACCCTAGAACTCGATTTGCCATGTAGTAGCTGTATCACGACATGCGCCTCTGAACATATCCGCTCATGCATACGCACATATAGCCTTTTGAAGGCTATAAATAGTGAGCATCTCCCACACAAGGGGGGACGACAACAAGGAGATGAAGATTCAGACATAGACGGAGAAAGAAGGAGGAATAATCAGGGACATCAGCTGAGTCGCATACTCACGTTCCCGGAGGCTCGCCATTTTCTTTCGTCGGATCGTCAGCTGTAGAACCATGAAAAATATGCTGGATAGCTCTACGCAACATGGTGATGCAGGGCAGCGTAAGCAGGGGACCTCAAGGCCATCAAGAGTGCAACAGAGCTTTTCTGCTGAGCACGACGTAAAATATGATGGGACCATCCGCGTAAAAGCAGTATGTCCAGGCCGCTTTAGCGTAGACGGGGTGCTTCATCGCCTCCATGGCGTAAAACTCATCCGCTTTCAAAGCATCATTAAAGCGTACGAGGAACGTTTTGTCTTCCCCAAAATGAACCTGTCAAGTCACGCAGTGAACCTGACATCTGACTCCTGACAAAAAGTGCTGCACGGCTACCCAGACGACGGCTGGAAAGATGGCAGACCACTCGGGATGCGCCCCACGGTATGATGGCGGATCTCTGCATTTAATGCAGAGGATTTGATTAAATATCACCGAACCGTCGTTTACTGATATTCCCTCAGTGGAGACTGCTTTTACGCATACAAGGGGATACGCTGCCTTGTTTTACACAGACAGACGTGAACTATTTATGTTTCGCGGAAGACAAACAGACTGTCACGTGAAAAGCTGCTCTTTGAACAGGGCTCGAGTCACGTCTCTGCACCAATGCTCAGAACGATGGCAGGCCTTCAGAACACGCCTCTGCAATTAATGATGATGGCGGACCTCGGCATTTAATGCGAGAGATTTGATTATATCTCCAAGAGTCGTGATTTCGGCTAAAGACGTCCACATCATCTCGGCTTCTACGCCCATTCAGCTTTTGTGACTGCTCGGCCTCTACGACCACTCTGGCACGTTACGCAGCGGCTTCTACGCCCATTCAGCTTCTGTGCCCGCTCGGCTTCTACGCCTCATCAGCTTCTATGCTCGTTCGGCTTCTATGCTCATTCGGCCTTCTGTGCTTATTCGGCTTTTATGCCATCAGGCTTCTACGCCTACTCGGCTTCTATGCCTACTTGGCTTCTACGCCATGGTGACAGATATTTGGCTTCTACGCCAACTGCTTCTACACGAGAGAATACCTACCTACGTGGATTCTACGCCGTGATCTTCGTAGCGATTATACGGGTTTTGTCCCTTAGTTGGACCCGCGTCACACGCTCATTCAAAAGGTCATCTATACGCAGGCTTTGGTTATTTTAACCGTTGTGTAAAAGGGTGCTGTACTTTCCACTACTCGATTTCCACACCGATTGAGTGGTCACTGTCACCAAAACTCTATAAATAGAGACCTCTATCAACAGAGAAATGGGTCGAGACTTTAAAAATCGAACGAGGTCGAAGCTTTGAAAGAAGATCAAAAAAGGTCGAACCTCCAAAGAGATCGAACCATGGGTCGAAACATTGGAGATTGAGGAGAGGTCGAAGAGTCTTTGAGAGGGAGAAAGAGAGAAGCATCCAGAGCTCAGGCAAAGAGTAGCGATCGACGACATTGGCATCGTGCATCCACCCTCTTCCGCCACCTACGAAGCTGCTTTCCGTCTTCCACGGCACTTCTTCACCATCGTATAGTCCAAGGGCTAAAGTGATCGACTGCAGATCAGACACCTATAGCAATCATCTACCCAGATTAAATAAATTGTACTCCTACATCCTCGTATAGGATCAAATTGTACAAGTTTGTTTGTAAACCAAAGAAAGCAGGTTTTGTGCAAACCTCGTATCATATATATTTCGTTCTTTCGTTTAATACCACAAACAAGATGGCGACTCTGTTGGGGACATCTTTCTCTTCTGATGAGGAAGCGATTGCTCAACACGATGCGGTATCCGTGGGATTCGTGAAGAAGACACTGGTCGTCCAGTTCGACCAGTCTGCCTACGAAGACATGCTTCGGACGGGGGGGGTAGCTCTCACTCTCTCTCTGTACAAAATAACAGGAAGCTGTACAAGGTCTGGATGCCCAAGACATCCTCTACCATCCCTGTGGACTCTTCGATCTCTCCGACCAATGAGGTTGTAGCTTTGCTCCCTTCGTGCCCTGTACGTAAAATTTAGTCTCCCGCTACGCGCGGTACAGACAAAACTTTGGGCAAAGCCTCAGCGCTAACCCAGAAGTATCCACTACGCTCTACGCGTAGAAACCAGTCTTCCGCTATGCGCGATACAGACAAAACTTCGGGCAAAGCCTCAGCGCTAACCCAGAAGTATCCACTGTGCTCTACGCGTAGAAACCAGTCTTCCGCTACGCACGGTACAGACAAAACTTTGGGCAAAGCCTCAGCGCTAACCCAGAAGTATCCACTGCGCTCTACGCATAGAAACCAGTCTCCCGCTACGCGCGGTACAGACAAAACTTTGGGCAAAGCCTCAGCGCTAACCCAGAGGTATCCATTGCGCTCTACGCGTAGAAACCAGTCTCCCGTCCGTGGCGGAATAGACAAAACTTCTGATGATGCCTCAGCGCCAAATCGGAAGTACAAAGCACGCTCCACGCGTAAGACAACATCTGACCTCTACGGGAAACCAGATGACACTTGTGATCTCCGCAAGGGAAAGCAAGCGGCGAGCTACTTAACTTTTCGGCATTCACGCCAGCAAGGGAACAATCTACCCACCCTCCAAATTACGCGAGAAGCTGATGGCCGTCTGAGGACATCCTCAGCCTTACGCCAACCAGAGCGAAGCTCGAAATTATGCCAGGCGAAGTCCTTAAGCGTACAGAAGGCTCGATTGATGGAAAGACACGCTCCTCGGAGATTATCCGCCGACCAGATGGCCAACCTATTGTACACGGGTGGCACATGGAAGACTATGGTCCCCACCATCCGCATGACCACCAATGGGAACAGGAGGAACAAGCCATCATCTTCTTCTTCTGCAACTCCTCCTGACCTGCGGGATTATCTGATCCAGAAACGCAAAGACAAGAGTCATAAACAGACTTCAATTCCCCTAACGGTCAAGCATGGGGAGATCTTGTGGGAAGATGCATCAACATCTAATGTCGTCATGACGGGTGGGCCACATGAAGATTCTATCTTTATTATTCCTCTAACTAGGGACGACCAGCATCCAATAGTCTTCGGTCGCATGCGGACCAGCCCGATTGTACAGGAAGAATTTCGCGAGCCTGAGGGTGGCAAAATACAAATCCACAGGTATAGCCCACTGTAGAAGCATGAAAAATATGCTGGGAAGAGCTACGCAGCCTCTTGATACAGAGCAGCGTAAACGGAGGTCTTCAGAGCCATCAAGCATGCAACAGAGCTTTCTCCACTAAAACACGATATGAAGTATAAGCTCAAAGGACCATCCGCGTAAGTGCAGTACGTCCAGGCCGCTCCAGCGTAAAACAGAGTTCTTCATCGCCTTCATGGCGTAAAACTCAACCGCTCTCAAAGCAGCGTTAATGCGTACGAGGAACGCTTCGTCTTCCCCGAAATGAACCTGTCAAGTCACGCAGTGAATCTGACCTCTGACTCCTGACAAAAAGTGCTGCACGGCTACCCAGACGACGGCTGGAAACGATGGCAGACCCCTCAGGATGCGTCCCACAGTATGATGGAAGATCTCGACATTTAATGTAGAGGATTTGGTTAAAGCATCACCAAACTGTCGTTTACTGGAGTCCCCTCAGCATAAACTGCTCTTTCGCGTACAAGGGAATACGCTGCCCTGTTTTACACAGGCAAACATGAGCTATTTTACGCTCCGCAGCAGGCAAACCGTCTGCCACGTCAAAAGCTGCACCTCGTACGGGACTCGAGGCACGTCTCCACGTCTAATTGCACAGAGCGGTGACAGTTTCTCTCAAGGCATGTCTCTGCGACGGGTGCACAGAAGGGCTGCAGACCTTCAAAACACGCCTCCGCATTTAATGCATAAGATGGTGGCAAATCTCTGCAAGAGATTCGATTATATCTCCAAAAGCCGTAATTCTGGATAAGACGTCCACATCAGCACGGTACGCAGCGGCTTCTACGTCCATTCTAGTACAGTACGCAGCAGCTTCTACGCCCATTCAGGATCTGTACTCATACGCGGCTTCTACGCCCACTCAGTCTCTACGACCACTCAGTCTCTACGACCACTCGGCTTCTATGCCTGTTCGACTTCTACGCCTGCTCGGCTTCTATGCCTACTCGGCTTCTATGCCTGTTCGGCTTCTATGCCTATTCGGCTTCTATGCCTACTTGGCTTCTATGCCATGGTGACAGACATTTGGCTTCTATGCCAACCTCTGCTACACAATGGATACCTACCTACGTGGCTTTTATGCCATGATCTTAGTAGCAATTGTACGCGTTGTGTCCCCTTAGTTGGACCCACGTCACACGCTCATTCAAAAGATCATCTATACGTAGGCATTGGTTACTTTAACCGTTGTGTAAAAGGGTGCTGTACTTTCCACTCCTCGGTTGTTACACCGATAGAGTGGTCACTGTCACCAAAACTCTATAAATAGAGACCCCTATCAATGGGGAATAAGGTCGACAATTTGGAAGATCGAACCAGGTCGGAGAATTGGTAAAAAGAGAGAGAGAGAGAGAGAGAGAGAGAGAGCACCCGGAGCTCAGGCAAAGAGTAGGAATCGACGACTTCGGCATCGTGCATCCACCCTCTCCTGCAACCTTCGAAGCTGCTTCCTGTCTCCTACGGCACTTCTTCAACATCGTGTGGTCCAAGGGCTAAAGTGATCGACCGCAGATCAGATACCTATAGCAATATCTACCCAGATTAAATAAATTGTACTCCCACATCCTCGTATAGGATTACATTGTACAAGTTTGTTTGTAAACAAAAGAAGGCGGGTTCCGTGTAAACCCCCATATCGAATACATTCTTATTCTTTTCGTTTAAATAACCACAAACAAGATGACGACTCTGCTGGGGACATCTTTCTCTTCTGACGAGGAAGCAATTGCTCAACACGATGCGATATCCGTGGGATCCGTGAAGAAGATACTGGTCGTCCAATTCGACCAGTCTGCCTACGAAGACATGCTTCGGACTGGGGGTAGCTCTCACTCTCTCTCCGTCCAAGACAACAGGAAGCTGCGCAAAGTGTGGATGTCCAAGACATCCTCTACCGTTCCTGTGGACTCTCCGATCTCTCCGATCTCTCCGACCAATGAGGTGGTAGCATCGCTCCCTCCGTGCCCTGCACATAAAAATCAGTCTCCCGCTACGCGCGGTACAGACAAAACTTCGGGCAAAGCCTCAGCGCTAACCCAGAAGTATCCACTGCGCTTTACGCGCAGAAATCGGTCTTCCGCTACGCGCGGTACAGACAAAACTTCGGGCAAAGCCTCAGCGCTAACCCAGAAGTATCCACTGTGCTTTACGCGTAGGAATCAGTCTCCAGCTACGCGCGGTACAGACAAAACTTCGGACAAAGCCTCAGCGTTAATCCAGAAGTATCCACTGCGCTTTACGCGTAGGAATCAGTCTTCCGCTACGCGCGGTACAGACAAAACTTCGGGCAAAGCCTCAGCGCTAACCCAGAAGTATCCACTGTGCTCTACGCGTAGGAATCAGTCTCCCACTACGCGCGGTACAGAAAAAACTTTCGATGGTGCCTCAACGCCAAATCGGAAGTATAGATCACGCTCCACGCGCAAAACAACATCTGACCTCTACGGTAAACCAGATGAGCGCTGCGATCTCCGCGAGGGGAAGCAAACAGGCGAATACTCAGCTTCTCGGCCTTTACGCCAGCAAGAGAACAATCTGCATACTCTCCGGATTATGCAAGAAGCCGATGGCCGACTGAGGACCTCTTCAGCTTTACGCCAGTCTGAGCAAATCTCCAAATTACGCCAGGCGAGATCCCACGACGTAAAGCAAGCTCAGGTTGTTACTCCTGACCTACGCGAATGCCTAAACCAGAAGCGTAAGGAGAGGAGACCTTCCAACATGTCTATTACGCCCCCTAGAGAGCAATATTGTAATAGTCATAAAATCGTGATTGACTGCTACTGTTCTAAAGTAAGACGGTCGGTTTTCGACCGACTGAGCTACTCTCAGTCTTTCCCGAAAAAAGAGCCCGCGTATGCATCCGTGAACATGGCTTCACCCATACCTAGAAGAAGGTCAAGCTCAAGACGTCATCCCTCTGGACCTCCGAGCCAAAGGAGATTCGAAGACCTCCTCAGGAACACTGAAGCTGGGGTGTTCCAAAACACCCGTGCAAGGTCACAGCAACCGGCTTCGTACTCATCTGATTCCAACACTGGGGGTCGCCAATCTCCCAGATCAGATGTTGAGAGTATAGAGTCGACTTCTGCAGCGACCTATACTAATCCTTCGGTGACACCCAGGGAAATAGGAGTTTACGCTGTTGAAGATGGACGCGAGGAAGCTTCGCCCTCAGGAAACGCGGAACAACACATGACTGTGCTGGAGACGTCTCTGAAAAAAATACAATCCGTAATGGAGAACATGCACCAGATGATGCTAACTCAGCACGCAACTGCCGTGGCTCAAGCGTCGGTCCCGCCAACTCAGATACGTGTGGGGGTGGACTTGCTACCATCCAACCCAAGCCAAGAGCCCGCTCTAGATCAAGAGTCGGCAGCTCCTCCGCTTCCCCACTCGGTGAATATATTACCTCCCGTTGGAGTCACGATACAACCAGCTCCACACTACACCGGAGCCTCGCTCTCAACTGAAAATCTGATGCAGGCAGTACGGGAGTTGAAAGCCCAGTTTGACGCCTTGAGGCACAAAGATCAGCTCAAGAAACTGGGAATCAACCAACCTTACCCAGCTACCTGGGAAGAAGTCCCTTTTTCTCCAAAATACAAACCTCAGACTATGGCTCTGTTCGAAGAAAAAACATCACCAAGTCAATACATGAACTATTTTAGTATGATGACGGTGTTGCTGCAAGGGAACGACGCCCTCCTCACTCGGGTGTTCAAAGGCTGCCTCTCAGGAGTAGCCTATCAGTGGTACCGTAGCTTGGCGGACAACTACATTACTTCCTTCGAAGACTTCAAAGCTTTATTCTTCACGTGATTCTACGAGGGTGGGATGGACATGTCTATGTCCTCTCTCATCGAAGTCAAACAAAGGGAAAAGGAGGACGTTCGCACCTTCGTCGAACGTTTTCGTCAAGCCACCTTATAAATGCCTCCAGGAGTTCCGAACTCGGCGTTAGTAGACATTTGCAGGAAGAAACTCCTTCCCGTAATCTCGGTATTTACAGGACCATATCAGTTCCATGAGTGGCCTTCGTTCATCGTCTCGGCAGTGGCCGCCGAAGACAACAGTCGCAAGGCGCGCGACAATGGCATTATGATCTCCGCCTCCGATAGAGGCAAAAGGTCATCTCCCAGCAGCGACCATCCTCGTAGCTCCAAGGGAAAAGAAGCTCTGACGGTCAATACGTCCAGACAAAAGGCGGCGGCAATCACGCAGACAAAGCCCGGGACTTCCAGGCCCGTCGAAGTCTACTCTTTCGACGACGATGATATCCCTAGTATATTCGAGTGTCTCGTCAAAAGCGGCAAGATCACTCTTCCGGAGCTAAGGCGGCCCCAAGAAGTCGGCAGCACTGACGACCCCAAATACTGTATCTTTTACAGATACGTACACCACCCAACAAAGGTGTGTTACGTACTAAAAAGGAAGATCCAGGGGTTGATCGATGCTAAGGCCATCACTCTGCACAACACCGAGAAGACGGTCACGGCCAACATGAATTCTCTGCGGTTCGGCAATCTGCCTCCCCAAGAAGTCATGAACAGTGTCACGCCCATTTCTCGAGCTACGATGAACATCGTCAATCTCCCTCCAGCTAGGGATCAAAATCATGACCTAGTACCCCTGACCACCCGTCAGGGCGAGATCATATGGGTCCATCCGGATTTGGTGTCAGAGCTCGAAGAAGAGACTAAAGCTACTAAAGCTACGTCTAAAAAGAGCCCCAAATACAGGCCATACCACATGGTCGCAACTTCTTCTGCATCAGACGGAGATGAAGTATTTGCCGCAACCCGTTCGGGGAAGGCCTACCTCAACGACAACGGAGCAGGTCAGGAAGGCGCATCGGCTGACGCTCCAGCCGCCAAACCTTCAGAGCAAGGTCCCGCCATGCAAAACATCAGCCCTGCGAAACCTACTCCGGCGGAAAAGGGGAAGCAGAGAGAAGTACGCTTTGATAAACCTGTGAAAAATATTCCAAACAAGGGTTTAGAGAAGTCGTACAAATTTGACATCTTGGCCCAACTAGCCAATACGCCAGCCAGGCTCTCCATCTTTGAGCTACTCAGGCTCTCCCCAGACACTCGTCTAGCCCTGAGTGAAGCACTGATGCAGGCGGAGGTATACTTGACCCAGCTCAAGTCCCCCGACGAGGAGCCAGTGGCGTGTCCTCAATGCCACAGCGTGATGGAGGTGGTCCCAAATATCACTTTCACTCAAGACGACATGCTGTTAAAACATAACAGACATGACAGGCCCCTCTATTACACCGGGTATGTCGGTTCCATGGAGTTCGACCGGATTCACATAGATCCGGGGTCGTCGATCAGCATCATCCCTCACAGTCTGCTCAGGCCGCTAAGAATTCCTACCAGCGAACTGGCTTACACTACCACTACAATCGTGGGTTTCAACGCTGGAAGAAGTAAGCCATTGGGGAAGATCCGCTTGAGAATCCAGATCGGCAACCTCAGATCGGTGGCCACATGTTACGTCATCGATTCAGAGGTATCCTACAATATTTTGTTGGGAAGACCGTGGATCCACGACCACAACATCGTTCCTTCAACTCTACATCAATGCCTTAAATATGTAGACGCATAAGAAACCGTACAAACGGAGGTGGCTGACCTAAACCCGTTTAAAGGAATAGAATCCTACTATTCCGATGCCGTGTTGTACTCCCAAGACCACAAGGAAGAAGCGCCAGACGAGGCGAAGGACGAAGCACTCGTCCGAGAGCCAGGAAAACCCTCCGTCGTACTACCGCTGTCAATCAGAGTGAAAGGACGAACCACTCGTCCAAAAGCCATAGAGTCTATGGCTATTCACCTGAACAGATCCAACTCAGGAAAAGGAAGCGACTCTCCAACGGTCACTCTGAACCAAAAGCCTCCACCTTTGGTCATCAACCTTCGGCGCAACGGGCAGCCGACCGATGTAAACACGACTAGGAATGGAGTTCCAGAGGATAATAAACTTCCTCTTTTCCAGTACATTGATGCTCAGATTCCAAGTATATAATCCATGCCCCGTGACGAGGTAGGACCCATAGCACAAAAATTCTTGGCAGCTATAAACTCCTACCATCCATATGTCTGGGAAGCAGCATCATCGTCCAACATCGTCACGACGTATGGACCCCATGAGGATTCTATCTTCGTTGTCCCGCCTAGCTGCAGCAGTCAGCGCCCCATATTCTTTGGTCGCATGCGCAGTCAACCGGCCAGCCTGGAAGAAACTTTCGATGAAGATACTGGGAAAATGCAGATTCACCGATACAGCCCGCAGGCATTAAGGATCATGCAAAACATGGGCTATGACTTGAAGCGGAAGCCAGGCCTCAACTACGGAAGAGGCAGACGAACGCCGCCACGTGGCAACCCCCGCTATCGTCAAACTCGTTTCGGGTTAAGATATGCCACCTCCCTTACGACTTCCAAGTCGGATGAGGACATCTTTTTCTCCTCCCAGGACGGTCCGTCACCCCCCGACTCACCTGATGCTCTCGGACAAACGCTATCAGTAAATATGGTGGTGACAAATCCCCCAGAAGCAGATGAACAAGATTTTGAGCCGTTTGAGAATGACTCTTGGGCTCAACAAATGGATACGCAGTGGGAATTCCGCTTCGAGCAAAGAGAACCTCCCACCAAAGACGAAGTTATCCAAATCGATGTTGGGGGTGAACTTTCGCCAAAATCGATATTTATCAGTGACAATCTTCCCCCAGCTGAAAGGGAAGAAATCATACAGCTGATAAAGGAATACGTCGACGTCTTTGCATGGGATTATGGGGACATACCGGGCCTTGACCCAAAGGTGGCTACTCATAAGCTCAATATATTGATCGATTCAAAGCCTATGAAGCAGCACCAACGCCGGTTCTGCCCGGACATGATGGACGCCATTGAAGCTGAAGTCAAGAAGCTGATAGCCTGTGGTTTCATCCGGGAGGAACAACATCCCGACTGGGTCGCCAATGTTGTCCCAGTCATGAAGAAAAATAGGAAGGTACGTATCTGCATCGATTACCGAGATCTGAATGCGGCCTGCCCCAAGGATGAATTCCCTCTTCCCATCACGGACATCATGATCGACAACACCTGCGGCTTTGAACGCATGTCTTTCATGGACGGGTTCTCAGGGTACAATCAGATCAAGATGCATCCTGAAGACGAGAAGCACACTGCCTTTCGCACCCCATTAGGAATATATTGCTACACAATCATGCCCTTCGGATTGAAGAATGCTGGGGCTACATACCAACGGGCTATGAGCAGCATATTCCATGAACATTTACGGAAAACAGTAGAATATTACGTGGACAACATAGCCGTCAAGAGCCGCCTCAAGGATGATCACATTCAAGACTTGAAGACGGTATTCGAGTTAATGCGCCAACATCAACTCAAGATGAACCCTACGAAGTCCTTTCTGGGTGTATCTAGTGGCAAATTCCTGGGATTTGTCATCACTGCCAAAGGCATCCAGGTGGACCCTGACAAAGTCCAGGCCATCATAGAAATACGACCGCCCCACAATCTGAGGAAACTCCGCGGATTTCAAGGCCGTCTGGCTTATATCCGGAGGTTCATATCCAACCTCTCGGGAAGATGTCAGCCCTTTTCGTATCTCATGAAGAAAGGTGTATCCTTCGTGTGGGACGAAACCTGTCAGCAAGCATTCGGGGATATCAAACGTTACCTCACCAGTTCGCCAGTTCTGGTGCCTCCCATTATGGGAAAACCGTTCTTGCTGTATGTCCGAGCAATGGATCATTCGCTAGGAGCTCTTCTTGCATAGAAGAATGATGTAGGGCATGAACAGGCTATCTACTACCTCAGCAGGATGATGGTCGGAGCCGAACACTGGTACAACCCAGTGGAGAAAGAATGCTTGGCTCTGATGTTCGCTATCCAAAAGATGCGACACTACGTCACCGGCCAGACTATCCACATCATCTCCAGGATTAACCCTCTTCGAGTACTGATGAGCAAGCCGAGCGTTCTTAATTCCCGACTCGCAACTTGGGCGATGCTGTTAACACCATATGACATGGTATACGTACCGCAGAAGTCCATCAAAGGCCAAGCGCTGGCCGACTTCCTAGCTTCTCATCCGATCCCGAAGACCTCCAAATTATACGAAGACATTCCCGACGAAGTTGCAGAATATAATTCCGCAATGGAAGGTAACGCATGGCAACTGTTCTTCGACGGCGCCTCCAGAACCGGTCCTAAGGGAAACGTCATTTCAGGAGTAGGAGTCGTCCTGGTCGCCCCTGATCAGCTCGTCATCTACCGAGCATATTCTCTTAGCGAGCCCTGCTCCAACAATGTGGCGGAGTATAACGCTCTACTAATAGGGCTCCAAGTTGCTAAAGAGCTGGGGGTAGAGTCCCTGGAAGCTTTTGGTGATTCTTTGCTTATCGTCAATCAAGTCAGAGGAATATATGAAGTCCGGAATCCAGACCTCATCCCCTATCACCAAGCGACGGTCGAGATAGCCATGACATTCAAAGGATTCTTCCTAGAGCATGTCCCTCGATCCCAGAATCTGGAAGCTGATGCCCTAGCCAGTCTAGCGGCGGATTTAGCTACTCCTATAAGAAGGCAGAATTCGATGATCCTTCTTAACAGAGATTTATTCTGCGTGAAGAACAACCTCCACATAGAACGCAGCCACGCTGTGAACACAGATCCACTGAAAAGAGGACAAGAAAGTTAATATCAGTATGATGATAATCTTTCTAAAGGGAGACATGAATACGACATTTACCCGGAGCCAACGGCATATACGACGCATCTGCACCCGAGGTAGCTAAACCACGCCTTAATGATGCAATACGAATCGTCATGCCTGGAGAAGGAAGTGGGCCGACTGACATCGCCGAGAGTTTTGCCAAGCCCTCACCAAGACGCGGTCGAGGTTTATTAGCCGGAATCTCGCCAGGCACGCTCGCTGACACAACGGGAGTTTTACCCGTTGCTGACCTCGGAAAAGATTCTTCCATCTGCCTCGGCCACACAGGCAAACTCGCTCCGCTACCTGGAGCAGCAGCCACGACAGCGACCTCTAGCGAGGATTCTCCGGCACCGCCGGCCGGAACTGTAGAAGGTCCCTCTCTAAAAGGCGAGGAACCTCCAGCCAAAGAATCATCCCTGATATGGAAAGAGGCAGGCTCACTCCTGAGAGTCTCAACACCAAGAATGCGGAGAGGACGAGCGACCGTCTCCTTCCTCCTCTTACGAAGAGAAACTTCCTTCGGAGCAGAAGCCCGTCGCTTCCCAAAAGAGACTACCAAAGCCCCCACAGGCGGAGGCACTTCGCACCTCGGCACCGACACCAGAGGCTCATCCGGAGTACCAGACTCCTCGCCCTCATCCGAAGAAACCGAGGGGACGTCAACTCTTCCCCCAGGCTTGGGAGAAGACACCCTGAAGCTTCCACGCGTGTCAAAATTACGATGGAAGGTGTTAATTGCCACATAAAACTGGGCGTAAGAATGGAGAATACGGAGCTCCGTGGAGGTTGTAACGACCGGCACGATAAAGCTTGCCCCCGTACAACCCATGAGGAAATACTGCCACCCTCTAGCTCCATCAATGAGTCCGCCCCTGGACCTGAAGCTGGTAACGGCATTGCCCACGTGCAACTGATAGTACCCAAACTGCCTGGCGAACCGACTAGGCAAGTAGGGCTCGAAAAAGCAGTGATCTTTGCTCCTGTACAGCAGATGAGAGGGCCTAATACAGACCAACCAGTTAAAAGCTTCCGGGGAAAGGTCGGTCTTCTCTCCACCTGAATCCTCAAGCCGCACCCCTGATTGATTGCGATGTACGGGAGGGACGATACAGAGAATCTTCCAGTCATGGCTGAGGTTCAACACCAACCGACAGTCTAAGACTGTGTTCACATTCCAGGAGGAATCTTTGTAATTCAGCAAGAATATACCCCCCGAGCTGCTACCGGAGCCAGGAGACATCACCCGGGGATTGTGGAGGATTAACCATCCCATCAAGTATAGGTATGGTAATTCCACCCTGGGATAACTCTCACGCCGAGCTTCGTCGACGAGCAACCCATCAGTTATGGCTCTCAGGCCAGCCTGTATACGGCACACCATGGCGGAAAGTAAGCCCAGTCTTGCCCTAAACACCAGGCGCACTGCCGGCTACAGGATGTTCAGGTGAATACGGTCCGCGGACGCTGTGCCGGGCACTACTACTCGACGCAGCCATATGGAGAGGAAACCAGCCAACTGGGCTTCCTTAGACAGAGGCCGGCGACAGCGCCTCAAGTAACTACAGGCCTTAGTGCCTTCGGGGTGCTTTCCTACCCCCTCGACGAGAATCTGATCCGGAGCTGCGGCCTCCTCCATAAGATCCTCGATGACCTGGGCGCTAAGCACGCCCAAACAGTTCACGGGCTCATTTTTGCCCCCCGAGGCTTTCTCCGACTTGGCGGACCTAGCTCGATGAAAGAAGAGGTAGGACATCCACTTGGTGGTATGAGCCAAATCAGAAGGCTCGTTATAAAAAGTGGTGCACTCGAAGTATTGACACATCAGCTCCTGATATACTTCCGCTACCCGAGGGTCCAAATCCCCCAACTCCCGGTTGGTGGGAACGTACTCTTCATATGTGGTATCCCCCATCGGCAGTCTCGAGACAACTACCATCTCGTGGAGCGCCAATCCCAACTCCCCCAGTGGAGTGGCAAAGGTCCCAGTGAGCGGAATGTACCGCTCCATCAGCGCCAGGAACAAGTTAGGATTCGGAGGCAACCCAACGCTCGTCGCACTCACAGCGGCATATAGTCCAATAACCTCCAGCTCTCTCCGGAAGTGCTTCAAGGCCCAGTCAACCAGGCATGTCCATCGGGAGTTTGTTGGGGCAATCCACCCATTACCCCGAGGATTCTCCTTGGGATATACCCCGCCTCGTCCCATGAAGTCGTTGCAGAAGGTCGACAATTGGACCGGCTGGATCACCGAGTTGTCTTCACTCGGGACACTACCTGGGCTCAGTCCCCGGAACAACGTCACAAAGCCGGAAGGGCGACTGACAAACGACCCCCGGTCAGCTCTTTTGAGATGAAAGATCTTCCCCGGCTTACCGTGAAGATCAGGAGTCAGCATCCACGACATCTTCCTGGGATGCGTCGCATGGAAGAAGGCCGAGATGGGATAATCCCTCGGCATCGTTGGCAAATACAAAACCAAATTCCCGGCAGGGAAAACCCAGGGCTCCCTCTTGGGCCTCGTCTGGGACTGTTTGTCAATCATGTCCCCAAAGAGGAAAGCCGGCTTTATGTACTGCTCCCCGTCTACGTAGGTCAGGGGCTCGCCATTAATCATGCTCAGCAGTGTCCGCTCGCCCTGAACCGATATCAGAAACCCCCTTCCCTCAGGATACTGGGGTCCGAAGATGGGAAATGCCACGTGGGACAGATCCTCCAGGTAGTTCGAGTGCAGCATCCCAGCAGCGGAGCCCATCACCTCAGCCAGTGGAGACTCACCCAAATCAACTGCAAAAGTGCAAGAAAAAGATGTCACTACAAGTCTTGCATGAACATGCAGACCGAAGAAACGACAGTCTGTGCTCTACGCAAGATTATGCAAATCTGGCTATTTTACGCCGGCAGTCCTCCCCACAAGCGTAAAACTCAAATTTTACGATATACACCAATTTTTGGTAGCCAGAGCTTTTACGCTCAAAACTATGAAAATGTGGAGTCTCTACGCTGGCACATTAAAAATGTGGGCGTAAAAGATGAAAACGCCTCCGTGCATCAACTTCCTCCGAATAGGCCATCAGCACAGAAGACGACCTAGCGCGGTCACGTTCAACGTGTGCGAAGGATTTTTCGTCTTTTTTTTAACCCCAAAGGCTCTACCTCTAAGGCCGGGTGCGCTACTCGTCGGAGGGATACTTTGCTCGGAAGGAAGTTCGCCTTGCCCGACCAGAGACTCCCTCGCTGGGGCAGAAGAATGAGAGGAAGAACCTATGCTCTTTCCCTTAGCGGAGGGGGTTTATTTCGGCGCCATTTCTGAAGACTCGAGGTGCTCGGAGAAGGAACGAAGAAAAACTTGAACAGTCGAAAGCTCTCTTTCACAGAAGACAGATAAAAAGTTTTTCTCTCAAAAAACTTGGGGTATATATAGTCCGGGTCGACTCCTCGAATCCTCGGACGAACTCCTCGAGACCCTAACCAAATCTCGCAAATTAAATGATGGGTTATGATTGGATGCTACGTCATCCCACTACCCTTGGAAGACGGACAGTCAGCGAATTTGAATGATTTTTCATGCAAAATGGTTCAGCGGGTTCTACGCTAAAGGAGCTTTCTACGCTCGACAGCAACGGATCTACGATTTTACGCTCGTAAGCTACAAGTCTATGGTTTTACGCCCGGATGCCTTTGTGCTCGGTAGCTTTTATGCTCGAGAGGCCACAAACCTACGACTTTATGCTCAGCAGATTCCAAATAGACGATCTCACGCTCAGCGGCGCTCAGTTTACGCTCAGAGGCAACAGATCCGCAAACTTCACGCTCGAAGAAATTTTCTTTTCAGGAGCTACAAATCAAACAGTTCTACGCTAAAGGAGCTTTTTACGCTCGACGGCTACGAATCTACAGCTTTACGTTCGACAGCTATAAGTCTATGGTTTTATGCCCGGATGCCTTTGTGCTCGGTAGCTTTTATGCTCGAGAGGCTACAAACCTACGACTTCACGCTCAGAAACCACAAGTCTACGATTTCACGCTCGATGGTATTTTTACGCTCAGAGGCTACAGATTGATGATTTCACGCTCCACGACTTTCCGCATATCCAAACAGTCCCCAAGGCGGTCAATTGCAAAGAGTTCACACCGAAGATACTCGTTCTTGACCCAAAGTATCCCAAGTACCCGAAGCATACAAGAGTTCAAATATTGAGAAATTACTCTTCTCGGGTCAATTGGAGGTTCATCCAGACTCCAGTCTGAACGCCTCATCTACCAAGATGGCAAACTCAGTTTTGACAGCCATTCCTCGACCCTGTCCCAAGGGATTTTCGAGAAGTCACTCTTGAAGATGAAGTCTGAACAAAAAATTCTGTTCATCAGAAGTTCAGAGCTCTACGCGGTTCCTCGGTCCTAGCAACAAGACAATTCTAAAATGTTCAAAATGCTCTACAGCGTTCTATGGACTATTCGTTATACGTAAAGGACAGGACCTAGCACTCTTTCTACAGATTCGGCGTAAAGATTTAGACGTATTGAAGCTATACATATTCAGACTTTACAGCAACGTATGGCAAGATGATCATATGAAGAAGCAAGCCGATTTTATTAAAGATCAAAATCATGATTACATATGAGGAAAATCCAATCTACAAGGGTTTTCTTTTCATTTTCATGATTACATCTGAGGGAAACTCCATCTACAAAGGAGATACCCCCTCGTCGTCTGAAGATCGCCCAGAAACTGTTCTGACAGGTTCTCGCTGGGCTTCAATTCTTCATCCATCTTCTCCAGCAGTCAGTCGGTTGCCGCAAACTGACTGACATGGCAATGATCAACTGCGGGCGTATACAGAACTGGACCTGCATAGATTTTGCAGATCCCATGCTCCGTGCGTCGCTCAAGCCGGGACAGAATGAGTCTTTCTGACTCTCGTCACCAGAGGGCATCGAGGGAAGGCGCAGCTTGCCAAGCCGCTGTGGTGAAATATGATCCTTCCCTTCTCCCGGAAGAACCATCATACAAAGTTGCTGATCATCCCGAGCAAGGGAGGCTAAGATATCCCTCCATGATCCATCGTTGCAGTGGACATTTGCTCGAAGACGCCGTCTTTTTCGGCTCCCTACATGCTGGAAGAACATGATCTCCTTCTTCCCCAGGTCGACCCGACGAACTCTGGTGATCATCTCTGCATGGTGATGGAAATGTGGTGAGAACAGGTTCACCCCCAGCCTTTTTATAGGCAAAAGAGATCACAGCGGTCCCCAATAAATCCGTCATAAAGTCTGCATCGACCGTTTTAGTGCTCCATTCAGAAACATTTTGAGTTACGAGGGGTCGTTCATGCTTTATTCAAAGCGTTTCAAATTCTGAGGAATTTAAAAGCTTTGAAGGGGGTCTTGTAGAAGCATGAAAAATACGCTGGGAAGAGCTACGCAGCCTCTTGATGCAGAGCAGCGTAAACGGAGGCCTTCAGAGCCATCAAGCGTGCAACAGAGCTTTCTTCGCTAAAACACGGCATGAAGTATAAGCTCAAAGGACGATCCACGTAAGTGCAGTACGTCCAGGCCGCTCCAGCGTAAAACAGAGTTCTTTATCGCCTCCATGGCGTAAAACTCAACCGCTCTCAAAGCAGCGTTAATGCGTACGAGGAACGCTTCATCTTCCCCAAAATAAATCTGTCAAGTTACGCAGTGAATCTGACCTCTGACTCCTGACAAAAAGTGCTGCACGGCTACCCAGACGACGGCTGGAAACGATGGCAGACCCCTCGGGACGTGCCCCACAGTATGATGGCGGATCTCGGCATTTAATGCAGAGGATTTGGTTAAAGCATCCCCAAACCGTCGTTTACTGGAGTCCCCTCAGCATAAACCGCTCTTTCGCGTACAAAGGAATACGCTGCCCTATTTTACACAGGCAAACATGAGCTATTTTATGCTCCGCAGTAGGCAAACCGCCTGCCACGTCAAAAGCTGCACCTCGTACGGGACTCGAGGCACGTCTCCACGTCTAATTGCATAGAGCGGTGATAGTTTCTCTCAAGGCACGTCTCTGCGACGGGTGCACAGAAGGGCTGCAGACCTTCAAAACACGCCTCCGCATTTAATGCATAAAATGGTGGCAAATCTCTGCAAGAGATTCGATTATATCTCCAAAAGTCATAATTTCGGCTAAGACGTCCACATCAGCACGGTACGCAGCGGCTTCTACATCCATTCTAGTACAGTATGCAGCGACTTCTACGCCCATTCAGGATCTGTGCTCATACGCGGCTTCTACGCCCACTCAGTCTCTACGACCACTCAGTCTCTACGACCACTCGGCTTCTATGCCTGTTCGGCTTCTATGCCTGCTCGGCTTCTATGCCTACTCGGCTTCTATGCCTATTCGGCTTCTATGCCTACTTGGCTTCTATGCCATGGTGACAGACATTTGGCTTCTATGTCAACCTCTGCTACACAATGGATACCTACCTACGTGGCTTTTACGTCATGATCTTAGTAGCAATTGTACGCGTTGTGTCCCCTTAGTTGGACCCGCGTCACACGCTCATTCAAAAGATCATCTATACGTAGGCATTGGTTACTTTAACCGTTGTGTAAAAGGGTGCTGTACTTTCCACTCCTCGGTTGTTACACCGATGGAGTGGTCACTGTCACCAAAACTCTATAAATAGAGACCCCTATCAATGGGGAACAAGGTCGACAATTTGGAAGATCGAACCAGGTCAGAGAATTGGTAAAAAGAGAGAGAGAGAGAGAGAGAGAGCACCCGGAGCTCAAGCAAAGAGTAGGGATCGACGACTTCGGCATCGTGCATCCACCCTCTCCTGCAACCTTCGAAGCTGCTTCCTGTCTCCTACGGCACTTCTTCAACATCGTGTGGTCCAAGGGCTAAAGTGATCGACCGCAGATCAGACACCTATAGCAATATCTACCCAGATTAAATAAATTGTACTCCCCCATCCTCGTATAGGATTACATTGTATAAGTTTGTTTGTAAACAAAAGAAGGCGGGTTTCGTGTAAACCCACATATCGAATACATTCCTATTTTTTTCGTTTAAATAACCACAAACACCTACAGGCTTTAAAAATTATACAAAGCATGGGTTATGATTTGAGGTTAAAATAAGGCCTCAACTATGGAAAAGGCAGACCAATACCGTTGCAGGGTAATTCTTACTGTCAACAAGCTCATTTTGGGTTGGGGTATACTGCATCTCTTGCAAACTCACAACCTCGAGAGTCTGATCCTGCACAACCAGAAGCACGACCTTTTAAAGCAACTTCTGTGGACGAATGCAACGACAAGTATGGGGGTAGTCTCCCTCGACAAAACAGGACAACATCCAAAGCTGGGGGTAGAATCCTCTCTAAGTCTGAAGATGATACAACGATGACGATCTTCCCGGAAGATCGTAAAACTCAGGTATCGGGAGCCCGAAGGCCGAAGGGGACTTTCTCCTTTAATGAAGATGACATCAGTGAAATCTTTAATACGTTGATGAAGGAAAACAAACTTCAGCTACCCAACATCAGATACCCTGAGAGGGCTCGATGACCCAGATTATTGTCTCTTTCATCAGTACATTCATCATCCTACAAAGGCGTGCTATGTACTAAAAAGGAGAATTCAGGAGTTGGTCGATGCCAAGGTCATCACTTTGTATCTACAAATGAGGGGACGATCACTGCAAATTGGTTTCACTTTAACGTGACAATCTGCTCCCTCAAGAAAATACTAGATGATGAATCTCTAAAAGTTTCCCTAGTGGATTCTTCAGGTCCATCCCTAGATGAGTTTGTCATGTTCATATTACCTCTGAACAAACCATTCTGGTCCGGCCATCGATTATCACGTCCATATTACCTCTGATATCGATTGTCATCTCAGCACCCGTACTTAACTCTAAGTACGCCAGTGGTGTTGAGTCCACAAAAACTGCCATGTCTATATTACCTCTGAGCAGATGTATGCCTCTATCCCCGATAGAGTCATAACCCAGGGAGTTTTTTATGTTCATATGACCTCTGAACAGATACGCCCTACTAAAAAAGTTTACTAAGAGACTATCACGTCCATACTACCTCTGATATTACTCTCACCCAAACCCGTCATTTACATTCCGAAATGACGGGTCCACAAAGTCAGATGAAAAACCTCTTTATTATTCCCCAAAAAAGAGCGGAAGTACATTAAAAAGCAAAAGCAAAAGTACATCATGAAGGGGGAGTGGTCAAATCGCGAATCTGTTGCGCCAGTCTGGCCATCTTCGCATTCCTGGAGTCCAAAACGGCAGCTCAAGCTCGCTCCCATCTCGTCTCCTCATCATTCAAGCCGGATAAATCAGACAGAGAATGTGTAAGAATGGCGTGCATGGCACTCGCATGTGCCAAGTTCTGTTGAGCCTCTTCCATCTAGCTCTGTAACACATGCATACCTGCGGCTGAAACACGAGACTACTCCTTCGCTAAAGCGAGCTTAGCCTCCAACTTACGGACCCTCGCTTCATTTTTCTCATGTTCAGCTTTACTCTTGGCCAACTGGGGAACAACACACTCTAAGAGGGTGTGCTCGTCGCTCATCTCCTGTTGCCGCATCTCGAGGGACCTGTTCAAAGCTTCCAACTCTTCCAGCCTTGCAGTCAGCGAGTCATATTCATCCTGGACCAAATCGTCAACACTATCTTGGGCTAGCTGCGAGTATTCGTTAACGGGTTGCTCCAAACCATTAACTACCTCCGCCAGGGCGTCAGCTAAACCAGTATCGCCGAGGTCCCTGATCGCCTCTATCGAAAACTGAGAGGACTTCTTCAGACGCTCAAAATTTAGATTCTTCTCCAACACCATTGATATCAGCATTTTCAAAGTATTGTAGAAGATACTGGTATATTGCTCGGTCAGCGCAGCTAGGCCAGAATGCACACTGGGAGTGGCTGCAATATTGTCGAACCTCGCTCTAGAGGCAACCGCAATCGACGTGGCCACAGTCCTCGTCTCAACAAGGGGTGCGACAAAAGAGGAAGTGCCAACACCAGACGAAGTAACCAGCATACTCGAAGGAGGCATCGTCGCAACGACAGGGTCGTCCTCTTGAGGTATCGAAACCTCGTCGGCAGGCGAGCCAGCACCCGAAGATGCTTCCTCTTTAAAATCAGGCACCTCCGTATCAACGCCAGGACCTGACACGGAGCCAAAGGGCGCATATACATTGCCCTCCCCGAAGAGGTCGTCCCCTGAGAAGAAGACAAGAGGAAGTTAATGTCAAACATGATGTTAATTTTCCTAAAGAAGAGGCACGAAAAGACGACAGTGATGCTAGCCAAGCTGTCATACCTGGAGAAGAGGGCCTGCTAACTGACGCTGGCAAATACTCTTCCAGGTCTTCGCCGAGATCCACTTGAGGCTCATCAACTGGAATCTCGCTAGAAGCACTGACGGGCACGGCAGGGGCCTCTCCCAATGCTGATCCGGACAAAGGTATATGGAATCTTATGACCAGCCTCGAAGGCGTCTTCGTTCTGCTACCTGAAGCAGTAGCAGCGGTAGCAGCCTCCGACTGAGATTCTCCGATGCCACCGACCAAAACTGTAGAAGGTTCCTCTCTAAAAGGCGAGGAACCCCCAATCAAAGAATCATCCCCGACATAGGGAGAAGCAGGCTCACTTTCAGGAGCCTCAATACCAGGAATCTGGAGAGGACGAGTAACCATCCTCTTCGTCCTCTTACGAGGGGAAGCCTCCTTCAGAGCAAGAGCCCTTCATTTCCCGGAGACTACCAACGCCCCTGTAGGAGGAGGTATTTCACCCCTCGGTACCGATACGAGAGGCTCATCCGGAGTAGCGGACTCGTCACCCTCGTCAGAAGAAATCGAGGGGACTTCGACCCTTTCCCCAGGCTTGGAAGAGGGCACCCTAAAGTTTCCACCCATATCAAAATCGCGATGGGAGGTGTTCATTGCCACATAGAACTGGGCATACGAATGCAGGATGCACAGCTCCGTGGAGGGTGTGACGAAGGGCACAGTAAAAATTGCCCCGGTGCAGCCCATGATAAAATATCGCCATCCCCTCGCTTCATCGATGAGTCCACCTCTGGACCTGAAGCTGGTGACGGCGTTGCCCACATGCAACTGATCATACCCAAACTGCCTGGCAAACCGACTAGGCAGGTAGGGTTCGAAGAAGCAGTGATCTTCACTTCTGTACAGCAGGTGGAAAGGTCTAATGCAGACCAACCAATTGAAGGCTTCAGGAGAAAGAGTGGTCTTATCTCTACCTGAGTCCTCAAGCCTAATCCCCGATTGGTTGCGATGAACAGAGGGGACACTGCAAAGGAGCTTTCAGCTGTGACCGCAATGCAGCACCCTCCGACAGTCTAAAACTGTGAGCACATTCCAAGAGGATTTCTTGTAATTCAACAAGAAACTCCCCCCAAGCTACTGCCGAAACCGGGAGACATCACCCGGGGGTTATGGAGAATTAACCATCCCATCAAATATAGGTATGGTAATTCCACCCGGGGAAAGCTTTCACGCCGAGCTTCATCATCGAGCAGCGCCTCCGTCATCGCCCTCAAACCAGCTTGTATGCCGCACACCATGGCAGGGAGCAACACTAGTCTCGCCCCAAACACCAGACGCACTGCAGGCCACAAAGCATTGCGGTGAATATGATCCGCAGATGCGATGCCAGGTACCACCAGTAGGCGCAGCCTTATAGAGAGGAAGCCAGCCAGTTGAGCTTCCTTGGATATAGCCCTGCGGCAATGCCTCAGATAGCTGTAGGCCTTAGTACCTGCAAGATATTTTCCTATCCCTTCGACAAGGATCTGATCCGGAGCCCTAGCATCCTCTAGGAGATCGTCGACTTCCTGAGCAGTCAGCACGCTCAGAAGATTCACAGGCTCATCCTTGACTTCCAAGACTTTCTCCGGCTGAGCAGCCCTAGCCCGGTGAAAAAAGAGGTAGGACGTCCATTTACTGGTGTGAGCCAAATCTGAAGGCTCAGCATAGAAGGCAGTACAAGCAAGGTAGTGGCACATCAGCTCCTGATACACTTCCACTACCCGAGGGTCTGAATCCCCTAACTCCCGGTTCGTGGGAACATACTCTTCTTACGGAGTATCCCCCATCGGCAGTCTCGAGATCTCTGCCATCTCATGAAGGGCCAATCCCAACTCCCACAGCAGAGTGGCATAAGTCCCGGTGAGCGGAATGTATCGCTCCATCAGTGCCGAAAACAGGTTAGGGTTAGGAGGTAACCCAACGCTGGTGGCGCTCACAGCTGCCAACAGACCGATGTTCTCCAACTCGATCCGAAAATGCTCCAAGGCCCAATCAACTAAGCGAGCCCATCGAAGATTTGTTGGGGTCATCCACCCGTTACATCGAGGATTCGCCTTGGGGTATACTCCTCCGCGCCCCATGAAATCATTACAAAAGGTCGACAATTGCACCGGCTGGAGCACCAAGCTATCTTCACTCGGGACACTGCCCGAGTACAATCCCCTGAACAACGTTACATGACCGGAAGGGCGGCTAACAAATAGGCCAGATCCTTTCTGGTAGAAGATCTTCCCCGGCCTACCGTAAAGATCGGGAGTCAGCGTCCACGACATCTTCCTGGGATGAGTAGCATGGGAGAATGCCGAGATGGGATAATCTCTCGGCATCTTGGGCAGACTCAAGACCAACTTCCCGGCAGGAAAAACCCAGAGTTCTTTCTTTGGCTTCGTCTGGGACTGCTTATCAATCATGTCCCGAAAAGAAAGGCTGGCTTTATATACTGGTCCCTGTCTACAAACGTCAAAGGCTCTCCATTAATCATGTTCAGCAGCGTTCGTTTGCCCTGAGCCGATATCAAGATTTCCCTTCCTTTGGGATATTGGGGTCCAGAGATAGGAAATACCACATGGGACAGATCCTCCAAATAGTTGGAGTGCAGCAGCCCGGCGGCAGAACCCATCACCTCGGCTAGCGGAGACACGCCCAAGTTAACTACAAGGGTGCAAGAAAAACACGTCAGTTTTATACTAAACGTTACAAATATCACAGCACATGCCAAGAGGCAACGGTCTGAGCTCTACGCCAAGACTGTACAAACTTGATCGATTACGCCAGAATTGTCATCCAGAAGCGTAAAAGTCAAGTCGGCAGTATACTGTCTGTGCTTTACGCTAGACTACCAAGGTTCGAGCTATTACACTAGAATTTTCATCCACAAGCGTAAAAGTTCAAAATTTTACAGTATACACCAAGTTTTCGGCAGTCAAAGCGTTTTACGCTCAACTGCGAAAATCTGGAGTTTTTACGCTGACACATTAGAAATATGGGCGTAAAAGATAAAACGTCTCCGTGCATCATCTTCCTCAAAGAGGCTATCAGCACAGAAGACGACCTAGCGCGGTCACGTTCAACGTGTGCGAAGGATTTTTCAGTCGTTCTCATTCGTCCCAAAAGCTCTACCTATCAGGCCGGGTGCACTGCTTATCGGCGGGATGCTCAGCTCAGAATGGGGTTCGTCCTGTCCAACCGAAGGCACTCCTGCTTGGGCAGAAGAACGAGAAGAGGAATCAATCTTCTTTCCCTTAGAGGAGGATGATTGCTTAGAGGCCATTACTGGAAACTTTGAAGACTCAGAGAAGACTAGGAGAAGAGCTCGAACAGTCGGAGGCTTTCTTTCGTAGAAGACAGATGAAAATTTTTTCTCTCAAAAACTTGAGATATATATAGATTTTGGATGGACTCCTCGGACCCCGAACCAAATCTCCTAATTAAATATTCGGTTATGATTGGGTCCTACGTCAGCCTATTATTTAGAGAAGGCGGACAGTCAGTGAATTCGAAAAGTTTTTCGCGCAAAGCAGGTCAGCAGTTCTTACGCTAAGAAGCTTTCTACATTCGACAGCAACAGATCTACGATTTCACGCTCGCAAGCTATAAGTCTATGGTTTTACACCCGGATGCCTTTGTGCTCGGTAGCTTTTATGCTCGAGAGGCTACAATCCTACGACTTCATGCCAGCAGATAATAAATCGATGATCTCACGCTCGGTGGCGCTTAGTTTACGCTCAGAAGCAACAGATCCGCAACTTAACACTCGAAAAAAATTTCTTTTCAGAAGCTATAAATCTATAGTTCTACGCTAAGGAGCTTTTTACGCTCGACAGCTACGAATCTATGGCTTTACGTTCGACGGCTACAAGTCAGGTTTTACGCCCAGATGCCTTTGTGCTCAGTAGCTTTTATGCTCGAGAGGCTACAAACCTACGACTTCACGCTCAGGAACTACAAGTCTATGATTTCACACTCGAATGGTATTTAGTTTATGCTCAGAAGCTGCAGACTAATGATTTCACGCTCCATAACTTCCCGCACATCTGAAGGATACGCCGGCCAGATCACGCGTACATCTGAACGGCCCTCAAAAGCGGTCAATTGCAAAGAGTTCACACAGAAGATACTCATTTTTGACCTCAAGATATCCCAAGTACCCGAAGCATACAGAGTTCAACATTGAAAAAACTACTCTTCTTCATGGGTCAATTCGAAGTTCATCCAGACTCCGGTCTGAATATTTCATCTATCAAGATGGCAACTCAGTTTGACAGCCATTTCTCGACCCAGTTCCAAGGGATTTTCGAGAAATTATTCTTGAAGATGATATCTGAACAAAGAAATTCTGTTCATCAGAAGCAGCAGTTCAGAATTCTACGCGGTTTCTCACTCCTAAAATAGCAGGACGGTTCGAACACTCGAATGCTAAAGCGGCTTTCTACGCATCTCTAGTTATGCGTAAAAGACAGGACAGGACCTAGCACTCTTTCTAAACAGAGTCGATGTAAAGAATCAGACGTGTCGAAGCTACACATATTCAGACTTCACAGCAACGTATGGCAAGATGATCATATGCACGAAAGAAAGACGAATTTATTAAAAAGAAAAATCATGATTACATATGAGGGAAATCCAATCTACAAGGGTTTTTTCTTCATTTTCATGATTACATATGAGGGAAATCCCGTCTATAAAGGATTTCCTCATCGTCGTCTGAAGATCGCGCCCAGAATCTGTTCTGCCAGGTCCTCGTAAGGGCAAAATTCTTCATCTATCTTCTCCAGTAGTCAGTCGGTGACCGCAAATCGACTGACATATGATCAATGGCGGGAGGATACAAAACTAGTCCAATACGACCCTTCCTCTCTCCCGAAGAACCACCATACAAAGTTGCTGATTATCCCGAGCAAGGGAGGCTATGATATCCTTACATGATACATCGTTGCAGATGAGACTTGCTCGAAGACGTCGTCTTTTTTGGCTCCTTACATGCTGGAAGAACATGGTCTTCTTCTTCCTCAGATCGACCTGACGGACTCCGGCGATCATCCTTGTGTGGCGAAAGGAATGCGGGAAGAACAGGTTAAACTCCTCGACCTTTTATAGGCGAGAGAGGTCACACCGGTCCCCAATAAATCTGCCATAAAGTCAGTATCGATCGTTTCAACGCTCCATTCAGAAACGTTTCGAGTTACGAGGAGCGGTTCATGCTTCATTCAAAGCGTTCCAAATTCTGAAGAAATTTAAAAGCTTTGAAGGGGGTCTTGTAGAAGCATGAAAAATAAGCTGGATAGCTCTACGCAACATGGTGATGCAGGGCAGCGTAAGCAGGGGACCTCAAGGCCATCAAGAGTGCAATGGAGCTTTTCCGTTGAGCACGGCCTAAAATATGATATGACCATCAGCGTAAAAGCAGTATGTCCAGGCCGCTTCAGCGTAGACGGGGTGCTTCATCGCCTCCATGGCGTAAAACTCATCCGCTTTCAAAGCAGCGTTAAAGCGTACGAGGAATGCTTCGTCTTCCCCGAAATGAACCTGTCAAGTCACGTAGTGAACCTGATATCTGACTCCTAACAAAAAGTGCTGCACGGCCACCCAAATGACGGCTGGAAAGATGGCAGACCACTCGGGATGCGCCCCACGGTATGATGGCGGATCTCTGTATTTAATGCAGAGGATTTGATTAAATATCATCGAACCGCCGTTTACTGACATCCCCTCAGTGGAGACTGCTTTTACGCATACAAGGGGATATGCTGCCTTGTTTTACACAGGCAGACGTGAACTGTTTACGCTCCGCAGAAGACAAACCGACTGCCACGTCAAAAGCTGCTCTTTGAACAGGGCTCGAGGCACGTCTCTGCACCTAATGCTCAGACGATGGCAGGCCTTCAGAACACGCCTCTGTAATTAATGATGATGGCGGACCTCGACATTTAATGCGAGAGATTTGATTATATCTCCAAGTGCCGTGATTTTGGCTAAAGACGTCCACATCACCTCGGCTTCTACGCCCATTCAGCTTTTGTGACTGCTCGGCCTCTACGACCACTCTGGCACTTTACGCAGCGGCTTCTACGTCCATTCAGCTTCTGTGCCCGCTCGGCTTCTACGCCTCATCAGCTTCTATGCTCGTTCGGCTTCTATGCTCATTCGACCTTCTGTGCTTATTCGGCTTCTATGCTATCAGTCTTCTACGCCTACTTGGCTTCTACGCCATGGTGACAGACATTTGGCTTCTACGCCAACCTCTTCTATACGAGGGAATACCTACCTACGTGGCTTCTACGTCGTGATCTTCGTAGCGATTATACGCGTTTTGTCCCTTAGTTGGACCCGCGTCACACGCTCATTCAAAAGGTCATCTATACGCAGGCTTTGGTTATTTTAACCGTTGTGTAAAAGGGTACTGTACTTTCCACTACTCAGTTTCCACACCGATTGAGTGGTCACTGTCACCAAAACTCTATAAATAGAGACCTCTATCAACAGAGGAATAGGTCGAGACTTTAAAAATTGAACGAGGTTGAAGCTTTGAAAGAAGATCAAACAAGGTCGAACCTCCAAAGAGATCGAACCACGGGTCGAAACATTGGAGATTGAGGAGAGGTCGAATAGTCTTTGAGAGAGAGAGAGAGAGAGAAGCATCCAGAGCTCAGGCAAAGAGTAGCGATCGACGACATTGGCATCGTGCATCCACCCTCTTCCGCCACCTACGAAGCTACTTTTCGTCTTCCACGGCACTTCTTCACCATCGTGTAGTCCAAGGGCTAAAGTGATCGACTGCAGATCAGACACCTATAGCAATCATCTACCCAGATTAAATAAATTATACTCCTACATCCTCGTATAGGATCAAATTGTACAAGTTTGTTTATAAACCAAAGAAAGCGGGTTTCGTGCAAACCTCGTATCATATAAATTTCGTTCTTTCGTTTAATACCACAAACAAGCGGAGTAAAGAAGTCGACCACAGACTTGATCTCCACCGTCATACTTTTTCAGATCTTTCTTGTACTCAGAACTCTATGCATTAGAGTCTCTTTTGTACTTTTTGTTCTATTCCAAACAATAAAAAAAAATTCCCATAACTTTTCTTCTGTATTTTTTGCGATGTCGACAAAATTGACGACTCTGCTGGGGAAGAACTTCTCTTCCAACGAGAAGTTAGTGACGTAGTCCGACGAAATAAAACTGTGTTCAAACCAGAGAATGCTGGCAGTTTTTTTCGACCAACAGGCGGTCGAAGAGATGCTATATAAGACAAGCTCCTCATTGAGGCCTACAAGACCTCGCAAGACTCGCAAGACTTTTGTCGCCAAGACCGCTGCGCCGTACCCACAGTCTACAAAAGATGCGCTGCCAACCTCTTCCGTCGTGCCATCGCATGAAGTTGTCGCATGTCCTCTCTCCATCTCCGAAGCCACTCTTGAGAAGAACGATGCTAACTCTCAAGGGGCATGTCCACAGCCAAATTTGCAGAAGAGAAGACACGCCGTATCAAAGCATGGGCGCATGAAACCTCCTGCAAGCAATAAGGCCAAAGGGAAAAAGTCTGCCTTTGACAAAATCTCCTACGACACCATTATGGATTCTCTATAATATGTTCATGTGAATGCAAGTTCAAAGAATTTTAATTCAACTCGAGCCATGCGCACTCAAGGGCTAACTCAGGTACTCATGTGCCAGAAGCATCCGCCATTAATTGTCACACGTGCTTCTGATAGAAAACTGTATAGGGCTAACTCAGGTACTCATGGGCCGGATGTAAGTCAACCCTCCAAGTTTTCCCAAAACCACTTGGGCACCCCAGATGCGCTTGAACCAAGTTGAGGAGAAAATACTGTGTTGATCGACCAATGCGCCCAGCTTGGCTGTGCGCATAAAGTGGGCATGTCTCTGTCCAAGTCTTCCCAAAACAAACTGGGCATCGCATATGCGCTTGAACCAAGATGGGTAGCAAATACTGTATTGACAGACCCATGCGCCCAGCTTAGTTGCGCGCATAAAGTTGACTAGTTTTACACCAAGTCTTCCCAAAACTACTTGGGTGTCGTAGATGCGCTTGAACCAAGTCAGGGAGCAAACACTGTGTTGACAGACCCATGATCCCAGCCTGGCTGCGTGCATGAAGTGGGTCCGTTGTATAACAAGTCTTCCACTAATGACCTGGGTGCAGTTTCTGCGAAAGAACCAGGTTAGGGAGCAAACCTTTCACTTTCACACTTATGCGCAAAGCTTAGCTACGCGCATGAAATAGGTATAGAAGTAAAATTTCCATCATCTGATCTGTGCTATATGATTAAACACAAGTGAAAAGTGAGAGAAACAACTCCTGCACATGAAGTGTCTCCTCATAGACACACTTGAGCCAGCATCATCATAAAATATTATTGTACTAAAACAATAGTTCCTCTAACCAAACAGTCGGCATTCCAGCGACTACAATCCATGACACTAGTTCGACATTATCGCAAGAAACGAGTACAAAAGAAGGAATAATTATACGTGCCCTCATGTTGCTCCACATGGAGGTCTCCTTTTGTAAAGAAAATCTCAGGAAAGAAGGACTTGTGTAACCCGATAGTCTCTACCAGTACATCGAGGAACCGATCGTGGGTTAGTAAGATAGTATTGGGCCCATCCGGTCTCAGTCAACTTGATTTTGATAGTTAACTAAACCATGCATTGATATATCGCATCTGAAGCCTCAACACTGCTATTGCATGTCGTCTATATTGCGTTTATTCAAATATAATCTTTCATTTATTTGAGATTAGGACTGATGTATGCTGAGTCGCACTGGCAAAACCAAGAACCTATAAACTAGATACCTAGTCCACTCAAATAAACCAAAGAACCTATCCACCAAATCAGGCCACATTCATTTACAAAGTCTCCCATACTAAGAGACCAAACTCGGGCCAAAATTGGACCAAACTCGTGTCGAACTCGGACCGAACTCGGTTACCCTTTTGGTATGAAATCAACCAGTTTAATATCTCCTAATTTCTTGGCCCAACGGTTGAAATTTGAATTAAATCCTGACCAAATTCTGACCGAATTATGTTTGCCTACAACCTATAAATATGATTGGAATTCTCATTTTTACTCACTCAACCAACTCAACTATTCTTAAGTCTTCTATCCTATTGTGAGCAAACCTCTAAGCCTTAACTTTCCCATCTCAAAGAGCAACTCCCTAGCCTTCCTAGTGCCAAGTGCAATCTCGGTCTAGAAGTCTTCTGAGTTATAAAGAGCTTTGTTCGATCAGTTACTCTCTCTCTCTCTCTCTCTCTCTCTCTCTTAGCTGTGAAGTTGTGAGACTTTGGATCAAAACTCGTGGTGTAATGAAGTGGCAAGCCTTCGGATCAAAGCTTGTGATTCACTATTGGTGATTATAGTAGAGAAACTCCGAGCTTGAGTTCTTGGGACTGGACTAGTATTTACACCTAGTGACATGATATTTCTTTTATAGGGTTGTGTGACACCATCTCAGACACCTAGTTTGTCACCCCCACTTTTTCAAATGATTGGTCATTTTGAATATCTATTATTTCTAGTGATTAATAATTATTATAGTGCTATTTAATTTAATTATGATTTTTATTATTTAATTATAGATAGTGGGATAGCCTATTAATTAGACTTGTCATAAAAACTAGTGAGCCCAACATAGACTAGGCCCATTAGACCAATTTTCTCTAGATTAATTAGGAGGATTAGCTTAATTGGCATTAGTTTTAAAGACTTTCCAAAATAGCCTTCATAATTATTCCTCATAATTGGCATGTAGGGGCATTGTGGACATTGGTTGTTGCTTGGAGGAGGGGAAATGGGGGGAGGGCGGCCATATGAGGAGGCTTTCTCTCTCCTCTTCTCATTCTCTCCATGTAATTTAGATCCCCAATTTTCTAGATCCCTAATTCACTTCATTCCTCTATCAATTTTAACCTAATTTCTTTCATTCCCTCTTAATTTTATCAAGCAAAGAGCATTGGATCTTGGATTTTCAAGGAGCACATGGAGGAGGAGCATTGGTAAGGAGCTTGTGTTCGTATCGGGTCCATTTGAGCAATTTATTGGAAATCTATCTTCCAATAGATATAGATCTGAATTTTCTTTTATTTTAGGTTTCAAATCATGCATTTGACCATTAAGAACACTCCCATGGCATAGGGCTACCTATAGGATGAAGATCTAGGCATAGTTGATGTATTTTGACACTTTTACATAGGTTTTTGTGCACAATTTGGGGGAATTACGACATTGACACATCAAGTGTGTGTCATGAGACTAATCTAGTCTAATTAGACTTAGATTAATGGTGAAAGACTAGCTACTTGTCCACAAATGGATACGAGTAGGCCGTATCACGATACGGTAGGATACTTTGAGATACGAAGCTCATTTTTGGGTGATTTTTGTTAATGCCTTTCAATTCCTATTATAAAAAGTTGTATTAGTTGTTATTATTATGAGTATTTGATATGTAGGAATGGCTATTGTAGAGAATTGGGAGTTTGGCACTCTAGTTGA
This sequence comes from Iris macrosiphon, assembly GCA_036927795.1. Lineage (NCBI taxonomy): Eukaryota > Viridiplantae > Streptophyta > Magnoliopsida > Asparagales > Iridaceae > Iris > Iris macrosiphon. The sequence continues at coordinate 7,786,727 of JAYESA010000014.1, forward strand.
GTGAGTATAATAGAGTAACTCATATGTGCATAGCAAGTGCTTGATCTAATGCTAGTGTGTGTGTGTGTGTGTATATATATATATATATATATATATATATATATATATATATATATATATATATATATATATATATAGGTGTATCATAATGGGATTAGCTTGGTGTCGTGTTGGATTTGGGGAAATGGGGTGCTAGACTTGTGCAACTGTCAGGTAGAGTGATCAGGTTAAGGGTATTTGGGAGGAGCAAGAGCTCGGGTTTAGCCACTATTGTGCATTGTTATGAAGCAAGGGGCGACAGCCTTATGAATGAACAATCGTACTCCCCTTGGTTTAGACCTTATTTTGTAACTAATAGGCAGTGTGTATCAGTCCCTTAATACATATTGTAGCAGCAGACATCAAGGAGATAAGAGAATCGGATTTATGGAGTGTTAGGGGTGAGCATGATACAACACAATGTTGTGTTCATCCACAGAACAAGAATACTATTATGTATCACAACAACAAGTCTTGGGAGTGTCCAGTCCTTGTGCAAGGCATATTGGTTGGTGCTCGTACACTTGAGATCTGATGGAGCAGTGAGGTAGCAGTAGCAGGAGCAATTGCTTGGGTATTAGAGAGCATCAGTCAATAGGAAGTAATTAGGATGGGGAGAAAACTGGTTGGTGTAGTAGTTCAATTAAGGGAGTTTTAGTATGTCTCAGTTTCAATTAGCATCAGTCATCAGTGTTTACAATGATGTGTTTCAGTTTATATACTGATATGTATCAGTGACAGTATGGGGTACCTAGAACACTGCCAAGGCAGTGTAGTTCAGATGAAGATTAACTACAGTGGTTCAGTTCCCAATTGTAGGAGGTAAGGATGAGATCCAGTGTGTTGAATTAGTGGGTAATTAAGTGTAAGGTGAGTTCAGATGTGAGTTTGGGCTAGGACATCAGAGTAGATATGAGTGTGATTATATGTAATGGCTTAGTGTTTACGAGTGTTAGTATTAGGTGTTAGATAGTGTTAGTATCAGATGTTACTTAGGATAGGTAATTATTATCAAGGTATTACAAGTTAGGTATCAAGGTATTTAGACTGTGGGTATAAACCATATATTAATGTTAATGGGTAGGGTGTAGTTAATAGCTGAGGCATTACCTTAGTTGGACTTGGAAACCTAGGAATAACCTGGTATTTACTAGGTAATCCTTGTTAACAACTTAGAAGCTGGAATTGGACCTAGAGTTAAGGTATTGGACTAGTTTGACTAGCATAACCTAGTATAGTTATAACAAGCTAGTATTTACTAGTTAGTGACCGTTTTAGACCAATAAACCTAGAATGGACCTAGAAGTATGTTAATACATTTTTTAACTTGTTTCCTCTTTTTTATACCATTTAACATGATATTTTCTAAATAGGATTGTGTGACCCCAGCTTGGGCATCGAGAGACACCTTTGCTCAGGACCAGAGACGGGTACATCTCTCTTTTAGTTTTTATTTCATGATAGTAGATATATCACATATTCTAGAAATATTTACTTAATTTTGATATAGTTGCTATATGGACTGGTACTAAATGGATCATGTCATAGGATGTTATCCCCTACCATGTTCAGCGGGTACTCCTTCACATGTATTTTATCGTGTGTATCAAGTATTGATTATCATGTACTTCATTTTCATACACTGCTCGTATTCAATGTGCTTATATTCGTGTTCGTAACATGTCGTGATTGGATCCAGAAGTATTAGTTGGGGATGGGGGAGTAGGAGTTGGTTATGTGATCAAGCCCAGTGTATTCGTGTACATATCAATTACATACCACACGTGTAATCGAGTTACCATAGTATATTCATGTTCAACCTAAACTGATTACATAAAAAACTTGTACTCTAAAGCACATTAGCTAGTTTATTTATCTTTATTACTTGCAGATATTCCATATTGCCTATTTTTTTCTTCTAGTTTATTATTTGTTTACTATAGTTCATTTCCATTTCTTGTTGTTAGTTAACTTGTATTATTTTCTATTACTTGTCATATAGGTTCTACCATGTATTTGGAACTGCTTCTAGAGTTTTGTACTTTGCTCCAATCCTGATTGGATATATTTTTCAGATGATCGGCTTATGGAGCAGTGTCCCACTTACTAAGGGCCGTGGGACGACGAACCATTAGAGGATACTCCACTAGAACATGAGAACCTAGAGCCAGTGGCCGAGGAGACTTAGACTTTATTGTTTGAACTTTGTATTAGACTTTATTGAGACATTTGGCATGTATATTATTTTGGAGATGTATTATGCCTAGACTAGTATTTTAGACTTGTGTTTTTATTGTGATTCATTTTCCATATTTCTTATTCCATATCGTGCTTTATCCTCCTTAGTTTGATTTTGTGATTGAGTATGGATATCTTTATCATGTCATTATATTTGTTCCTCTGTTTGGAGTTGAGATGACATTGACAGGTACCTTATATGTATTGTATGAGATATTTAGATAGTATGGTTGACCTAGAAATCGTTATACTGCCTATGCCACGACATAGGCTGGACGTTGTTCACTGCTCGTGCCCCTATTCCAGTTGTGGGTCGTAACACATTTTTAGTGGTGACCTATGCAGGTCGAGTGATCGCAAGTAGTACAATTTCGTAGTGGTGCTCAGACTTAGAGTACTACTACGAGCTTGCTTTAGGATATAGGATATAGTCTGAGAGTATACTCAATCACAACTATGAAACATTTTTAAATAACTGTTTTGCTATCCCTATCTATCTGAATAGTTACTTTACTTTGAATAATTTTGTCCTTCTTTGATGATACCATATCTTACTCAATATTAATTCCTTTGTTTTGAATCTGTCTTCAGGATGCCTCCGAAGATCAGGTTCTATCGCTCGGGAGCATCAGCAGCTTCCTCAACTGCTTTCCCCTCCTGTTGTTAAGAGGGCACCAGCAGCCACTGCTCCATCAGCTCCAGCTTAGAGGGCCACTTTATCGGTCCTGGTGGGCGTTACTGCAGCATCGTTCGGGGTACTCCACCTCCAGTTTAGAGGAAAGTAACCACAGCTTCACAGAGGATGGTGCCTACAGATTCAGAGGAGCTACAACCACCACCAACAACAGTTGATCTGGCACATATGTTTGCACTTTTTCAGCAGACAATAGAGGCACAGAGGGCCCAAGCGAAGGCCCAGAAGTGCCAGCTAAGGTTATGAGGCAAAGCATTAAGAATGCCTACCAGCTTGCACTCGCCACAGTCGAGAGAGTTGTCTTGGCCCAGCCACAGGTAGCTCCACCTCAGCCCACCCTACAGCAGCCGAGACCGAGGACTATCATTGACTTTAAGAGAATAGGGCCCAAGGATTTTAGGGGCATTGAGAGGATTATCCATACGAATGAATGGATCAAGTACATAGAGAGGAACCTGCGGCTGGCGCAGATTCTAGAGAGCTTGAAGGTAGAGGGAACAGGAAGCATGATGTATGATATTGCTTTGACATGGTTTATGACAGACCCGAGGATCACAACATTGGACATACTTGGAAAGCTTTTAAGGAGCTTTTCAAGGAGAAGTTCTTTCCAGATGTGGATCTGACTTATCTAGAGAGCCAGTTTTAGTACCTCGTCCATGGTAGCATGACAATGGATGAGTTTAACCACTCGTTCCGCTCAAGTGGACTGCCGATTCAAACAGCAAAAGTGCAACGATCTGACCCACTTTGCTCAGCGAGAATACTCATTTTGAGGCAAAGGATTTCTCGACTTGGCCCTTCAGGAGTTCCAGCTTAGGATTTCAGAGTCTCGCTCGGAGTATCGCACGACCGAGGCGAATCATCGCTAAGGTGGATGGCTACGATAAACTTGTCTTTGCTTAGCCAATACACTTAAAATATGGACGATACATGCTAGTTGCTAGGTGAATCACCCCCTGCATGCTAATAAAGAATACAAAGCACCTAGCTAAGGAAATAATCCAACTTGTATTGCTTGTGTTATAATATAGAAATAAAACTTTGCTCATATATGGACCCTCGTATGCTACCTTTGCCTTGTGTAAATAGACCCCGCTATGCCTCGAGTAGAACATTGTACTCTTCGTAGTGCACTGTTCACTTATTTATACTGCACGTCCCTAGATAATATCGCTCGGTATGTTCCTTTATAGGTTTTACTCCTCGCTTTACCCATGAGACCGTGCCAATATAAATGTTTATGTTTCATATAAATGCATGCTTTCCTGCTTACTTGTAGTTTGTACTTGTTGCCTCATTTTAATGCTTGTCAAATAATCTATGCCACAGTCAAGTAACACTATCCGTATCGTGAATGCATCTAGTTAACCAGAAGACTATCAAATAGTCCTTCTGTGCAATATGAACCTGCAAGTATCCGGGACAGTTTGGTCACTAAGGCAGTCCCCGAACCAGGAGAAAGCATCAAGTCAAGTTGAACACTAAAAGAGAATTGTGTCAAGTAAAGCAATGAATCACAGATCGTGGAGCAATACTCGTTTAGAAAAAGAATCAAGAATTATCATGTCATATTATGAACCTGAATGACCCAAGATTTGCATGGTCACGGACAACTTGTGCACGAGGTATCTCTCTCCTCGGACGATTAGTGGGGCACCTAGATCATACCGACCTAGGAGGAATGTCTGGTGTATTGCGTGCCAAAGTCGGTTATGGTATGTGACACCATCTTTGGGCTGGGCAATACACGGTATTCGTGCCTTGGTAGAGCATACTACCTTGAACTAGTCGTTTGCCTATGATAGTCGTTTGTATCAGCGGGATGGCGTGCAATGGCTCTTCTGTATCATCTGTTCGCCTGTGAGTTGCTCATTTGTATCAAGCGTTGCACCCTATTCCGTCATGAGACTACAAAATCTGGTCCTTTATGGCTAAGCTAGTAACCTTTTGTTCATATAGATAAGTCATCCTCGCTTAGCGGCAATCCACGTGTGAGTCATTGTATCGCATCGAGAATATCTAAAAAACCTGAATGATCATGAGTATAACACACTTGTACATATGGAACACTTCAATATCTTCTATAACACACTTGACAATTCGAGTAACTCGTGCACCCGAAATATAATCTCACTCACAACACTTGTGTTTGTATATGCTATTGGATTTGGATTCATTGTATATATGCTCGTGCTTGAATTAACTTGGTTTGCCTTGGTCAGGGAAGGACAAATGATAAGTTGGTAAGTTTTGCCGTGTTCCTTATATCGTACGATGCACTGCCACACAAGTTAGACTTTTCATCATTGCAAAACTGATCCTAAGGCAAGACTAGAAAGATAACTTAATAGATGGTGCACGGAACCTATATAATGTGTTTGGATTTGTTGAGTTGGCGAGAAGCCTCCCCACCAGTGCATTCATATACTAATAACCCACAAGATTGCTTGTATGGTGCGGGAGAACCTCATTCGGTGCCGATGCCTCTTTCGTGCGTGCTAAGGAGTGGAGTCCACTCTGGAGCCTTGGAGCGTTGCGTTCAGAACTGAAGCACATATACAAGACATAATGTTGGAACATCATCTATGTATCATTCCACGATGTAGCCACTTGGCATATTTTTTTTTAATGTTTCAGAGAGAGGCTTGAGCGACTTATAATCTCGGCCTAGCGCCGCTTGTAACACTTGTTCAATATCAATAAAGAGTTTGCTTTACTTCAATACTTCTGTTATTCAATACTTTTGTAAATCCCCAAAATTTTCAAAATTTAAAAATAAATTTTTGGAAATTTACTGAGATTTTTTTAACTAATTAAAATAAATGTTTTCTGCTATTAAATAAATTTTGTGATTTTATAAAATATAAAAATAATATAAAAATAATATTTTTGGATGTAAAATAAATAATTAGACTTAGTGTAATTTTTCTGAAATTTATTGAACCCCAGAACTATTTTTAAAGACCTAAAAATTAATGTTTGTATTAAACTAAAATAAATCGGATTGAACCAACCGGTTCAACCCTGAACCGAATCATGAACCAACCCAACCCAAATAAATCCTAGCGGGTCGGATTCGGGTCTGTAACCACCGACCGGACCCGCATCGACCCGACCCGCTTTAACCTGTGCACAGTAACCCCCAACCGACTCTCGACTTCTCGCCTCCCCTCCTGCCGTTTCACCCGCGGCCGCCGCGACCGCCCGCCTCCCCGTCGACCGGCCGCCCCTAGCCCTTTCTCTCCCCGCTAGTAATCGCCGCTCACCACCCTATAAAACCCGACCAACCCCGTCGACCCAGCCACCACCATCACCGTCAACCCCAACCACGGCCACCCCGTTCACCACAGCCACCACCACCCTCTCCACTGCCATCTCCGGCCATCGACCCCTCGCCGTCGATCCTCCACTTTGAGCTCCCCACGGTGACCCGATCTTCGTCGCCCCCGAGCAGATCTCCGTCGCAGCTACCCCAGCTACCACCAGCAGCCACGGCCTCCACAACGCCGTCGGCCGAGCGTCACCGCGTCTCCTCGCGAATGCATTTTTCAGTCGATACCGACCCCTATTCAGGTGAGAATTTCTCTCTCCTCGCCCCCACATTTTTTGTTCTGTCGAATCGTACGCATTCCCTGATTGACCCTCTCGAACCCTGTGCAACTCATTCGGGGTATCGTGTCCTGTGTTGGTCGTAAACTGCGACGCAAAATCAGGAAAATAACCTCCCAATTTCTAAAATTTAGAAATTGTTCTGAACTTCCCAGTTCACGACCGTATTGTGACCAATCTGTTAAATGTTTTCAAAATTGGCTTGAACAGTAATTTAGACCATATGACCAAGTTTTAAACCCTATTTTTAGTTTAATTTACTGAGCTGTAGATTGTATTTAATTCTAGGGTAAAATTGGCCAAAAACTTGGTCTTTATAAAATCTTGATTTTCCCAAAACTGGGTGCACACCGGAATGAACTTTACCGTAAGGTGCGCGCCATTAATACAGACGTGTAGGATTTTACGAAAGTTGATTTGGATGTGCGTACACACCGGAATCAACGTGTATCCGTCGACAACACCCCGTATCGACCCTGTTTCTGAAATTCGTTATAACTTTGTGTACGCTCATCATTTCGAAATGAAACTTGCGCCATCGGACTCATAGCAATACACTGGTCCTGTGACCCAAGTTTGGTTTGATTCTGAGAATATTGTCAAAATCCCGTATCGTGGGCCCTATGGCTCCACTTGACGGGCGATTTTGTGATCGGCTCATCAGAATCCAGTTCTGGACATTCAGTTGGGTTCGTATCGTCATTTTGGACTTGTAGGCACTATGTTTGACGAATTTGGAGAACTTTGTCTCTGGCACATTTTTCGGTGCGAAGCGGGCCACATGTGGACCCCGCTTTGACCAGAAACTGTCACTTTTGCCCCTGTGTCCAAATTGGACTTATGGACAGGCAATTCTAGCTATTTGATATCTTCTGAGCATGATGGTAATATTTATTTCAGCAACCGAAAGAGTACCTGCAGATCCCGCTGATACTAGAGCAGAAGTTAGAATCCAAACACCAGGCAAGTGTACCTTGCCAATCCTGCCGTACTTGTTTTATTTTATTCCCTTGATCTATTAATATGATGTATCTGTTCAACCTAGGACCGTGTGAAATTGCTTAGCATCCTAATAATATTCGGGTGTCAACGCCGTACGTGGAGTTATGTAACGTCACCTAGAGATTTATATCGCGACCCTATACATTTTCGTGCTTGCATTAACAAGTACGTCATACCATAGGACACCTGACACTATTTATGAGACAGAATCTTTTCTGATATATTTTTGGTGATTCTGTATAGGTTTACAGGATTCGTGACATAGATCTTACTTTCGCATATCTATCATTATGACTCGCTGCATTAGTTAGAGGTCATAATCTTGCGTATTATGGACATGAGACATCTTGGACATAAGATGTGTGATTACATTGGGTGGGGAGAGACACACCATACTACAGGCTGATTATTGATATATATACTATACTACTGGAGGTTCTTAGGCACATATACTGGAGTCGTGATACTACTTGCTTTGGCATATATACTGGAGTCGTGATACTAAATGCTGCTATGGGTTTTCCTGACACAGAGCCTATAGTAGTTTTAGCCCGAGTATGATTAATGCTCTCATTTGCATATCACATAGCTGGTTACATAGTTTGCCCTATTGATACATTTTTATATACTGCATTTATTTTGGCATGCTATTTTTTGTACCTTGTTACGTCCCTCTGAGGACCTGGTCCCTTGCTAGTTTTGTAGCATAGACCGTTGTGGAGCCTGCCTAGAATGCTGATGTGTGTTGCTTTGTCATGCAGGAACTGGTGCCAGGTACTTATATCATTTCTTCCGGAGTATTGGTTATTATTCATATTGTTTATTCATATGCTGATATAGCCTAGTTTTATAAACTCATATTCCTTTCTTGAGTCTATTCGAGCTTATGGGTTACTGGAGGCCAACTTTAGCACATGTAGCTCATTCTTGTATATTCCGTTCATTGTGGATTGAGGCATAGATATTTATATTTACTTGATTATATAGATAGTGACCCTTCTATTACAGCTTATACGTATTCGAATCGGACCAGAGTCTAGTCGAATGCGTAGCTGGCATGTTACGTATTCCTAGTCCTACGTATTTTGGGACTGGGCTGACATATTTTTGTGGTGGTCCATGCAGGTCCTGATTAAATCGTTCGGTTACTTTTTGGTACTGAGCGAGCCTGCAATCAAAGTTAGGAGTGTTAGTATTGTCCTGCCCCAGTCTCAAAATACCGAGGGACCGGACGCGTGATAATGGCCAACAGCACACACTAATGGACAAACCCAATTTAATGGATCCATCGGGGCATGCTTAAGCTGTAATATAACAATAAATAGGTCCAATGATATAAGTCACAGTCTATACTAATCTCATCCATAACAGATAATCACAGATCAAATGCCAGAATAAATGCAAATAAATATAAACTAATGAGTCTGAATAAAAGTATCTCGGAGAACAATCTGAGTACAAGTCTGGTACATCAATGAAATAGACTGGAAATGAAATAACTATAAACTGAAATAAATGAGTATCTCAAGTCAATACTCATGAGAAGTCCTCTGGTATAATCTCGTCCTCAGATCCTGGTTCTGCTCCAATGTAGGCACCTGCTCCTGCTAATGCTAGTGCTCCGATCCCGTATACCTCGGGATAGATCTCGTCAGCTAATCCTGGGGACATAATTCGGATCCAGGTCCTCAGGGGACATAGCAAGGTACAAGAAAGCTCATGCCAAAATAAATGCAGTACAGCAATAATGAAACAATAGGGTAAACAAATAACCAGCTAAGTGATATGCAAGTGAGAGTGTTAGTCATACTCGGGCTGAGACTACTACAGGATCAGTGTCGGAGAAACCCATAGCAGTATTTTCTCGAAGGGCCAGAACTGGTGCCATAGCTCTGTGTCAGAGACTAAGACACATCCAGATGTCAATATATATAATATAATCAGCCTTTGATATGGTAATACTCTCCCCACCCAATGAAATCTCATGTCTCATGTCCATGACACGCAGGATCAAAACTAATTCAACAAGTCAGGATATAATCTAAGCATGTAAACTATGTATGTCATAAACATGTATCCTATACAGAATCACCATGAATATCTCAGGAAGATTCTGTGTCATGAATAGTGTCAAGTGTCTTGGGTATAATGTACTTGATAAGACAAGTACAAGAATGTAAAGGGTCACGAATGTCCATCTCTAGATGAAAATACACAACACCTCGTACGGTGTTGGCACCCGACTATAATCGGACGCTAAGTAAGTCAAACGGTCCTAGGTTAAGCATGCACAACAATGTAAAAGAATCAAGAAAAATATGTAACAAGACTACAAAGTTTGGCAAGGTACACTTGCCTGGGGTCTGGCTCCAACTGTAGCTCTGTTCTCAGTGTGATCTGTAGGTACTATGTCGGTTGCTGAAATAAACATCACTATTAGATTCAAAAAATATCAAATAGCTAGAAACATCTGTCCTTGCATCCAATTTGGACACATGGGCAAAAATGACATTTCTGGGCCAAAGCGGGGTCCACATGTGGGCCATTTTGCGCCGAAAAGCGTGTCAGGGTCAAAGGTCTCAAAATCTATTAAACTTAGTGTCAACAAGTCAGGAACGATTATACGAACCCAACGGAACTTCCAGAATTGGATTCCGATGAGCCGATCACAAAATCGCCCGTCAAGTGGAGCCTGTGGGGCCCACGATACGCGATTTTGTCAACGTTCTCAGAATCGAACCAAACTTGGGTCACAGGACCAGCGTATCGCTACGAGTCCGATGGCGTAAGTTTTGTCTCGATCCGACGTGTGTACACAAAGTTAGAGCGTGTTCCAGAATAGATGGATACGGGGCGTTGTCGGCGGATACGCGTTGATTTCGGTGTGCACGCACATCCGAATCAACTTCTGCGAAATCCCACACGTCCGTATCGACAGCTTGCACATTTCGGTAAAGACCGCGTGCGACCAAGTCGTCCCGTTTGGCGGGACGCACTCAGTTCTGGGGTGAAACAGGGCGTTGGTTTTCCTGTTTTAGGATCGCGGTTTGCGATCACCACAGGACGCGATACACCGAGCGAGTTGCACGTGCACCGAGAGGGTTATACATTCTACGCATTGCAACTGACGGAATCGAAAACGGAAATACGAGGAGAAAGAAAATGGTACCTGAACAGGGCCCCGTGAGGTCCAATTTTTACGTGTCCGTGAGTCAACTTCGTGTCCGAACCACTACTGTGTCCGTGTCCGAGGTTCTGTGTTGATGAACTCGCCGGAGGGGATGGCTGTACCGTGGCCAGCCGTAGGGGATGCTGAACCGTCGGGGTCGGGGACTGTGCACAGCCGGTCGAGGTCGGCTCGGGTGAGGTGGAGCCGTGGGGGAGGTCGATGGGCGAGGGGGTCGACGGCCTGGCGGAGATGGGAGATGGTCGTCGGGCTGGAGTTCGGGTCGACGGCTCGTCTAGGGCTCCAGCAACGGAGAGAACAGGGTGGAGGAGATGGGCTGAGGGTCGGCTGCTGGGGTGGAGCAGCATCGGGGTCGTGGCGGCGGGTCGCTGGGGTGAATAGGGAGAGGGAGTGGCGAGGTTGAGGCGTCGTCGGTCGGGGAGGATCGACGGCGGCCTGGCGGCAGCGGTGAGGAGGAGTTCGGAGAAGAGGAGGATGAGGGCGGACGCGGGCGGTGCTCGCGGGGGTCGAGCAAAGGGGATGCGACGGAGATGGGGGTCGGGTGGTTGCGGCTAGGCGCCGGGCGGCTGAGCTAGGGCGGGGGTCGGCGTGGACGCGGCTTTGCGACGCCGGGGAGGTCGACGTGGCAGAGAAGGGTTGGCCGGGCGGAGCATGGCCGGAGGAGAGGGGTAGGTCAGGCGGCTGACGGCTAGGTTAGGGTTAGGGTTAGGGATTGGGTTTTTTAGTAATTAGGGATTAGGGATTTTTTTTCTTTTTGTTTGTGGAGAAAACTCGGAAAAGTATGTATTTATACATACAGAAATTGGACTAGGGTTTAACCTAGGATTTGGGCTGGGTCAACGCTCCTTGGGCTTGGCTTCGGCTCTCATGGGGATGTCGGCGTTTGGCACGGGTTTAATTTGATTTAATTATTTAATAGTTTCTAGGGCTTTAAAATATTTTCGGAGTCCAATAAATTTACCGAAAATTATCCTATGTCCGGTTTCTCATTTTACACCATAAAATATTATTTCCATAATATTTTAATACTATTTAACAGCAATTAAAAATAATTTAATTTCTAAATGTCTAGGTTTTAATTACAAAAAAATTCCCGGAAATTGTGAAAAATCCAAATTAAAAATTCTTGAAAAATCAGGGGGATTACAATCTACCCCCCTTAAGAGGATTGCGTCCTCGCAATCAAAAGAATAACCGGTCAACAGAGATGATACGATTGCAAATATTGTTTGAAGCACATCACGATCAAGGAGATTCAAGGATGAGAGTGTAAGAATAATACATAGGAAAAATTATTTCCCTAAGAATTAAAAGTTATGCAATTTCCCGGGTGAAGGAAATCTAGAAGGCTACAATTTAGAAAACTAGGTTATCACTTAAGAACATACTAAGTTATCAATTATAAAAGCATACTAGGTTATTAGCAAGTTCAACATTACTAGGTTAAGGCTAGGGTCACGAACCAATAAACACGAGATAAAACAATACTAGAAACAGAAAAACTATAAAACTTACGTGCATTATCTACTCCATGAATCTGTGCATCCTCCAAGGTCATCGCATAAGCTTGTCCGCGTCCTTGAGGGGGTGCCCTCTGCTGTTGCTGGGCCTGTTGGAAGGGTGCTGGTCGAGGTGCCAAAGGTGGCCTTGGTTGATATTCTCCTGGTGCTGGTAGAGTTTGTTGGTTTGCCCTTGGTGCTCCTTCTCTACGCTCAGGGCAGTCCCTCACTACATGCTGTCTGGATCCGCAACCTAAGCATAGTCCTAACCTGCATCGGCATTCCCTGGCAAGATGGCCTGCTTTACCACAGTAGTGACAAGTAGAAAGGACTATTACTTGTGGTGTAGATGCTTTCTGCTGTTGCTGTAGGTGAGGTCTCTTTGCAGCTTCTTCTTGTAGTTCTCTGGTTGTTGCTGATGTGGAAGGTCGCTTCAGACTGGTCTCTCTCCTGGTGACGCGCTCCATGTGTCGGGCTGCAGCAAGGACGTCCGAGTAAGATGTGGGCGCAATGGATCCAATTAGTTTCTATAGCTTGAAGTTTAGTCCATCGAAAAACTTCTCGGCCTTCTCTTCTTCTATCGGAATCAAGGTAGGGGCGAAGCGACTTAGACGAATAAATTTTGCGTTGTACTCTTCCACTCATATTGCCTTGGATAAGGCGGTTGAACTTGTCTCTGAGTTCTGATCGAGCGGTAGCTGGAATGTATATTTCTTGAAAGAGTCTGGAGAACTCCTCCCAGGTGACTCGGTCTGGTCCGAGCCGTGTCTCCTCGGATAGCCACCAGTGATGTGCATTGTCCGTCAATTGCATTCTGACGGCAGTCATCCAACGTTCCCTTGGAAGCTCAGCTGCTTCTAATTGATGTCGTATGTTGGTGAGCCACTCATGAACTTCTGTGGGCTCCTTCTTGCCTGAGAAAGTATGGGGCTTCAGCTGGCGGAAGTCGGTGATAGAGCCCGTCGGTTGCCGTCGAGTTGGTAGGTTGGCCTGATCCAGTGCATTTACTATGTTGTTCCTCAAGTAATCCGCTTCGCGACGCTGAGCTTCTTGATAAATTTTTTGTTAGGCTTCCATCATTGCGTAGATCATTTGGAACATCTGCTGCCCGTCCATAGGCTGTCCTGGTAGGAATACAGGCATTGGTGGAACGAACTGCGGAGGCGGTGGGATATCGTCACGCCGAAATCTAGAAGCCTGCTGATCTGCTTGGCTGCTTCGGTGAGTAGAGGGATCTCCACTCATTGGTGCCACTTCATCTTCTCCGTAGGTGGCTACCGCACCTATTGGTGTGTTTGCTGGAGTTTCATCGTTTGCTCTTGAATCCATTACTCTGAATTAAAAATAAACTATAAGAGGCGCACAGGAATCAAGGCAAGATGCAAGAAAATTTAATTCGAATACAATATAGATATCAAGAACGTTTTTAAGCAAGTGGATGAGATCCTAAAAACTTATCCTATTCTTATTGCAGGCTTGCTCGGTCCCTAAGTTAAAACCGAACAATTTAGTCGTAGACCTGCATGGGTCACCACAAAAACCATGTCATGCCCCAGTCCCAAAATACCGAGGGACCGGACGCGTGATAATGGCCAGCAGCACACACCAATGGACAAACCCAATTTAATGGATCCATCGGGGCATGCTTAAGCTATAATATAACAATAAATATGTCCAATGATATAAGTCACAGTCTATACTAATCTCATCCACAACAGATAATCACAGATCAAATGCCAGAATAAATGCAAATAAATATAAACTAATGAGTCTGAATAAAAGTATCTCGGAGAATAATCCGAGTACAAGTCTAGTACATCAATGAAATAACTATAAACTGAAATAAATGAGTATCTCAAGCCAATACTCAAGAGAAGTCCTCTGGTACAATCTCATCCTCAGATCCTGGATCTGCTCCAATGTAGGCACCTGCTCCTGCTAATGCTAGTGCTCCGGCCCCGTATACCTTGGGATAGATCTCGTCAGCTAATCCTGGGGACATAATCCGGATCCAGGTCCTCAGGGGACATAGCAAGGTACAAGAAAGCTCATGCCAAAATAAATGCAGTGCAGCAATAATGAAATAATAGGGTAAATAAATAACCAGCTAAGTGATATGCAAGTGAGAGTGTTAGTCATACTCGGGCTGAGACTACTACAGGATCAGTGTCGGAGAAACCCATAGCAGTATTTTCTCGAAGGGCCAGAACTGGTGCCATAGCTCTGTGTCAGAGACTAAGACACATCCAGATGTCAATATATATAATATAATCAGCCTTTGATATGGTAATACTCTCCCCACCCAATGAAATCTCACGTCTTATGTCCATGACACGTAGGATCAAAACTAATTCAACAAGTCAGGATATAATCTAAGCATGTAAACTGTGTATGTCAATAACATGTATCCTATACAGAATCACCATGAATATCTCAGGAAGATTCTGTGTCATGAATAGTGTCAAGTATCCTGGGTATAATATACTTGATAAGACAAGTACAAGAATGTAAATAGTCACGAATGTCCATCTCTAGATGATAATACACAACACCTCGTACGGTGTTGGCACCTGACTATAATCGGACGCTAAGTAAGTCACACGGTCCTAGGTTAAGCATGCACAACAATGTAAAAGAATCAAGAAAAATATGTAACAAGACTGCAAAGTTTGGCAAGGTACACTTGCCTGGGGTCCTGGCTCCAACTGTAGCTCTGGTCTCAGTGTGATCTGCAGGTACTACGTCGGTTGCTGAAATAAATATCACCATTAGATTCAAAAAATATAAAATAGCTAGAAACGTCTGTCCTTACGTCCAATTTGGACACATGGGAAAAAATGATATTTCCGGGCCAAAGCGGGGTCCACATGTGGGCCACTTTGCGCAGAAAAGTGTGTCAGGGTCAAAGGTCTCAAAATCTGTCAAACTTGGTGTCAACAAGTCAGGAACGATTATACGAACCCAACGGAACTTCCAGAATTGGATTCCGATGAGCCAATCACAAAATCGCCCGTCAAGTGGAGCCTGTGGGGCCCATGATACGCGATTTTGTCAACGTTCTCAGAATCGAACCAAACTTGGGTTACAGGACCAGCGTATCGCTACGAGTCCGATGGCGTAAGTTTCGTCTCGATCCGACGTGTGTACACAAAGTTAGAACGTGTTCCAGAATAGACGGATACGGGCGTTGTCGGCGGATACGTGTTGATTTCGGTGTGCACGCACATCCGAATCAACTTCTGCAAAATCCCACACGTCCGTATCGACAGCTCGCACATTTCGGTAAAGACCGCGTACGACCAAGTCGTCCCGTTTGGCGGGGCGCACTCAGATCCGGGGTGAAATAGGGCATTGGTTTTCCTGTTTTTGGATCGTGGTTCGCGATCACCACAGGACGCGATGCACCGAGCGAGTTGCACGTGCACCGAGAGGGTTATACATTCTACGCATTGCAACTGACGGAATCGAAAACTAAAATACGAGGAGGGAGAAAACGGTTCCTGAACAGGGCCCCGTGAAGTCCGATTTTTACGTGTCCGTGAGTCAACTTCGTGTCCGAACCACTACTGTGTCCGTGTTCGGGGTTCTAGGGTTCTGTGTTGATGAACTCGTCGGAGGGGATGGCTACACCGTGGCCGGTCGGAGGGGATGCTGAACCGTCGGGGTCGGGAACTGTGCACAGCCGGTCGAGGTCGGCTCGGGTGAGGTGGAGCCGTGGGAGAGGTCGATGGGCGAGGGGGTCGACGGCCTGGCGGAGATGGGAGATGGTCGTCGGGCTGGAGTTTGGGTCGGCTGCTCGTCTAGGGCTCCGACAGCGGGGAGAACAGGGTGGAGGAGATGGGCTGAGGGTCGGCTGCTGGGGCGGAGCAGCGTCAGGGTCGTGGCGGCGGGTCGCTGGGGTGAATAGGGAGAGGGAGTGGCGAGGTTGAGGCGTCGTCGGTCGGGGCGGATCGACGGCGGCCTGGAGGCAGCGGTGAGGAGGAGTTCATGGAAGAGGGGGATGAGGGCGGACACGGGCGGCGCTCGCGGGGGTCGAGCAGAGGGGATGCGACGGAGATGGGGGCCGGGTGGTTGCGGCTAGGCCCCGGGCGGCTGAGCTAGGGTGGGGGTCGGCGTGGACGCGGCTGTGCGGCGCCGTTGAGGGCGACGTGGCGGAGAAGGGTTGGCCGGGCGGAGCATGGCCGGAGGAGAGGGGTAGGTCAGGCGGCTGCGGCTAGGTTAGGGTTAGGGTTAGGGATTGGGATTTTTAGTAATTAGGGATTAGGGATTCTTCTTCTTCTTTTTCTTTTTTTTTGTGGAGAAAACTCGAAAAAGTATGTATTTATACATACAAAAATTGGACTAGGGTTTGACCTAGGATTTGGGCTGGGTCAACGCTCCTTGGGCTTGGCTTCGGCTCTCATGGGGATGTCGGCATTTGGCACGGATTTAATTCGGTTTAATTATTTAATAGTTTCTTGGGCTTTAAAATGTTTTCGGAGTCCAATAAATTCACCGAAAATTACCCTATGTCCGGTTTCTCATTTTACACCATAAAATATTATTTTTATAATATTTTAATACTATTTAACAGCAATTAAAAATCATTTAATTTCTAAATGTCTAGATTTTAATTACAGAAAAATTCCCAAAAATTATGAAAAATCCAAATTAAAAATTCTTGAAAAATCAGGGGGATTACAAGTATCTCAATCCACAACTGACTTGACAATTCTTTAGCATTTGATTATCGCCCTTGGACTTCATAATTGTACACTTTTAAATTCCCTCGACATATTTATTATTGTTTATCATCTCTTCCTATTTCGGAGAGATGAATATTCGTGCACGGTGTTTCCTCCAGAAGCAGATCCTTGTCAAGGTAGAAGAAGATATGCTAGATATAAATTTTTGAGAATACGGTTACCCTTAGTATGATGGAAGATAGGTTATTCCTATATGCTAGAGTCAATGTAGAGTTTAGCATGAGAATTGAATATAGTATCAGAGGCCTAGAACTAATAAAATCTTACCCTTGCTTAAAGGTAGCAAGTAATTTGGAAGTATTGGAAGAAAGGAAAGAGGGTTTGACTCTAATGCACTGGAATCCTTTAGGGAATACATAGTTTGATGCTAGGGATCAGATGTGGCTAATGATGGTGATACAAGAAATTATATTATGACCTTAAGAAAAAGGAACCTTACTTAGCAGGCCAAGGTGGGTAAATCCTTAGTTGTCTTATGACTTTTGGTATCAAAATTAGATCTTATGACCCAGCTGTTACACCCCTACTATTTGTGCTGAAGAAGGATGGGATGGTACGTCTGTGTATTGACTATAGGGCACTGAACTCTGTAACCATCAAGAACCGGTATCCCTTGCCATGCTTTGATGACCTATTCGATTAGTTGAGTGGTACGAGTGTATTCTCAAGATAGATCTTAGATCCGGTTATCACCATATTAGAGTGCGTAGAGAGGTTATACCGAAAACAGCCTTCAGGACCAAGTATGGACACTATGAGTTCTTAGTTATGCCGTTTGGTTTAACCAACGCGCCAGCTGTGTTCATGAGTTTGATGAACGATATTTTCCTCAGTACTTGGACAAGTTCGTGGTTGCGATTATTGATGACATCGTGATATATTCCAAGGGCCACGTAGAGCACGAGCAACGCTCTTTCAGCAGGCCAAGCAACAGAAGTGGATACCACCGCAATGGCGTGGATAGGCTTTTGCGATGACATTGGAGGACGCACAGACTCGAGGAATAGCGAATGCACGTAAGATATAATTTTTAGCATAGCTATATATTCCTAGTAATTTAGCACATGCCTGTTATTTTATGACCTTATCCCTAAATCTAGTAATTTTGAACTTATTAATAATTAATTACCAAATTTTTCTAAGCTCTAACCAGATTTCCTTCACTCTTGAATTACCTAACTTTCATTGTCTAAGGAAATACTTTATTCCTTCCCTATATTTTTTGTTTAACCCACATCCTTCGAATTCTCCTTGATCATGATTCTTTGATTGTGTCGTGCTTCGAACATATTTTACAACCGTGTCATCTCTTCTGACCGATTATGTTTCATTATTCTTTGATTGCGAGGATGCAATCCTCTTAAGGGGGGTAGACTGTAAACCCCCAGATTTTTTTCAGAATTTAAAAATAAATTTTTGGGAATTTATTGAGATTTTTTTAACTAATTAAAATAAATTTTTTCTAGATTACATAAATTTTGTGATTTTATAAAATATAAAAATAATATTTTTTGGATGTAAAATAAATAATTAGACTTAGTGTAATTTTTCTGGAATTTATTGGACCCCAAAACTATTTTTAAAGACCTAAAAATTAATATTTTTATTAAACCAAAATAAACCGGATTGAACCAACCGGTTCAACCCTGAACCGATCTTGAACCAACCCAACCTAAATCAATCCTAGTGGGTCAGATTTGGGTCTGTAACCACCGATCCGACCCGCTCTAACCTGTGCACAGTAACCCCCAACCGATTCTCAACTTCTCGCCTCCCCTCCGGCCGTTTCACCCGCCTCCCCGTCGACCGGCCGCCCCTAGCCCTTCCTCTTCCCGCCAGTAACCGCCGATCACCACCCTATAAAACCCGACCAACCCCGTCAACCCAGCCACCACCATCACCGTCAACCCCTACCACGGCCACCCCGTTCACCACAGCCACCACCACCCTCTCCACTTCCATTTTCGGTCATCGACCCCTCGCCGCTGATCCTCCACTGTGAGCTCCCTACGGCCACCCGATCTCCGCCGCCCTCGAGCAGATCTCCGCCGCTGCTACCCCGGCAACCACCAGCAGCCACGGCCTCCACAACGCCGTCGGCCGAGCGTCGTCGCGCCTCCTCGCGAACGCATTTTTCAGTCGATACCGACCCCTGTTCAAGTAAGAATTTCTCTCTCCTTGCCCCCTCATTTTTTGTTCTGTCGAATCGTGTGTATTCCCTGCGTGATCCTCTCGAACCCTGTGCAACTCGTTCGGGGTATCGTGTCCTGTGTCGGTCGCAAATTGCGACACAAAATCAGGAAAATAACCCCCAAAATTTTGAAAATTAGAAATTATTCCAAACTCCCCAGTTCACGACCGTTTTGTGACCAACCTGTTAAATATTTTCAAAATTGGCTTGAACAGTAATTTAAAACATATGACCAAGTTTTAAATCCTATTTTTAGTTTAATTTATTGAGCTGTAGATTGTATTTAATTCAAGGGTAAAATTGGCCAAAAACTTGGTCTTTATAAAATCCTAATTTTCCTGAAACTGGGTGCGCCCCGCTAAACGAGGCGACTTGGTCGTGTGCGAACTTCACCGAAAGGTGCACGCCGTTAATACGGATGTGTAGGATTTTGCGAAAGTTGATTTGGATGTACGTGCACACCGGAATCAACGCGTATTCGTCGACAACACCCCATATCGGTCCTATTTTTGAAACTCGTTGTAACTTTGTGTACGGTCATCGTTTCGAAATAAAACTTGTGCCATCGGACTCGTAGCAATACGCTGGTCCTGTGACCCATGTTTGGTTCGATTTTGAGAACGTTGACAAAATCTCGTATTGTGGGCCCCACGGCTCCACTTGACGGGCGATTTTGTGATCGGCTCATCGGAATCCAGTTCTGGATATTCCATTGGGTTCATATCGTCGTTCTGGACTTGTAGATACTAAGTTTGACAAATTTGGAGAACTTTGTCTCTGGCACATTTTTCGGTGCGAAACGGGCCACTAGTGGACCCCGCTTTCACCAAAAATTGTCACTTTTGTTCCTTTGTCCAAATTGGACTTATGGACAGGCAATTCTAGCTATTTAATATCTTTTGAGCATAATGGTAATGTTTATTTCAACAATCGGAAGAGTACCTGCAGATCCCGCTGATACCAGAGCAGTAGTTGGAATCCAAACACCAGGCAAGTGTACCTTACCAATCCTACAATACTTGTTTTATATTATTTCCTTGATCTATTTATGTGATGTATCTGTTCAACCTAAGACCGTGTGACATTGATTAGCGTTCGAATAACATTCGGGTGTCAACGCCATACGGGAAGTTGTGTAACGTCACCTAGAGATTTATATCGCGATCTTATACATTTTTGTGCTTGCATTATCTAGTACTTCATACCATAGGACACCTGACACTTTTCATGAGACGGAATCTTTCCTGATATATTCATGGTGATTCTGTATAGGTTTACAGGATTCGAGACATAGATCTTACTTTTGCATATTTATCATTATGACTCGCTGCATTAGTTTGAGGTCATTATCTTGCGTGTTATGGACATGAGACGTCGTGGACATGAGACGTATGATTATATTGGGTGGAGAGAGACACACCATACTACAGGCTGATTATTGATATATATACTATACTACTGGAGGTGCTTTGGCACATATACTGGAGTCGTGATACTACTTGCTTTGGCATATATACTGGAGTCGTGATACTACTTGCTTTGGCATATATACTAGAGTCGTGATACTAAATGCTGCTATGGGTTTCCCTGACACAGAGCCTATAGTAGTTTCAACCTGAGTATGATTAATGCTCTCATTTGCATATCACATAGCTGGTTACATAGTTTTCCCTATTGATACATTTTTATATACTGCATTTATTTTGGCATGCTGTTTCTTGTACTTTGTTACGTGTTGTTACGTCCCTCTGAGGACCTGGTCCCTTGCCAGTTTTGTAGTATAGACCGTTGTGGAGCCTGCCTGGAGTGCTGATGTGTGTTGCTTTGTCATACAGGAACTGGTGCCAGGTACTTATATCATTTCTTCCGGAGTATTGGTTATTATTTATATTGTTTATTCATCTGTTGATATAGCCTAGTTTTATGGACTCATATTCCTTTCTCGAGTCTATTCGAGCTTATAGGTTACTAGCGGCCGACTTTAGCACATGTAGCTCATTCTTGTATATTCTGTTCATTGTGGATTGAGGCATAGATATTTATATTTACTTGATTATATAGATAGTGGTCCTTCTATTACAGCTTATACGTATTTGAATCGGACCAGAGTCTGGTCGAATGCGTAGCTGGCATGTTACATATTTTTAGTCCTATGTATTTTGGGACTGGGGCGTCACAGCTTTTGCTATTGACGACTCAGTAAACTTGTTACCAATCGCCTATGCGTTTATTATTTTGCTGTACTCGGACAATCTATGCGACTCAGTAGCTTAGACCTCTTATTGCCTGTTTGGAACTTTGCCTTGCACGGGTGCGGCTCATGCTCGTACGACATCACGCCCAGATGGGTCAAGCGATCGTCCCGTGGGAGCGCTGGCGTGGTGATTCGTGCCTAGCGGGACGGCCGATTAGCCTACGGGAGATTGGGGCATGACATATTAGTATCAGAGCATGGATTTACGCCTTTGGATTTTGTTTCGATTTTCTCAGTTTTAAAAGCTCGTTCGTGGGTTATGTGCATACGCTATCTCTCAATATCCCATCGAAATGTTCCAAACAATAAGTTTAAATACTTTTAAAAAGTGCATATGAATGATATGATTGATTGTACAAAATTATGATGCGAAGGCCTTTATGCCGACCTGTGCTAGACTTGTGGGATTGGACTCGTGCTAGAATTTGCAAGATATGTGCGAACCAGAATACCTATATATGATTACCCAACTGGTTAGTGTGCGAAATAGAATATCGGTCAAACGGTTAGCTATGCACACAGCCCTTCGGCTAAGTTGTGTAGAGTATCGTGCGCCTAGACCTTTTGGTGCAAGCTAAGTTGCAAACGAGAATAGGATATCATTCAGATAAGAGACAAGTCAGACTTAGAAGGGCAACTGATAGAAATATTATCAGATTATCGCTTAGGCGAACATAGAGAATTGTGCTTGGATTTTGGGAAATAGCTTGAACGGTATTTCATGTCGGAAGATATAAATCGAATATGGGTTACTTGGATGACTATAAATGGGATAGATATAAACGAGACTAAGATTTATCAGACGATGCTAAGTATCGTGCATGAATTCTAAGGAAAACTTGGTGAATATGCTAGCGATTGATACGAACATCGATTGAGGATTTAATTAGGTGACTCAATTTCGAGTGATGTATGGATCATTTAGAAATGTCCAAATGGATTCATAGGTCTCGTGCGATAATTGGATTGAACAAATTTGAGAATGTCTTGAACAAATGATAAGGCTTATATCGAATTGGTATTCATGGAAATAGGAATCGATATCTTGGTTAAGGAAACTTGTTGAAAACTTGGAGGATTATGCGAGCGATTTCGGATTGAAACAAGCGGATTGAACTTTAATACAATATCGCTTGAATAGAAGTTAGCCCAAGAATGAATATTGTGGTTCGATGAAAGAGATAAGCGATAACAGATTTGACTTGGAGTTTTGAAGAACGATCTTGAAATCTAGTTCGAAAAGATAACATTCGAAATCAGTACAAAAGAACGATTGTCCTGTGGGAGCACTGACGTGATAATTTTACGTACGACGGGAATGATCGAACCCATAGGAAAATGTTCGATGATTATTCCAAACGAACTCGATGAATAAAATGTATCAAAAAAATGGATAGACTTTGGCTTATATATAACTTGGATGGAGAAAAATGAAATAATAAGGTATCTCGATCATTTCGAAGATAACCATATTGTTCGACGTTCTTGTCTTGTGCGAGCGTAACTCTATACTCGTACATGCGTCAAGCCCGGATTAGGACGATTATCCAGCGGGAGTTTTGGTATGGTGATCTCACATCAAACGGGGGTGATTGAACTTGCGGAAGACCGGAGCGTGACAACTAGTGATTCGTCTTGACTTGTGGTTCGACACGATAAGGCAAATTTGGAAATACAAGTGAATCAAAAATGTTTCAGAGATAATTTAGCCTAGAATATGGATTAAATTACGCTTGATGGTTTCGTGAACGGATACATAAATCTTGTTGGACCAATTGGAGTTATAAATAAAGGTTTAGAACTGAATCTTGGCTTGGTGGTCTAGACTTGGAATGGATAGGGATGCTATCAAAATATGTTTGGAGAGATAGACTATGCAAATCATTAGGCTTGTCCTGTAACTTGGATATATCGTGGATTTTACTGAACGAGCTCGAACCCTGTACAAACGAACGTGTTAATTAGATTAGGATGATCTGTGTTCGAAGTTTAGATCTCTGAGTGAAATGAGCTTGGATAGAATACCCAGTGCAAATGAACAATGGTTTGACCCTAGGAATTGGGCGAGCATCGTGCAACAAATTTGTACGATAAATCGTGTGCTTGAACTTGTACCTATGACCTTGTGAGCTAACCTTATAATTAGGCAGACGATCATGCACGCCGAGTGAAAGAACTAGTGTAACCGACTTTATCATACTGCTTGAACAAGCTATAGAACTGGGGCAGCAAGACTTAGACTTGGAACTATAACATGTGCCATGTTTGACCCGAACGGATGAACGATGGTCGGTTAATCGGATAGATCATGCTTAACGGTAGTGTAAATACTTGATTTTGAGTTGGAATAAAAAATGATATGGAATTTGATTGACCCTGTCGGGTATCCTTGTGATTCATAAAACAGAACCCTAAAAATTTTCGCAAGTAGCTTGTCTGATTTTACTATCGCTAAGTGTCACGACCCGCACCCGGTGTAGGGATGCAAGTCGGGAACAACGCCCAGCCTACGCCGCAGCATCGGCGGTAGAACGCTGTCTTGGTCAACTATACTATCTAATTATTTCACAAAATGTATAATCCTCCAATAATATCTCAACTCCAAGAAGAGTAATCAACTTAATTCAACACAATACTCAATCACATTTCTATTGCACGAGAGGATATCACAGAAGTCTAACATAACTAAGCAGTTAAAAATATAACAACAACAAATAGAAATAATATCCAAACACAAATATATGCCAGAAATAAATCCGGTACCAACATGCTAAAGAGAACTAACTATGCTAACTAGTGAATCCGGCTAAATCTCTCGACAGTCACTCCAGAACTAGTGGGTCCAAGTCTGCACCATCTATAGGCTGAGGTCCATAGTATGTCGGACACCAATCTTCTGGATCCTCTGAAAAATATTTTCCAGTCAGGAATGGAGCGAAGTACAACCCAATAGCAGTTCCAATTAATTGACAAAAACTATAAAGCAGTAGAATAGAAGATGCTATCTACGATGAGGATATAACTGATAATCAAGAACAATGAGAGAATAGGCAATACTAACAATAGAATATAATCAATGCGTACAAGAATAAAGGAATGAACTATAATGTCAGAATAGAACAAGGTAATCAATGAACTGAATAATGGAATCTACAATAACTATGTGATTTGAGATACTAACTAAATATATGATCGGCCTGGGAGATTCAATGATTACACTAAGGAGCTAACTCAACCATACGTGAATTACATGGTTAGTTAGTAGCCAATGATTACACCACTAGCCGATAGTTTCTTGATCACATATTTAATTGGTATTTCCCCCGCCCCGACTGATATGATGGATCGAATCATGACACGTCACTAGCCAATGTATCCAATGTTTAATCTACAATATTCAATGTTATCCAATACCAACAAGGACAGTATCTGATACCATCTCCATAATCAAGGTAACATCCCATGACTAACGATCCAATAACAATACCAATCCGTGTACCATCGTGTCAAGAATCATAAGTAATATTTCTAAATACTTGAATTATAGTGGTAATCAAATAATAAAAACTATCAGAGAATGTACTCGCCTGTGGTCCAGAGCAAATAATGAAAAATGATGTCCGAACTGGTGTCACAGACCTATATATGAAATATTGCATTAATACAAGTTTTTGGAAAGAGAAATAAATTAAACTAGTCAACTTTCTAGGTCATAAAGTCATTTCTAAGTCAAAAGTCAAACTAGGTCAACTGTAAGTCAACTATGGTCAACTATAGTCAAATTATGGTCAACTACCTATTTCTATGTTGCATGAGTCTAACTCAAATATATTGGGCTCACACACTATGAATCTAGGCCATACAAACTAAATCTTAGGATACTAAGATACCGTATCTCAGGATACGCAAACAAGGGATAAATATAACACATATGTACATATCAAACAATATTATATATATAAAATCCTAATTACAAATGCTAAATGGATACCTTGGTTTTGAACCAACTTGGTATCGCAATACTAAACCTCTATCTTGGTATCCAAACCCAATACCTTGATTATCCTCCAATACCTTGATACTTACCTTGGCATCTCAAGGTAAATTCAAAACCTTATTTATACTAACTACCCAACAATAATTATAAACTACTATGTATTTAATATTTATATAATACTATATACCTTATTTTAGTCACCTTAATACCAACCCATAATTAGTTTACAACTATCCTATTACTTATGCCAATACCTACTACTCATACCTTGGTATATCTTGATACTTACCTTGGTATCTCAAGATAATTGCCAAAATCTCATATATATACTAACTACCCATCAATAATTATATATATCAATCCAATATAACTCTAGTATGTACTAATAGAATAATATTAACTACCAACTACACACTAACTATTAATACATATATACGTACATACATACCTACAAATATATAATATATAAAAGATACTCATAACAATTGATAACAAAAATATACTAACTATTCTAATATATTTATATGCTACAACTAAATATATACATATATAGTATACCATAATACAAATAGCAATTATGAACATATTTATATATATATTAATTACCATATATATATACATATATCTATATATATATATTAATATCTAATATATTAAAAACTGCCAAACTGTCGCTAAATATCCTGCCCACTGTCACAGAAAGCTGCTGTGTATAAAGATACACTGCAGTTTTTGTGACAGTTTCCTGCACTGTCACTAAAAACTGTCGCTGAAGCTTCTGATACTCTGCTGATACCCTGTTGTTTCAGCGACAGTTTTCTGCAACTGTCGCTGACTGCTGTCGCTGAAAAGCTGCTATTATTTGCATTTGTTGCTGCTGTTGCGACACTTCTGGCTCGCTGTTGTCGCTGAAAATATATGTATATATATATATACAATATATATATAAATACATATATATAACCCACCATATATATATATTTATACAATATATATTTAAATACATATATATAACCCATAATATATATTTATACAATAAACATATAAAACTATATATAACTATACACACACTTATACATAGTAAATTGTATAAAATACCATATAGTAACATACACACACACACATATAGTAATATGTATATATAACTATATATATATGTATACATATATATAATCATACAATAATATAAATACATAACAATATATAATATAACAATATATATAACAACATATAAATATATCTACTATATTATATATACATATGCTACCACTTATAAATATATATCTACATACATATATATATATATATATATATATATATATATATATATATATATATATATATATATATATATATATATATATATATAATCATATATAAATAATCTAATTACTTAATTAAACATACACCTATATTATATAAAATATATACATATATTTACATCCCTAACATATATTATAACATATATATTAATGCATGTAGAAGAAAGCTACATAATATATATTCTATTAATACATATATAATACATAGATCTATGATACAATAAACACTATAATAAATATACATAATACATATATAATATATATAGATACATACACAATTATAATTCAAGAATTAAAGCATAATTAATTAGATCTACACATAAACACATAATAATTGGAGCGTATCACACCGTATCCCACTAGATCTAGGATACGCATGCGACACGAGTCCACCCCACATCCAATTTCACCCCGAAGGACACAAACAAATCACATATAATATTTATGAACAAAACAAAGTGTCAAATATAGATCTATGTGTCCGTGTCAAAATACGACATGTACAAAGTCCCGTGTCGGAGGAAAATCCCCCAAAATAACACGTATCACCAAATTATTAGGATACGACCTACATGTACCCAATTATGGTCATGACACTAGCCCCAAACACATAAATATATACCAAATTGATCTATAGGATCAATTGACACACACAACAAAAGTTATTTTTGGAATTCCCCCAAAATTGACACAAAAAGCACCATAACTTTCTCCATAGGTCTCCTATGAACACAAAACCAAATCCTATGGGTAGTACATACATATGGGTTGATTATTCATAATTAAATCTCAGATTTAGAAGCTATTTTAAGGGCAAAAACTGAATTATACCTATTGGGAGATGGATTCCCAATGAAACCTCCAAAATTGGTGAAATTAGCTTCCAACTTGTAGATCCTTGCTCCTCTTTGTAGATCCTTGCTTCCTCCTTCTAGATCCTTGCTCTTCTAGTCTCCAATGATGATTTAGGAAGTAATTGGGTGAAAATTTGGTAGAGATTTGATGAAATTTGGTTGAGAGAAATTCTAGATCTAGATTTGGAATGAAAAATGAAGAGAGAGAAAGTTTTCATCCCCTTTATATAGGCCTCACTTGCCCCCTCCCTCAAGCTACTATGTAAAGTCTAAAATACCCCTTAGGGCCTCTCATGAAGAAATTAATTAAGGAGGGAAACTTCTAGTCTAATGGTTTAATTAATTTAATCATCCTCCTAATTAATGGGCTTTCTAGTTGGGCTCAATTCTAACAATTAATACATGTTGGTCCATGAGTCTAAACTAAACTAGTTAGGTCCACTAACACAAGTCCAAAAATAAATCTAATATGCTAATAATAAATAAATAATACAATAAATAAATATTTAACATGCACAATATTTAATTAATTATAAAATGACCAAAATATCCTTTTCTAGAAAATACGGTAGTGACACTAAGTTTGGTTGAATGCTTATGTTTGAGGGATGCCTTGAACGTGTGCACGATCAAAGACTCAATGATATATAAAACTTGAGTGCACAGACTTCGCTATAGCTGAGTTGGTTGACATGTATATGTTTGAGGGGCACTTCGAATATGTGCATGATCCAGACTCGCGATATGCTGATCTCGAATGCTAATGCAAGTAAAAATATTAGACCCACATGAACAAGTATAACGACTCGTATAAGTTTGCCTCAGCCTTAGATCATTATTCACGATGGATTATAACGAACCCCGCGTTAAGCAATATATGTTTCGTGCTAAGGCGCAATTGAGACCAAGTCAGAACTTGGATTGGATGATAGAGTCATTCAATAAGACCCACCCAACATATACGCGATACGGTATAAGGAACGAGTATGAGATCGTGTTCGAACGGATCTAGTGGTGCAGATTGCTATGCTTGGGATAGATTCGATAGTGCGATAGAATGGCCTGCGCTCGGGGAGTCTCGAGGACGAGACTTTTTCTGAGTGGTATATAATGTAACGACCTATTTTGCTCAAGCGGACTGCCGATTCAAACTAAAAAAGTGCAACGACCCGACCCGCTTTGCTAAGTAAGAATACTCTTTTTGAGGCAAAGGATTTCCCGACTTGGCCCTTCAGGAGTTCCGACTTAGGCTTTCAGAGGCTCGCTCGGAGTATCGCTCGACCGAAGCGAATCATCGCTAAGGTGGGTGGCTACGATAAACTTGTCTTTGCTTAGCCAGCACACTTAAAATATGGACGATACATGCTAGTCGCTAGGTGAATCGCCCCCTTCATGCTAATAAAGAATACAACACACCTAGCTAAGGAAAACAATCCTAACTTGTATTGCTTGTGTTAAAACATGGAAATGAAACTTTGCTCATATATGGACCCTCGCATGCTACCTTTGCCTTGTGCAAGTAGACCTCGCTATGCCTCGAGTAGAACATTATACCCTTCGTAGTGTACTATTCACTTGTTTACACTACACGTCCCTAGATCATATCGTTCGGTATATTCCTTTACAAGTTTTACTCCTTGCTTTACCCATGAGATCATGCCAATGTAAATGTTTATGTTTCATATAAATACATGCTTACCTACTTGTAGTTTATACTTGTTGCCTCATTTCAATGCTTGTCATATAATCTATGCCATAGTCAGGTAACACTATCCGTATCGTACATGCATCTAGTTAGCCAGAAGACTATCAAATAGTTCTTTTGTATAATATGAACCTGCAAGTATTCGGGACCGTTTGGTCGCCAAGGCAGTCCCCGAACCAGGGGAATGTATCAAGTCAAGTTGAACACTGAACGAGAATCATGTCAAGTAAAGCAATGAATCACAGCTAGTGGAGCAATACTCGCTCAAAAAAAGAATCAAGAATTATCATACCATGTTATGAATCTGAATGACCCAAGACTTGCATGGTCACGGATAACTCGTGCACGAGGTATCTCTTTCCTCGGACGATCAGTGGGGCACCGAGATCGTACCAGCTTAGGAGGAATGTCTGGTGTATTGCGTGCCAAAGTCGGTTATGGTATGCGACGCCGTCTTTGGGCCGAGCAATACACGGTATTCGGGCCTTGGTAGAGCATACTACCTTGGACTAGCTGTTTACCCTTGATAGTCGTTTGTATCGGCGGGATGGCGTGCAATAACTCTTCTGTACCATCTGTTCGCCTGTGAGTTGCTCGTTTGTATCAAGCGTTGCACCCCATTCCGTCCTGAGACTAAAAAATCTGGTCCTTCATGGCTAAGCTAGTGACCTTCTGTTCATATAGATAAGTTATCCTCGCTTAGTGGAAATTCGCGTGTGAGTCATTGCATCGCATCGAGAATATCTGAAACACCTGAACGATCATGAGTATAATATACTTGTACATATGAAATACTTCAACATCTTCTGCAACACATCTGAAAATTCGAGTAACTCGTGCACCCGAAACATAATCTCGCTTACAACACTTGTGTTTGCATATGCTATTGGCCCTAGATTCATTGTATATATGCTCGTGCTTGAAATTAGTTGGTTTGCCTTGGACAGAGAAGGATAATTGGTAAGTTGGTAAGTCTCGCCGTGTTTCTTATATCGTACGGCACACTACCACACGAGTTAGGCTTTTCATCATTGCTATCAAACTAATTCTAAGGCAAGACTAGAAAGATAACTTAATAGATGGTGCACGGAACTTATATAACGTATTTGGATTTTTTGAGCCGGTGAGAAGCCTCCCCACCAGTGCATTCATGTACTGATAATCCACCAGATTGCTTGCAGGGTACGAGAGAACCTCGGTCGGTGCGGATGCCTCTTTCGTGCGTGCTAAGGCGTGGAGTCCACTCTGGTGCCTTGGAGCGTTGCGACCAGAATTAAAGCACATATACAAGATATAATATTAAAAATTTGCCTATGTATCATTCCACGATGTAGCCTCTTGGCATGCTTTTTTTTACTGTTTTAGAGAGAGAGACTTGAGCGACTTATAATTTTGGCCTAGCGCCGCTTGTAACACTTGTTCAATATCAATAAAGAGTTTACTTTACTTCAATACTTGTGTTATTCAATGCTTTCGCTATTGACGACTCAGTAAACTTGTTACTAATCGCCTATGTGTTTATTATTCCGCTGCACTCGGACAATCTGTGTGACTCAGTAGCTTAGACCTCTTATCGCTTGTTTAGACCTTGGCCTTGCACGGGCGCGATTGTAACCACCCATATTTTTAGAATTAAAATTTTAAATTTATTAATATTGGTATTCTAAAATTATTGTGATTAAGGGAAATTTTTTATTTATTTTTAGCTAATTATAATATATAGTATTCATGAATTTATAATTATGCGTATTTAATTAATTTTTAATATTGTGCAAAAAATATATTTTTTCGTGTACAACTATTATTAGTGTATTGTATAATTTTTCGGGAATTTATTGAGGTCTAAAACTATTTTTAATGGCCATACACACACATATATATAAAAGAAAATAAAAAGCATAAAAAATTAAACCCTAAACCCATTAACCTAAACCTTACCCAAACCCAAACCCATTTACTAAAACCCAATTCTCCCCCTCCCCCTCCCGCGCGTACAACAAACTCCTCCCCCCATATATATATATATATATATATATATATATATATATATATATATATATATATACACATCAAAACCCTAACCCTATCCCATCACCCACGCCCCGACCCCTGTCGTACCGCCGTGCCGCCCACAGCAGCGCCGACCATCGCCCGCACCGATGACAGCGGCAACAACAACAACAGTAGCAACATCGACAACAATAGCAGGTGTGACCGCTCCTTCACGTGCAGCCTCCATCCTCTTCGCTCGTCTGATTTGTATTCCGGCTTTGCTGGTATGTTCACAATCTAACCCTCTAGGATTTCCTTTAAGTGGAACGAATTTAGGTGCCTCGGTTTGATCAAAAAATTGACCAAAATTTGCCCAAAAAACTGTTCGGAAATATTTCAAAAATTTAATCCAAGTATCCCTGTTCATGTCCAATTTTCTACCAACTCGTTAATTATTTTCAAAATATAATTGAAAGGACTTCTTCACCATATAACCAAGATTTTTACTGTTTGTTTAGTTTTTATTAATTTGCTTTAATGGTTAAATTATTCTTGTTCCAAACTGACCAAAAATATATTTTTAAAATACCTAAAATCTTTGATATGGGGTGTGTCCTGCCAAACGAGGTAAATTCGTTATGTGTGAGTTGAATAGAAAGGTACGTAACATAAACGTGAATGTGTGGGCTTTCGCAAAACTTAATTTGGATGTGTGTGCACACTGGATCAACGCGTATCCATCAAAAAGTACCGTATCGGCCTTTTCTGACACTCGTCATAACTTCGTGTGTGCTTGTCATTTCGCAACAAAACTTATGCCATTGGATTTGTAGCGTTATGCTGGTCCTGTGACCCAAGTTTGGTTCGATTCTGAGAACGTTGATGAAACATTATTTTGTGGGCCCCTCGGTTCCACATAACGGGCAATTTTGTGATCGGCTCATCCGAATCCACTTAAGGACGTTCCGTTGGATTTATATAGTCATTCTGGACTCGTAAATACTAATTTTGACGAATTTGAAGAACTTTGTCTTTGACACTTTTTACGGTGCAAAGTGGGCCACATGTGGATTCCGCTTTGACCTAAAACTGTTAATTTTGCCCCTGTATCCAAATTGGACTTATGGGTAGTCAATCCTAACTATTTTTAGTATTTTAAGAATAATGGTGATGTTTGTTTCTGCATCCGGAGGTGTACGTGCATATTCTACTTTCCCAGGAGCAGTTGACGGAGTTCAGAATCCAGGCAAGTGTACCTTGCCATGATGTTTCACAGTTCCTTGCCTTTATTATCTTGTTTAGTTATTATAGTTATTTGATATGTGTGATGTGTGTTTTGACCCTAGGACCGTGAGACGTTGCTTAGCGTTCGAACAAGATTCGGGTGTCGACTACGGACGCGGAGTCGAGTAACATCACTTAGAGAGTTGATTCCACGATCATATTTTTACGTGCTTGTTTTACCAAGTACGCCATATCCTAAGACACTTGACACTATTTCATGTGACAGAATCTTTCTTAAGTTATTTATGGTGATTCTGTATAGGCTTACAGGATTCATGATATGAGACTTGCATATTATATGGATATTATTATGACTCGTTGTACTAGCTAGAGGTCATGATCTTGCGTGTTATGGACATGAGATATTGTAGACATGAGACATGAGGTTACATTGGGTGGGGAGAGACACACTATACTACAGGCTAATTATTGATATATATACTATACTTCTAGAGATACTGTGGCACATATACTGGAGTCGTGATACTACTAGAGGTGCCTTTGACTCTGTCTCAGATCTTTGGCACATATACTGAGTCTTGATACTACTTGCTGCTATGGGCTCCCCGACACAGAGCCTGTAGTGGTTTCAGCCTGAGTACGAGTGATGCTCTTACTTGTATATCACATAGATGGTTATAGTAGTTTACCCTTGAGTATGTGGCATTATATTATTTTACTTTGGCATGTTGTTTCTTGTACCTTGTTACGTCCCTCTGAGGACCTGGTCCCCTGCCAGTTTTTACAGCATAGACGGTTATGGAGCCTTTGGAGTTGCTGATGGAGTTGCTTATCTTGCAGGCATTGGTACCAGGTACTTATATCATTTCTACCGGAATTATGGTTATTTATTCATATTATTTATTTATCTGCTGATGTAGCCTAGTTTTATAGACTCATATTTCTTTCTCGAGTCTATTCGAGTTTATGTAATACTTGGCGGCCGACTTTAGCACATATAGCTCATTTTCGTATATTTTTTTCATTGTGGATTGAGGCATAGATATTTATATTTATTTGATTATATAGATAGTGACCATTATAATACAACTTATACGTATTAGAGATGGACCAGAGTCTGGTCGAATGCGTAGCTGGCATGTTACGTATTCCTAGTCCTACGTATTTTGGGAATGGGGCGAGACAGAGGCTCACGCTCATTTGGCATCACGCCTAGATGGGTCAAGCGATCATCCTGCGGGAGCGCTATCACGGTCATTCATGCCTAGCGGGGACGGCCCATTAGTCTGTGGGAGATCGAGGCATGACAATGAGTACGCAGCAGAGTACTATAGATTGGGTCACTTCATGGAGGAACAGAATCTCCAGGGGAAGTCCTGAAAGTTCAGAAAGGGTCTGAACAGGAAGATCAAATCTCATACCAGCAGACACCGTACCACTATATTTAAGAAGATCCTAGCGCAGGCACAGCAGGAGGAGGATGATTTGGAGCTTGGCTCCAAGAGAATGAGGGATCCTTCAGGAGCAAGCGGTAGTGCGGGCCCAATAAAGCGGCCTCACTTTCAGCAACAATATTATAAACAATTCCAGCAGCCGAGGCCGTAGTTTCTCGTACCAACTTGAGTACCAGTATAGTAGGCGCACCAGATTCAGAGGCCATCTCAGACAGCTATTTCTTGCCCATTCAGCAAGAAGCCGAGACATGGATGGGATGCATGCAGGATAAGATTGGGCCAGTATTGGTTCTGTAGATCAGGAGATCATCAGTTGAGGGCTTGTCCTAGGGCTCTGACTCATCCAGCTCATGGCGGGGCCCAGGCACAGAGAGCACCCGCGAGACCACCAGCTGGACAATAAAGGGGACCTCTGTTGCCGACACAGCAGCAGAGGTTCGTACAATACCAGCAGCAGCAGAGAGGTGCGCAACAGAGGCAAAATTTTGCCTTGACCATCGAGGAGGAGGAACCAGTTAGAGATGTCATCTCAGGTTTAGTCTATCTTGATTCATTTCCAGTTCATGCTTTATTTGATTCTGGTGCTTCCCATAGCTTTGTATCTGTATCTTTTACTTTGAAGCATCATCTTGAGACTAAACCGTTGGCGATGACTTGCAAGATCACGATCGGGGGTAGCATTATCCTGTTCAGTGATGTTTATAAGGATCAGAGAGTTTCCTTAGAAGGTCGAGAGTTGAGCGCGTGTCTAATCGTAATGCCACTTCCGAGCTATGATATAGTACTGGGGATGGATTGGTTGAGTAGAAACCATGCTAGTATCGATTATCGGAGGCAGAGTTTTGTTTCAGATGCCAGGAGAGCCAGAGTTTGAGTTTGTCAGAGGAGCAGTAGAGCAAAGCGAGGGAGATTTCTGTGGAGCTATGGTGAAAGTGCAAGAGCCGCCACATCTATTGATTGCAGAGTATATGTAGGTCTTTCCGGAGGAGTTATCGGGTTTGCCACCAGACAGAGATGTAGAGTTCTCTATAAACTTAGTGCCAGGTGTAGAACCGATATCACAATATGTCTATAGGGTTAACAACAGCGAACCGGCAGAGTTAAAAAAAAAGTGGATGAGTTGCTGGACAAGGGCTTCATCCGCTCCAGTTTATCACCGTGGGGTGCTCCGGTATTATTTTTACCGAAGAAGGATGGGTTGGTACGTATGTGTATCGACTACAGGGCTTTTAAAAACCTTACTATCAAAAATAAATATCTATTGCCGCAGATTGACGATCTGTTTGATCAGTTGAGCGGAGCGAAGGTATTCTCGAAGATAGACATGAGATCGGGGTACCACCAGGTGAAAGTGAAGAAGAAAGACATTCTGAAGACAGCTTTCAGGACTCGGTATGGGAAGTTTGAGTTCTTGGTGATGTCGTTTGGGTTGACCAATGCCCCGGTGGTATTCATGAACCTGATGAATAAGGTATTTCATCAGTACCTGGATCAATTTTTTATGATTTTTATTGATGATATATTAATATATTCGAAGAACCCGGAGGAGTATGAGAAGCACCTGACGATAGTTCTGGAGACCCTCAGGAAGGAAGAGCTATTTGGCAAGCTTTCAAAGTGTGAGTTCTTCCTTGATAACTGTAAAACCCCTAATCCTAAAAAAAAAATATTAAGCTATTTTTTAATTAATTATTAATTGAATTATAGTAATTAGTGGCTAATTAGGAGAAATAGATTTTTATTAATTTTGATTTTAGGTGTTGGTGCACTTAGAGGGTTTATGGGACCATTAGGAATTTTTCAGAATTTATTTCATGTAGGAGACCCCTTGAGCAGTTGCTAGCTTAATAGTGTGCATTAATATAATCTAGAATTTTTCTTATGAGTATATATATATATATATATATATATATATTATATATATATATATATATATATAATTAATTGGAAAATATTAAGAAAAGAAAGGAAACTATTAAATAAATTAGTAATAACTAATAAACTAATAACTACTAATAACAACTATAAGCAAACCATTCCCAACCATTCCCACAAAGCAACACAGCCGTCCACTCCCTAGAAATTAACCCGCTGGCTCCTTACTATATCAATTCCAGCAAAATCCACCCCTACGCGAGCACAGACCCCCCCCCCCCTTAGCCCACTCGGCTAATAAACAAACCAACCCCCTTCTCCCATTCTCATATATATATATATATATATATATATATATATATATATATATATATATATATATATATATATATATATATTATTTATAAAATCCTAACCTAATCATCCAGACTCTCTCTCTTCCCATCTAGACCTAGAGAGCGCCGCCACCGCAGCCGAAGAACCCCGCCAGGCCGTCCAAACCAATCCCGA
The DNA here is from genome assembly GCA_036927795.1 of Iris macrosiphon. Lineage (NCBI taxonomy): Eukaryota > Viridiplantae > Streptophyta > Magnoliopsida > Asparagales > Iridaceae > Iris > Iris macrosiphon. The sequence goes on from JAYESA010000014.1 coordinate 7,823,142, forward strand.
CGACCGCGACCCCGCGCACTGCAGATTTCCACATCGAGGTACTTGTGTTCCGGAGTTGTTTCCCATCGACTCACTCAACCAAACGCCAACCCGTATTCACCGGTAAGCTCACCCCTTAACCCTCTTCCATATTTGAATGATAGTAGACCTCGAACAATGCACAACTCTAGGTGAAAACAGCGCCAAAGTTGGCGGAAACAGACTGAATTCTGGGATCGCAGAAAACTGTGGTGACCATCCATATCTCCGAGTTCGTATCTCCCACCACAGAGATCTAAATTCGATGATTCTTTTTGGTATGCGTAGACCACTTGACCTAGTTTAATTTTTGTTAAATAACCCTAGATTATTAACTGTTGTAGACTGAATTAAATTCGTTGGAAAATCCTGTGAACCCACTTTTCTAGATTTCCAAAAGTTGTGAAACGGAGCGCGCCCCGCCAAACGGGACCGTCCCATCGTGTACCAAGTGTACCAAACGGTGCACGCAGCGTAACCGGACACGTAAAAATTCGTGAAAACTGATTCGGATGTGTGTGCACGCCGGAATCAGCCCGTATCCGCAGACACATCCCGTATCACAACTTTTGTGGAAGTCGTGCGCATTTTGTGCACGCTCGTCAGATTTCGACAAAACTTGCGCCACTGGACTCGTGGTAACGCGCTGGTTCTCTGACCCAATTTTTACGTAATTCTGAGACAGTTGACCAAGTCGTCAATTGGCGGGCCCCACAGTTGACTTTTGGACGAAATTGTGTTCGGCCCATCGAAATCCATATTTGGACATACCGTTGGGTTCGTATTGACATTTAGAGTTGTTTAACCTATAATTTGTCCCATTTAGAGACAGTTACCCTTGGCACGCTTTCGGTGCAAAGTGGACCACACGTGGACCCCACTTTTACCCGAAATTATCGTTTTGCCCCTGTGTCCAAATGGACGAAAGGGAAGTGCTTTCTAGCTATTTTTCTTATTCTGGGAACATTGGTGATATTTATTTCAGCATCCGGAGACGTTCATTCTGAGGCCGTAGCTTCTGACTCTTGGTGTTGACATCGGGACACTACATTCTGCAGCTTTTTTGCCCGGCAAGATACCTTGCCAAATTGCTTACAATATTTTGCATGCTTAGTATATTTTTGTATATTTATTGTATTTTTATATATTTCTTGCATGTGTAGTTTTCTTTCAGTCATTACTATGTATTAGATATGTTGACACACACATGGCACTTAGTATCATCGAGGACAATCATTAGGCGTATGGGCTTTTAACCACTCTGGTAAATCGTAGTAACTAGCACGCACTATGGTGGTCATGTCCGATGGTCGCTACCCCCGAGGTATGTCGATTGATGGAGTCCGAGGGTTGCTACCCCCGAGGTATGTCGGCTGATGATGTCCACTGACGAGTGTATGAGTTGTGAGAATTAGATCGAGTAGCCTACCCTTGCCCATACGTCAAAACGTTGTCCTCATTTGCATTTATATAGATTGTCTTGAACAACGTACTTATATATTTTTAAATATTATGCATATTCACTTTATTTAAATTGGCTTGCTTCTATGTATCTTGTTACGTCCCTCTGAGGACCTGGTCTCTTTCCAAGTGTATCTGTTCTTGAATATTTGCAGGAGCACGAATTTGGATGGTTACATATGTTTCAAGGATGTCTTCTCTTTGAGCCCGGTGGTTGTTAGCTGGTATTCTTATATTGTGTTTATTGTGTTGTACTTTTCCATTCGAGTTGGTAGTGGATTTGTTTCCATCCAACCATCATCCTTGGATACTTATATTGAGATCTAGCTTCACAGGTACTGGTTATTTATTTATATTTGATTTCGTGGATGAGATTTAGATTATACCCTGTGACTTATGACACATGTTTATACCACTTCTGGATTGATATTCATATTACAGCGTACGTGTGGATTTTGGTTTCCATATATTGGAGTGCCATATCCATGCGGCTGGCATGCTTACGTGTCCTAGTCCTACGTATTTTTGGGACTGGGGCATGACATATTTTTGAGGTGGCCCATGTAGGTCAAGAGCATATTGTCTCGGTTACGTTACTGTACCGAACAAGCCTGCACCTAGGACTAGAGTATAGGATCTCATCCACATTGGTTACGACTCATCCTCCTTCCAATCCATTCAATTTGAATAATTTGCATCATGCTTGATTCATGTACTTCCCTAATAGTTCTTTGAGAATAGCCTTCTGCTAGAATATAGGAACCCCTATTATTATGATGATAATTATGGTAGCACACCTATTAAGAATACAACGAGAATATAGACACACCACTAAGTTTAGAATATCTAGTGAACCCTAGAATTCCTTATCTATAAAGTGGTTTACCATTACCCCTTGATGTATTATGAGGACTTGGGAGTAGTATAGATACTACTAGAGTTAGTTAAAAGTTTGACAATATTGTTTGACCCTAGTATTGAGGAACCAATAGAAATCCAAGGTTAAATATTAGGGCTGGACCTAACTCTTATAGTGAGATAATATTAGAACTATAAACTTAGATCATTGTCTTATTAGTAGCAGACTGTACCTTAGGAAGCCAAGAGCAATGAATATAACATTTCTCTTGATCATAACTCGAACATAGCAACTAGTATACCACTCCTCCTTAGAAAACCACGATGCTATCTAGAGCCCCTATTTTAATTTCATATATTGTTCCTCTGCGACCTTAGCGTTCGCTAATTGCGCGACGACTAAATTTTGTTCCTCTATTCTTCATCTTTTAACTCGTGCCCTCTGACACTTCTGATTATAGACCAAGTGATTTTATTATATGTTAGGATATATATAGCTTGCTAGGATTATGGTTGTTACTCTTGAATTTTTGAATTGTGTGCTTAGTAGTTAGAACTTAATGGTTTAAGCTATTCTTGTAGATTGAGACCTGGTGCTTATCCCTTAGTTTTAAATTGCGTAACCTGTACCCCCACCTTGATACGAGTTATATCCCCTTTCACCCTGGAAGGTCAGTAACTGTTCTGTTCTTACTATTGACACTTGCACTAAGACTAAGACTTAGTACGACAAGACTTAGTACGACCATGACCTATGTAATGTAAGAGGATACCCTAATAAGTGCCAAGACCCCTTCCCGTAGACCTTAACAGGAGTTTTTACGGTATCCTTAAGGCAATTACAGTATTAGTTTATTGTTATAAGTTGGGTAGTATACCTCACAACCTAGTATCACATAGTCTTTTGCCCTATTATTGAAGTGTAGCTGAATAACATTAACTGTGTGCTAGCATAAGAAGATAATGTTTCATCAGACTGTAGAGCTTAGAAGCCCATACCCCTATTTGGTCGACTATCGACTTAGACAAGGAGTTAGTATGATAGCTGTAGAGATCATGGAGTCTTATCTTTTGTGAACTTGAATTGTTATGTACCTTCTTTCATCATAATCCAGCATATTTATGTTTGCTGTTCTACCTTGACTTATGCTGCTATTATAGCCTAGTTTTTGCAAGCTTATTCTTTTATCGAGCTTGCTCATGAGATATATATTATTGGGTGCACACAATGATACAATTGCCTAATCAGAATCGGTGTATTAAGGTCTAGCTAACCTTAGTGTGCTTGGTTCGCTCTTCGCATGACTACTTTACGTGGATTGAGATATATGGTAGTAGACGGATATACTTGCCCCTGGACATGTCTGACATATCGTATCGGTTACATAACTGTACTGATACGATCATATAAATAGGAAATTATCAAAAATAGAATTTTAATCCACAACTGTCCTGACAACTCTCATTTCGAATTCTTTAATCTCTTTGAACCTCGTACTTGTATTCTATCACCTTCACCTTGAATTCTTTATTATTGCTCTCCATCTTCCTTTATTTTGGAAAGACGAAATCTCGTGATGGTATAAGTTGACACTGATAGTACTAGATATACCCCATAAGGCTAATCACATGACTTAGTGACTCTCTTTTATAATTGATTAAGGGCATATCAAAGATGATATGTTGGTGTTAAAATTTTAAGGATTGAATAACATGATTAAATAATTTGAGGAATAGTTTTCCTAGATGTATAGCCTTAAATGATAGATGGATAAATTTTAAGTTCGGTAGATTGTGAACCCCTCACCCAAAATTAGACCTACTTGGCTTAGATAGTGAGCCTAAGGCTAGATTGAATCCAGTTAGAAATAGAACACGGTATTTTTATTTAATTTTGTAATATTGTATCACTTAGCGCATCTTACCGTGCTCCGATAATTGGAACACTACACTAGCCACTGCCTTCCTACAAATTTTACACCCTTATCCTAGACGTGCCCATCATCCAATTCTCATCTTTGTATAATTTTCTAATTATTGGGCTCTTTTATACAAAAGAGCATTTAGGTGTCCACACCATTGGACATGACACATGAAGAAACCTATTTTTTACTCATGTGGATTTTTCTATGATTTTTGGGATGTGCAACGCGCAACATCGTCCACCCCGTTAAATTTAGCCTTGCATTTTAAACAATGCAAATCTTATACCACCCTTGACTTTCTACCACGGCTTAGTTCTAATTTCGAGGATAAAATTTTTATAAGTTGGGTAGAATGTAAAATCCCTAATCCTAAAAAAGCGTATTAAGCTATTTTTTATTAATTATTAATTGAATTGTAGTAATTAGTGGCTAATTAGGAGAAATAGATTTTTATTAATTTTTATTTTAGGTATTGGTACACTTAGAGGGTTTATGGGACCATTAGGAATTTTTTGGAATTTATTCATGTAGGAGACCCTTTGAGGAGTTGCTAGCTTAATAGTGTGCATTAATATAATCTAGAATTTTTCTTATGAGTATATATATATATATATATATATATATATATATATATATATATATATATATATATAAATATATATATGCATGTATATATTTAATTGGAAAAGATTAAGAAAAGAAACAAAACTATTAAATAAATTAGTAATAAATAATAAACTAATAACTATTAATAACAACTATAATCAAACTTAAGCAAACCATTCACAACCATTCTCACAAAGAAACACAGCCGCCCACTCCCTAGAAATTAACCCGCTGGCTCCTTACTATATCAATTCCAACAAAACCCACCCCTACGCGAGCACAGACCCCCCCCCCCCCCCCCCCTTAGCCCACTCAGCTAATAAACAAACCAACCCCCTTCTCCCATATATATATATATATATATATATATATATATATATATATATATATATATATATATATATATATATATATATATATTATATATATATATATATATATATTCTATTTATAAAACCCTAACCTAATCATCCAGACTCTCCCTCTTCCCATCTAGACCTAGAGAGCGCCGCCACCCCAGCCGAAGAACCCCGCCAGGCCGTCCAAACCAATCCCGACGACCGCGACCCCGCGCACTGCAGATTCCCACAGCGAGGTACCTGTGTTCCGGAGTTATTTTCCGTCGACTCGCTCAACCAAACGCCAACTCGTCTTCACCGGTATGCTCACCCCTTAACCCTCTTCCATATTTGTATGATAGTAGCCTCGAACAACGTGCAACCCTAGGCGAAAACAGCGCCAAAGTTGGCAGAAATAGATCAAATTCTGGGATTGTAGAAAACTACGGTGACCACCCATGTCTCCGAGTTCGTATCTCCCACCACAGAGATCCGAATTCGATGATTCTTTTTGGTATGCGTAGACCACTTGACCTAGTTTAATTTCGGTTAAATAACACTAGATTATTAACTGCTGTAGACAGAATTAAATTCGTTAGAAAATCCCGCGAACCAACTTTTCCAGATTTCCAAAAGTTGTGAAACGGAGCGCGCTCCGCCAAACGGGGCCGCCCCGTCGTATACCAAGAATACCGAACGGTGCGCGCAGCATAACCAGACTCGTAAAAATTTATGAAAACTGATTCGGACGCATGTGCGCGCCGGAATCAGCCCGTATCCGCGGACACACCCAGTGTCGCAACTTTGTGGAAGTCGTGCGCATTTTGTGCACGCTCGTCAGATTTCGACGAAACTTACGCCACTGGACTCGTGGTAATGTGCTGGTCCTGTGACCCATTTTTTACGTAATTCTGAGATAGTTGACCAAGTTGCCAATTGGCGGGCCCCACAGTTGACTTTTGGACGAAATTATGTTCGGCCCATCAGAATCCACATTTGGATATACCGTTGGGTTCGTATTGACATTTAGAGTTGTTTGACCTATAATTTGTCCCATTTAGAGATTGTTACCCTTGGCATGCTTTTCGGTGCAAAGTGGGCCACACATGGACCTCACTTTTATTCGAAATTATCGTTTTGCCCCTGTGTCCAAATTGGACGGAAGGGAAGTGCTTTCTAGCTATTTTGCTTATTTTGGGAATGTTGGTGATATTTATTTTAGCATCCGGAGACGTTCATTCTGAGGCCGTAGCTTCTGACTCTTGGTGTTGACATCGGGACACTACATTCTGCAGCTTTTTTGCCCGGCAAGATACCTTGCCAAATTGCTTACATTATTTTGCATGCTTAGTATATTTCTGTATATTTATTGTATTTTTGTATATTTCTTGCATGTGTAGTTTTCTTTCAGTCATTACTATGTATTAGATATGTTGACACACACATGGCACTTAGTATGATCGAGGACAATCATTAGGCGTATGGGCTTTTAACCACTCTGGTAAACTATAGTAACTAGCACGCACTATGGTGGTCGAGTTTGATGGTCGCTACCCCCGAGGTATGTCGATTGATGGACTCCGAGGGTCGCTACCCCTATTGTTCGGTTTCAACTTAGGGACCGAACAGGCCTGCAATAGGATTGAGGATTTTAGGAAAAGCTCATCCACTTGATTGAATCGTTCTTGATATTCATATTGGCTTTAATTTATTTTATTGACTTGCATCCTGCCTTAATTCCTGTGCGCCTTTACCATTTATTTTTGGATGCAGAGTAAAGGATCTACCAGCAAGCGACGAGGTTCCAACAAGATCTCCACGAGATGCTCTACCAGCATGATCGTGGAGAACGCGCAGACTCTTGGAGTAGCTAATGCACGTAAGTTGTTTTGCTGCCGTTTCTAGTATTGTTTAGCTCGTGCCTGTTGGTTCGTGACCTCAGCCCCAACCTAGTAATTTTGAACTTGCTAATAACCTGGAATGCCTTTATATTTGATAAATATAGAAATTGTAGAATCTTTTATTATTGTGCTTATTGTAGGTTGTTTTTGAACTTAAATAATTTGTACCTCCTTTCATCATCATCTAGCGCACTAAATTTTGATGTACTTGACTTATACTGCTATTTTATAGCTTAGTTTTGCAAGCTTATCCTTTTATCAAGCTTGTTCATGACATATGTATTAGTGGGTCGACACACTAATACAATTGTCTATTCAGAATCAGTGTATTACGGTCTGATCAACCTTAGTGCATTTTGATTCGCCCTTCGCACTACTTTACGTAGATTGAGATATACAGTTGACTAATATACTTGCCCTAGACATGTCTGAATATATCATATCAGGTTACATGACTGTATTAATACGAGCATTACCAAGATAGGATTCAATCCACAAATCACTTGACAATTTCTCACCTGAATACTTTAAAATGCCTTGACCCCGATATTTCTTTTCTATCACCCCACCCTTGAACTCTTTATTATTGATCTTCGTCTTCCCTTATTTTGGAAAGACGAAATCTCGTGCCTGGTATAAGTTAGTACATAGATAGTACTAGATATGCCACATAGGCCGATCATATACTTGAGGATTAAACTTTCGTAATTGATGACATATTATATGTGATATGATCGGCGTTGAAGTTCGAGGATTGAATGACATAGGTAAACATATTAAGGAATATTTTTTTTAAGGTATATAGTCTTTTGTGAGGAATGGGTAAACTCTAAGTTGGGTAGCAATGTATTCGTCAACTCGAGAGGAATGTCTTTTGGATCGTGACCGAGTAAGGTTAGATTGGAAGAAGTAAGCCATTATAATTTTGAAAATTTAGAGGAGTGACTAAAATGATTAATGAATTGATATCGAGGACCCAATAAGTTGTATCTTGGATACATGATTTAAATTTTGAATAATGAAAGTAAAATCATCAATTTGAATTTAGAGGATAGAATTATAGAATTTCAGACTTGAACATCGGTGAACTACATCTAAATTATTTTTCAATTTGATGATTTGATTTAAGAATTAAAATTTGAGGGGTGGACTACCTAGTTAGAATATTAAGAATGTGAATGGAATTTAAAGAGTTGAAGCATACAATTGTGAATAGGAATACTGTTGGACTCGAATCACTTCTAGAGGAATTTATGATAATTAGAGGCAAAGTCATGTGCAAATCTTGAAAATGCTATATGGACTTAGTCTAAAATCTGCCTGTGGGTAATTTGAGGAAGTAAGAAGTAATAACCATAGGTTGAATTCTTGATTGGAACAAGTAGTCATCTTAAACTTTGAAGTGATTGCAGTGGATATGATTAGGCTTTTAATTATCGCAAAGAGATGGCGATCGACTTGCCCTATGTACATGAAGGATTAACAGATTATGGCTTAATTTTAAATTTTGAGAACGAAATTTCTATAAGTTGGGTAGATTGTAAACCCCCAGATTTTGCAAGAATTATTAAATTAGGATTTTTCACAATTTTTTGGAATTTTTTGGGAATTTTCTGTAATTAAAATCAGGATTTTAATTATTAAATAATTTTTAATTATTAATAAATAATATTAAAATATTATGAAAATAATATTTTTGGGTGTAAAATAGAAAACTGGACTTAGGGTAATTTTTCTGGAATTTATTGGACCCCGGATCTATTTTTAATCTCCTAAAAACTATTTAATTAATTATTTATTTAATTAATTGATTTATTATTATTATTATTATTATTATTATTATTATTATTATTATTATTATTATTATTATTATTATTTCTATAAATCCGGCCCAGCCCATTGGGCTCAAACTCAGCCCGCAGCCCACCTAGCTCGGCCCGGCCCATTGGCCATCCGGGTCGGGTTCGGGTCGGTGAGACCCGAACCGCTCTGCACCCGAACCCGCTAGGACCCCCCCAGCCCCCCCCGCGCGACCCGCTCCGGCTCCCGCGTCCTCCGCCGACCACCCCGCGTCGCCCCGCATCCCCCGGCGCTACCGCGGCCACGTACCCCCGTCCCCGCGCTGGCCGCCGCCTCCCTCGGCCCCACGCCACCACCTCCTTCCCCTATTAAACCCCTCAGGTCACCCTCTCCGGCCCCTTCCACCACGCACCACCACCTCGCCGCCACCCCCCACCGCCATCGCTGCCCGCCGTCGCCTCCACCGCCCCTCCTTTTCTCCTCCTCCTCCGCCGGCCTCCGGCCCGTCGACAGCAGCCGCGGCCGGCCACAAGCAGCAGCAGCGGGCAGCCGTAGAGCCGCCTCTGGCCCCCCCGCGTCCTCTCCGCCTCCGCCCGGACCACCCCGGTGCGCCGCCACCTCGCCGAGCTGCCCCCGGCCGCCGTCTCCGTCGTCCCCGCCGCCGAAACCCTAACCCTAGATTCCCTGTGTCCGACACGAGTTGGACACGTGTCGGACACGGTTCGGCCCAGTTTTTGGGTCCCCTTCAGGTACTTGTAACTTTTTGTTTGTAGCTCTGTTTTCGATTCCGCAAATTGCGTTGCGAAGCCTGTATGACCCTCTCGGTGCCCGGACAAACCGCTCGGGGCATCGCGTCCTGTGGTGATCGCACACCGCGATCCAAAAATAGGAAAAACTAGACCCTGTTTCACCCCGGAACTGAGTACGCCCCGCCAAACGGGATGACTTGGTCGCGTGCGGTCTTCACAGATACGTGCACACCGTCGATACGGACGTGTGAGATTTTGCGGAAGCTGATTCGGGTGTGCGTGCACACCGAAATCAACGCGTATCCGCGGACATCGTCCCATATCCGACTTTCTGCAACTCGTCCTAACTTCTTGTACACTCGTCAGATCGAGACGAAACTTGCGCCATCGGACTCGTAGCGATACGCTGGTCCTGTGGGTCAAGTTTGGTTCGATTCTGAGAACGTTGACGAAATCGCGTGTCGTGGGCCTCACAGGTCCCGCTCGACGGACGATTTTGTGATCGGCTCATCGGAATCCAATTCTGGAAGTTCCGTTGGGTTTGTATCATTGTTCCTGACCTGTTGACACTAAGTTTGGTGAATTTGGAGACCATTGACCCGGACACATTTTTTGGTGCAAAGCGGGCCCACCGGCGGACCCTGTTTTGACCCGAAACTGCCGTTTCTGTCCTTGTCTCCAAATTGGACCCAAGGACAGGCGTTTCTAGCTATTTGATATTTTCTGAGCATGATGGTAATATTTATTTCAGCATCCGGAGTCATTTTTGAAATTTTCCCCAGATACAAACCATATTTGGATCCAAACAACAGGCAAGTACCTGCACTTCAAGTTAATCTTTATATTATGATAATTAATTTTCTGCTTTACTAGTACCATTGATGATTACACGTAGTGCTAGAACACTGGATTTTATGTCTTGGATACTGTATTTCATGTCTTGCTTTTCATGTCGGGTGGGAGAATACTAGAAGGCATGTAGTTTACCCTTCCCCCTATCGTGTTTAATAGCTGTTGGTGCGCGACTGTACCCTCAGCCGGATCTCGATTATTCATGTTTAATAGCCGTCTATGACGGCCGAATTAGCCTTATAAACCCCTACATGCCAACTATGTATTCTAAAATAAACAAGTTCACACAGATAGCTTCTGGTCTTGTTATAGTTCTTGCTGACTGTTGTAGTTTCATTTCCTGTCTTATTTATCCCTGTTTTCTCATATTCCTGTTTATAGCATTAACTCTGAGATACTGTTGTTTCTTTTATACATATTCTCAATATGATACTCAATCTAATTGTCATAAATATTTAGTTTAATCTTGTTGTGCATTGTGTACTTTGCTCCTTTCCTGACTGGATCCGTTGTTTTAGGCGATGATGAGGACCTTGCCCCTACCTATTATGGCCATTATGAGTTAGCAGGTGACCCATATGAGGATCCAGTTCCCCCCCCCAGGAGGATACTTCTGCAGAGTAGTTAGCAGTAGCTACTTATTTATTTCCTTTCAGCATATACTCGGGTTTATCCCCGATTTATCTTCTGGCTTTGTATTAACTATGGATCTGTTGTCACAACTTGTTTTATAAAAGTTAGCATTCCTATTTCCTGTTATTTTCCTTGTCTATTTATTGTGGATGAGATAGATTTAAAATTACTTGGGAGTAAGACCTAGACAGCGTACTACCGCCGACACTGCGTCGTAGGCTGGACGTGCCCACGTACTCGTGCCCGAATATCCGGGTGCGGGTCGTGACACCCGAGGTATGTCGGCTGATGATGTCCACTGATGAGTGTATGAGTTGTGAGGATTATATCGAGTAGCCTACCCTTGCCCATACGTCAAAAAGTTGTCCTCATTTGTATTCATATAGATTGTCTTTTACAGCGTACTTAGATATTTCAAATATTATGCATGTTCACTGTATTCAAATTGGCTTGCTTCTATGTATCTTGTTACGTCCCTCTGAGGACCTGGTCCCTTTCCAGGTGTATCTGTTCTTGAGTATTTGTAGGAGCGCAGATTTGGATGGTTATATATGTTTCGAGGATGTCTTCTCTTCGAGCCCCGTGGTTGTTAGCTGGTATTCTTATATTGTGTTTATTGTGTTGTACTTTTCCATTCGAGTTGGTAGTGGATTTGTTTCCATCCAACCATCATCCTTAGATACTTATATTGAGATCTAGATTCACAAGTACTGGTTATTTATTTATATTTGATTTTGTGGATAAGGTTTAGATTTGTAAACCCCCTGATTTTCAAAAATTTTTAAATTTGGATTTTTTATAATTTTTTGGAATTTTTTGGGATTTTTCTGTAATTAAATTCAGGTGTTCTAATTATGAAATGATTTTTAATTAATAATAAATAATATTAAAATATTATAAAAATAATAATTTATGGTGTAAAATGAAAAACTAGACATAGGGTAATTTTTCGAGAATTTATTGGACCCCGGAAGTATTTTAAAAGCCCTAAAAAAACTAATTAATTAATTAAACCACAATAAACCGGGTTTATTTGAAATAAACCAAACCAAACCAATTTCTGAACCGAACCGGGTTCATTTAAACCGAACCAAATCCTTAGCAGGTTGGATCCGGGTCTAACCCAGACCCGACCCACTAGCAGACCCGACCCGCATTTGTTTTGGATCGGGCCGGATCCGCAGACCCGACCCGACCCGTCCGCCCGAACCCGTTAGCCCTCTCCTATCCCAAACGCACAAACCCGACTGTTCTCCTCCCCTCCGCCGGCCGTCGCAGCCCGTTCGCTTTCCCGCGTCATTCTGGCTACCGGAACGTCCGCCGCCGACCCTCTTCTTCCTCTCCCCCTCACCGTCCGGCTCTCCCTCTCCCTCGGCCGCTATAAAAGCCCTAGCCGACCTATTTTTCCCTCCTCCCTCCTCCGGCTGTCCCCTCCGCCGACGCTCACCTCGCCGCCACCGGAACCTCCGCCCTGCCGTCGTCTTCCCCAGCGAACCCTTCTCTCCGCGAGCCCTCGCCGAGCACCGGACCACCACAGCCCCGAGCCCAGACCCCGCTGCCTCCTTCCTCCCGTTCGAACTCCGCCCGACGCCGAGCCCCCGCAGCAGCCGCCTCCGGCTAGCCCGCCTACGGTCAGCGCCGCCCCGCTGCCTCCGGCCTCCTTCCGCCACAGCTCCGGCCGCCGTAGAGCCTCTGACCCGAAACCCTAACCCTAGCTTCTGTGCACACAGCACCCTGACACGTGTCGGATACGTATCGGACACGAAGAATTCAATTTCCCGGAGCCCTGTTCATGCACTCATATCTCACTCCTCGTAGCTCTATTTTCGATTCCGTCAGTTGCATCGCGTAGCCTGCATGACACCCTCGGTGCCCGTGCAACCCGCTCGGTGCATCGCGTCCTGTGGTGATCGTGAACAGCGATCGAAAAACAGGAAAAACAACGCCCTGATTCACCCCAGAACTGAGTACGTCCCGCCAAACGGGACGACTTGGTCGCGTGCGGTCTTCACCGATGCGTGCGCGTCGTTGATACGGACGTGCGGGATTTCGCAGAAGCTGATTTGGATGTGCGTGCACACCGAAATCAATGCGTATCCGCGGACAACGTCCCGTATTCAACCTTTCTGAATCTTGCTGTAACTTAGTGTACACACGTCGAATCTAGACGAAACTTGTGCCATCGGACTCGTAGCAATACACTGGTCCTGTGAGCCAAGTTTGGTTCGATTCTGAGAACGTTGACAAAATCGCGTGTCGTGGGCCCCACAAGCTCCACTTGACGGACGATTTTGAGAACGGCTTATCGAAATCCAATTCTGGAAGTTCCGTTGGGTTCGTATCATCGTTCCTGACTTATTGACACTAAGTTAGACAGATTTGGAGACCTTAGACCCTGACGCATTTTTTGGTGCAAAGCGGCCTACAGGTGGACCCCGCTTTGACCCGAAATATTATTTTTT